>CM021246.1:18502291-18915779 GCA_010577795.1 Isatis tinctoria
ACGCCAAGAAGTCCAGCCACCACCGCCAGAGGACGCGCCCTCACGCGCCGCCGGAAGAATGGTGCGTAAGCTTCACGCGCGTCACGCGCTGTCGACTGCAGCCGCGCGTGGCTCTCACGCGCCACCGCCGCCGTCGCCGCCGCCATCACCGTCGACCGTCGACCGCCGCCGCCGGTCGCCGCCGAGTCAGTGACTCGCCAGTGACTCGGTGACTCGCCGGCGACTCACTGAGTCAACTCGGTCGACCGGTTTGAGTCCGGTTTGGCTTAACCGGTCGGTTCAATTTTGGTTTGGTCTGGTTCGATTGGTTTAATTCAATTTGAATTCGGTTTGGTTTAATTTTTGGTTTAAATCAATTGAGTCCGGTTTAGTCTGGTTTGATCCGGTTTAATCCGGTTTAGTCGCGGTTTGATTTTGACCTGGTTAGACCGTTGACTTTGATCGAGTTGACCGTTGACCGTTGACTTTGACCGGTTTGACCCTTTGACCGTTTCTCGCCGTTCGAAAGCCGTTCTCACTCGAAATTTTGTCCTGATTTCAAATTCAGCGTCCGTTTAAGCATCTGGAGTGCAGAGGAAGCAGTAATACTCCATTTTTGCTAAGGTGAGGGCTTTCCGCAGAATATCGTACTTTTCATTAAAAAGCGCCGTAGATATGATTTAGTATTAAATGTGTTCTGTTTCTATGCTAGAGTCTTTTTAAGATTGTTTGTAAATCAAACTTAGGAATAATAGATGATTCAACCCATTGATTGTTTATTAAATTGTTAATTGATTCTTTTATACATGCTAGAGCTAGGATTAGTTGACCATGTGGGTCGTTAGGGATTGCGGGGGTACAGAGACGTGACTTCTGTACTTGCGTCGCGTGTTGTTTGAGGAGATGGTGTTGGGCAGATTAGTGGACATGTTGTCCAGTACCTTCGGAGGTTGATAATCGTCTACGGGCGGTGTGGTTGGGCACTATCCCATAAGACTGGCCTATGACATTTGTGGTTCTTTGGGTACTTTAGGTACCGTGATTGTGCATGTTTAGTCTATTTCTTATGTATGGCGTGCTATGGTCAGATTTACGTTTTCTGTGATTAGCATCCCATACCTCACTGAGTGACTCCCCTGTTACTCACCTCACCCCTCCTTCTTCCCTTTCCAGTTTTTCAGGTGAGACGGACAAGTATTTTACACTTTGACGATACGGTGCTTCTTTGGGATTTTTACGTTTTCCTTCTTATTTTATCATGTACATATAGCATTGAGGTAGTTGGGTTATGAGACACTGTAGAATGGGGTATTTGATGTATGTGACGTGGTTAGTGGCACACCGTTCTCGAGTGTCGATGAGACGGGTGTTACATTTTGGTATCAGAGCCTAGGTTATCGTCGTCCCGGTTCTGACCCGGGAGACGTGTAGTAGGAAGCATGATTGCATATTCGCTTTTAAACGGTTTCCAAAAAAAAAAAAAAATTCCGAGACTTGTGTATTTTTTTAAAAAAAAACAAAAAAAAACAAATGAGCACCCATTCTGTCTAGTATTAATCTATTCTATGTTGGTCTCATTTCAGCCTCAGTTTAAATAGGTTTTCAGTTACCATCAAGGAAGGTCATTCTTTCGCGCCAGGTTTGTCAGCTCGTTGTTCAATAGGTTATGCCCGAAGAGACCAGTGTTCAGCAGATTAATTAGGATGTCGTCAGTCAGACCGCCCAAGAGACAGTTAGGTAAGTTTCTCAGGAGCCCATGCAGCAGTTGCCTAAAAGGCCGCTGGATAGCTACACAGGAAGCTGATCGGATAGCTGTACCGCATATTATTCGCCAGTTCACCTTTCAAGCAGGGTAAGCATCCGCCACTGTTCCACCATCACCACCATATGCACCATCGGTTAAGTTTCACGGAGCAGAGCCGGCCCTGTGTAATTCAGAAATGTGGATGGAGCTCAGAGGTGCCACAAGAGGTGCGGACTGAAGCTTGCTCCTCAGGTTGTTGATCTTCCGCCGCCACCACAGCCACCGCCAATATCTGGCAGAGACAGAGAGGGACCCACGTGTTGGGGGCTAATGAGACAAATCTGGTGTAACACCCCCGAACCGGACTAGACAGAACCGGCTGACCAACAATCAAACAAGAACATGGAACAGCCAAATCCATTTATGCGATCGAACGACAATCAAACAAGAACACGAACGACCGCACAGACCAGCCGACCCGGAGATGCCACAGTACGGGGTTAAGTAACGAGTCAACTCATTCCAGGACGAAGTCCGAAAACAGAGCCGTCCCATTACCTAACACCGTTTACCTCTCGACCGCGGCCTAAGGCTTTTCAACCCGTACTTTGGTCTCGAGTTGTGTTAGTCCGGACAAGGACTAATATCATTGAGCCAGATCAAGTTTACTTAAAACATTCCATTTTATTAATGATCAAATGATCCAAATCATTATTTTACAAACACAAATCGTTTGGCGATCGCACTAAAAATCCAATGGGAAAACATTCTTACAAATGAGTCCTTTACAAAAGTCAAGAAAATCTACTTCCAATGGTCCTAAAGTTCCGCCGCCCGCTCTACCAGCTTACTACAGGTTACCTGCAAGATGAGGGGTAAATGAAAAGGGGTAAGTAATCGGGAGATTACTTAGTGAGTCCAGATATTCAAAACCCATTCCATTCCCCATCATGCAACACACAACACACAAGCATAGAATAGCCGAAGCAACATAAAAGTAAATAGCCGAAGCAAGAAAATACGTTAGTAAGTTGAGTGCACCAGCACTCCTCTGATGCCTCTGCATCCTTCTGAAACCGCGTTCTCGCAACGCACAACACACGCGTGGGCACTGAGATCTCAAAGCATGGCGGATCCCCCGTGAACACCCTGCACTTGACTATCACAAAGACCATCAAGCCGGAACATCACAACTCAATCATACACCCCGGCTTGCGGCCGAAGTGCAGATTTACGGTCCAGTTCCGCCCTTCCTCTTCCGGAAAACTGTCTCCGTACCCCGTCAGGTACACTCGGCCAATTAGGCTGCAACCCCGTCTCTCCGAGTCTTCCCCACCTCTCAGTCCATCGATGCCGTGGAGGAACCTACCTCTCTGTCCTTCGATGCCGTAGGTTGGGGATCACGCACATACCGCCACTGAACCGTATGCCCCGGTTCCGCTCCAGTCCGAAGACTACCCGTCAACGGACTGACACCAAACCACAACATCTCAACACAAACTCCAAACCACACTCATCACATCTCCACCACATCACAAACACTATAACTCACAACCAACCCACCACAGCTCAAACTCCACAGTCTAATGGCTCTCACTAGCCGAAACTGTGCATATTCCTCTATGGTGATACCTGCACGAATGTTAGCTTTACACCATAGAGGTTACCTGCATGAAACAACTTCACACCAACACCACAACTAACAAACAACAAACTCATGAAATCAAAATCCTTATTCTTTCATAAACAAAAACCAAGTCAATTCCTTTTTAAAATCCGATGAAAAATCTTTTGTTGAATAAAACCGATTCAAAACCCCTTTAACCATCAAATCTATTTGATATCTCTTTCCTTAGTCCCACTAACCCAAAGCAAAGCTAAACACTCTAACTTAAACTCAACGATTATCTTAGAGCCGATCCTGCAAAGTCCCTTCTCTTAAATTCTCTCATGCGACTCTTAATCTCTATCTAATAATTCTAGCAAGGTCTAAATTACTAAACATGCAACCTATGGCGATTCTTTAAGAACTACCCATCCTTATTTACTCTTAAGATAACTAAACCATCCTAACAAATTCTAAACATGCGATCTAATGATAACCCAAGATTCACTTAATAATTCCCATTATATCTAAATTCTACTCCATTAATTTAATCCTGTCTAACACACTTACTATCCTATTATAATAAACTAAAATACACTTAATCATTTATTTATTTGATTTCATGCAAGATCTATAATATACTCAAATTCTTAACACTTAAATATCAATTAAAGTTCTCTGAATAAACATCCTAACCAATTATTTCTCCAAACATTTTCTAAATTACTAACTTCTTAATCACCTTTCTAAACCAACACAAATGCTATCTTACTAATCTCTTAACATGCAGGGAAACATCTATCAACTCAACTTCCTAACCAATCATGCATGCATGTAACTCTCTAGTCCCATAAACTTACTTAACCACTACATGCATGACACTACAATCACTACAATCTTACTTTCTTTTTCTCATCTACATGCAATGCATCTATCTCTCTATTCTTACTCCAACCCAAGAGTTTCAAGCTTAAAACCGAGATTCATAATAAAAGAAATCAGTTTCCAAAGCAAAAGGCTTGAAATCACTCTTTAAGAAAAGAAACCACTTGAAAACACAAATCAAAGAGTTTAAGCTTACAACCCATTTTATCAATCAAACCATTTCCAAGTGACACACAACATGCAATAACATTTAACAATTCATCAAACAACATGCATGTGGAAATTGAAATACCAATTTCATCAAACAAGTATACAGCACACAATACTCCACTTTAACAAACATGCATGCAAGGATCAAGGATTAAATTAAATCAACATGCATGACAACATCAAGAACCAGCTAGTTAATCAACCATAACACCACATCACAAACAGTAAGTATGAGGTTTAGGTGGGATTTTCCTAAACTGAACTCACCTAGAACTGCTCCAAAGGCTAGGGCACTCTTCTCAAGCTCAGCTACACCTTCTACACTACTACAGAACTTCCCTTCACTCTCTCATGCAAACACACTTAGACAAAGGAAACCAATTTCTCTGATTTTGCTAAAAATGGTCTAAGGAAAAGGAGAGAGAGGCTTATATAGGGGAGAGGAATTCACAGGAGGAAGACAACTAAGAGGACAATACTCCCTTAAGGTCGACACATAGCTCTCACACACTGTCCTGATTTAATTAGATGGCACTTGTACTCCACTACACAAAATTTAGCTAATTAAATTATTCCATTACCACTTTCATCATCATCTGCTGTCACATCTGCCTCTGACCACGAAATTATCTTGCTTCCTGCCACATGGATGCCCAAAGATGAGTCTGATCAAACCTTAGACTGATCTCTCTGAAGATTACTCAACTGATTCACCCAACAACCTTCTACACCTCAAAAATCTTAACTTTCGTTTTCCTTACTCAAAAATTGTTCTGTTTGGTTCTGAATGCTCCTTAAGATGTCCTTTGTTCCCGCAAAAAGTTTCAGAATTTTTGGATGCGTAAATCTCGACTTATGAATTGTCTACTCCAAACTGCCAGTCTTCGTCATCCCATCTTGTCTGATTATTAACTTCCACAGGAGAATTTTTATTTGACCAAAGCTTTTTGAAATAGCTCCATATGGGTCTTGTGTACCTTTTTGAAAAAGCCCGGGATTTTAAAAATAATTCTCCTAATCCTTTCGGATTTATTTTCTCGAACTGTCCCTTCTTCGCCAAAATCTGACTCTCGTGAATTTTCTGGGTCGCGTCTGAATTTTTCTTTCTTGGCATGAATATTTTTGAAATAGCTTCTCTGATATCTTGTGCAGCTACGCTCCAAGTCCCATAATTTTTAAAATTGTTCTCATTTGTCATCCAAAATTGTTTTACTTCGTTGTAATTTCTGCCCTAGTATCGGGGTATTAAATTCTCCCCCCCCCCCCTAAATTGAATTCGTCCTCGAATTCGCTGCTTCCAGTGACTCCTCCTAGCTTTGTCCTTAAGCTAGCTCTTCTTAGCTATGAGTAGACATTCCCTGTGGGTACGATAACCACAGCTCCGCTTCTTATCCCCTGATTCAGTTTCCGATTTCTTCTTGTCCCAACTTCATCCTCGTCTTCACTGCCATCTCTATCTTCATCTAGTTTCTGACCTTTCTTCATTCCACTTTCCATCCTTGGCTAGATGGTATCCACTTGGATCTGCTTCCTCTGCTTCCTTGATCCTTCCCACAAACTTCTGAATCT
Organism: Isatis tinctoria; assembly: GCA_010577795.1. Taxonomy (NCBI): domain Eukaryota; kingdom Viridiplantae; phylum Streptophyta; class Magnoliopsida; order Brassicales; family Brassicaceae; genus Isatis; species Isatis tinctoria. The sequence goes on from CM021246.1 coordinate 18,508,285, forward strand.
TCTCGTCCTCTTCTTGCGCTTCACGGGTCTGTCGGATCGATTCCATTTGTCTTACGGCTTATAGATTTACTGATTCGCTGGGCTCTCCTTTTAATGCTGTCATACTCACTTGCTTCATCTCTTGACTCAAGACTTCCACTTCCACTTCCTCTTCTGCATGTATATCCGTTCTTTGTCCACTCAACACATCAGCCACTGCTTTGGTTTTGCCCGAGGTAGTACTGGATCCTCGAATTCTTAGCGTCCAGAGAAAACCTCCTTCGGATTGACCATCAGACTTTTGACATCTCCCTTTGCTGTCATCATCCTCGCTCGGTATCGCCATCTTCCTGACACTGCCATTCTTCCTATCTTACTCGGGATTACTGTCTTGTCTTGCTCTCCTTCACTTAGCCCGTAGCCTGGCTTCAATGCTGGTCTTGATCTTTACCTCAGATCTGTGAGAGCCGAACTCACACTGTCAAAACTTATATTTAGTGGGGGCTCGAAAATTCTATTTATAAAGAACTAAAGGACCGAAAATGCAAAAGAGAGATTTTTATTGATATTTTCCGAAAGTACAAGGGAACTTAGCAAAAGCTGAATAGTCTTAAATTGCTAAAACTCCTAATACTCGGATCTGGGATGGATTTTACCCTTACATGAGCGTACATATATATACTGACAATCCTAGAAGGCTAAGACTTCAGATTTCCGATGTGGGACCTTGTCATTCCTTCCCAGCCGCCGACCTAAGCTTTTTGGGCCCGATTTCCGGCCCGAGAGTCTTCCGTGATCCATCCGCGCATTCTGAGCCAAATCTGGCCGTCGGTGAATAGTGACCCAATGAATAGTGATCCGATGAATAGTAATCCTAATCTCGGTTTATGCTTAATTCGATTTTTCGGTTAACTTTGTCTCTGGATGAATAGTGTTTTTCAACGGTTTTTTCCCGCATGAACAGTGTTCCGAGCGTTTTTACGACTTCTGAGATTTGAACCGCCCGTTTTTCGTTTGAACTTCCAGCCGCCGGTTTCGGTACTGATGGCCAGCCGCCGGTTCCTTTGGCTCGTGTGCTCGGCGACTGGTCCATAGACAGCTGGACGTTCGTCACGGCCTTTCGGGGAATGTTTACGGACGTCTTTGGAGTCAGAACAGGCACATGGATGATCTTCGGGTCGGTTCGGGCATGACGGTCGGTCAACTGGACGATGTTCGGACGATGAGTCTTGACTTGAAAAATGATCGTGTGCATGTGATGAAGACCCGGCGGCTGGCACTTATCCCAGCCGCCGGTTGGTGTATCATGAAGATCCGGCGGCTGGCGCTCATCCCAGCCGCTGGCCCTGGACGTGTGAAGACCCGGCTGCTGGCAGTCATCCCAGCCGCCGGTTTCGGATGAGGAAGACCCGGCGGCTGGCACTTATCCCAGCCGCCGGTTCGTATCTTGGATGGATCGTGGGCAGTTTGCCTTAGCTCGTCCGTCCCATGTTCGGATGAAGAAGATCCGGCGGCTGGGATAAGTGCCAGCCGCCGGTTTCAGATGAAGAAGATCCGGCGGCTGGCACTCATCCCAGCCGCCGGTTTCGGATGGAGAAGACCCGGCGGCTGGCACTCATCCCAGCCACCGGTTCGTGTCTTGGACGGGTCGTGGGCAGTTTGCCTTAGCTCTTTCGTTCCATGTTCGGATGAAGAAGACCCGGCTGCTGGGATAAGTGCCAGCCGTCGGTTTCAGATGAAGAAGATCCGGCGGCTGGCACTCATCCCAGCCGCCGGTTTCGGATGGAGAAGACCCGGCGGCTGGCACTCATCCCAGCCGCCGGTTCGTGTCTTGGACGGGTCGTGGGCAGTTTGCCTTAGCTTGCCCGTTCCATGTTCGTGATTTGATCTCGACCTTGACTTCTCGTTCCATCAATCTTCGAGAAGGGGATTTCGACCCCAACAGTTAGCCCCCCAGCTCTTTGCTTTTGGTTTTTGGAGCAAAGAGCTTCGACCTGGGAGTTTTATCGGGATTGACTGAAACGGGACGGTAATGAGTTTTTTCGTTCGTCCGTTCGCCCGCTTCTTTTTAGTGTCTTGTCAGGGCATTGTTCATCATGGAAGTTCGTGCCATGTTTGCTATATCAAATGAGTGGCTTCATTCATTTTTTCACATTCCCTTCTCTTCTCAAGTTTTTTTCTTCAAGTCTCTCCTTTGAAAATCTTTCTCTTTTAGCAATGGCTGGTGAAGGAGGTTCTCCTTTCGGTCTTAACTTCGATGCAATAATGAACAATCAGTTTGAGTTTGATTTTATGCCCTCGGATCAGGATATGATACTTGTGGAAGACCTGCTGGCGGCTGGAGAAAATGCCATTCCTCGAGCAGCGTATGGTCCCAAAGGTGTTCCTCAGTTGGAGGTTGGTCCTAGCAATGCTCAAAGAGCGTTCGATTTTGCTAATGTTCCTCAATGGGCGCCCAAAACGGCTGCTGGGAATGAAGACATACCCGAGCTGGCGGCTGGGAATGATATCAGACCCGAGCCGGTGGTTGGGAATGATATCAGACCCGAGCCGGCGGTCGGGAATGAGATCAGACCCGAGCCGGCGGCCTGGAATGAGATCAGACCCGAGCCGGCGGCCGGGAATGAGATCAGACCCGAGCCGGCGGCCGGGAATTCGATGAGTAGGGCGTCTGGTTCAAAGAGGGCGGCTGGCTCTAAGAACGCTTCCAAGAGGGCGGCTGGCGTAGTAGAAGTATCAAGATGGGCGCTTGGCTCTGGAAGTGCCTTAGAGAGGACGTCCGCTACTTCTCAAGTTAGAATTGATGGCGTCTCGGCGAGGACGAGTATAACACGTGGCGTTTGGACTCCTCCTCAACATGTTGAGGACAATGGCGGGTGACGCGCATGGCCGTCCCGATCTCTGGTCCCTTCCGAGAGTCATCGTGTTTGGCCATAGACAGGTAACGACTCGGCCATGTCCGGGGAAGAAGTTAGATCGGATCACCCGGAGGTGCCTATCTTTGTGCATCCGGATGTGAAGTCCGAGTGTCGTTCTCCCGGAGAAGCTAAAGCTTATTGGGGTGAAGATATTTTCGCTTGGCGGTTTAAGAAGTCTGGACCGTCTACGAGTTACAGATCGATATCCGAGGGATTCAAGCATGGACCCACTATGAGCGATCGGGATTCACTGGCCGAGCTCAGATACGACTTCCGGATTTCGGACAAGATTAAGTTCCGTCTTCCAAAAGATGAGGATAGGATGGACAAGGCGCCAGAGGATATTTCGCCGTGTATGAGTCGATTTTTTACGAAGCCTTCCTCTGGTTCCCGATCCCGGGAGCTATCTTCGGATTCCTTGAGTTATATGGGGTTGCCATCTCTCAACTTACCCCATCCGCTATAAGGATTTTGATGGGACTCGTGGTCCGTTGTGCCGAGTGCTGGATCACGTTGGAGCGTGACCTTATACGGAATTTCTTTTCGTTGAGGAAAGTTTCCAAGTCGGATTTCTTCTCCTCGGTCAATGTTCGGAAGAATGTGAAGCGGTTCTACACCGGGCTTTGACAGCATTGCAATGCTTCGCGACACGAGTTTTTCTATGTGAAGCGCAGCCCGCTGATGGTCGGTTCCGACTTCGGCGGCTCTGTTAAGACCGAGTGGAGTTTGCCACGTAAGCGTTTCGTCTTTTTGTGAATTTTTCCTATAAGTAGTCTTTACTCCTTTGCTTCATTCTTCATAACTTCATTTCTTACAACTTTTCATTTTTTCTCCTCTTCTTTCTCTAGTTCGAGATCCCTTTGCTCCTAGAGTTTCCGGGTACGAGGATATCGTTAGAGAAGTTGAAAGAAGAAAATAGATTGGGAGTGTCCTGATCTCTGGCGCCGCTTTCTGGACGCGAAAGATATTTTAGAAGGGCGCGCTCCTTCGATAGGCCCCGACTTTATCGATCCGATGGCGATGTACCCCGGTATGGAGGGTGTTTGGAAGTACCGCCAGCAGAAGTATGGCGAGGCTGGACCGTCCGGAGAGGCGGCTGAGTTTGATCCGGCGTCCGGGTTTGTTCTCCCGCCCGGGCCTGATATCCATGGCGTGCCCGAGGAACAGATTGCTGCTCCTCAGGGTTCTGCTTGTGCCGTCGTTGTGGATAAAGGGAAGGGAGCTTCCAACAGCCCGGACCGTCCGAGGAAGGGCAAAGTGGCTCGGACGGCCGAGGCATATGATCATGGTCTTCTCTTCGATGCTCGCAAGGCGGCGGGAGGCGATCCAGCTGAGTCCGTGAAGGTTGTGGATTACTTTGGAGCGTTGGCTCCAGCTTCAGCTGTGCCGTTTGATCGTTCAGCTGCTTACGGAGATCTGTCCTCCGGCCTTATGATGGTAACTTTTTTTCTTCATTTGGATTTGTTTTGACGTAGTTTGGTCTTTGCTGATATTTGCTTTTCTTTGATTCAGGTCGCCACCCGAGCTCATGCAACCCAGGTTACCTTGGAAGCTTCGGAGAAAGAGTCCCGGAAGAAGGACAAGAAGATCAAGGCCCTGGAAGTCAAGCTTCGGAATGTGGAGAGGAGATCTCAGAAAGAGCTCAAGAAGGCGCTTGCGGAGGCTGAGCGGAAGATGGATATGGCGCTCAAGCAAAGCCGCTGGGAGTTAGTGGAGAAGTACCGTCTCCGCATCGAGGGTGCTAAAGCTGCCCTTGCACCAATGCGTCAGGCGAACTATGGCGAGACTGCCTTGACTGAGGTCAGCTCGAACCTTGATCTAGTCCGGGACATTAAGTCCGGGAAGTCCAAGGTCGAGGAGGAGGAAGGAAAGCTGGAGGCTTCGTTGCAGCAGGTCGAAGGAGGAGGCTGGGCTGGCTCCTATGATCGAGCTGCTGCCGTCCTAGACAGCTACTTGGTTTGCTCTCCGGTTTCTCCGTGCCAGTCTCCGGAGGCCGAGGCTTTGGATTACGCTGCTCCTACTCCTCTTGTTGAGTATGATTAGGCTTTGGCCTTTGTATCTTGCATTTTCTGCTTTGGTTGTGTTTGGGTCTTTTGACCCTTTTTATTGTATTTGCTTTGTTAACTGAACTTGGTCACTTATATCTCCTTTCATGGAGATTTATTATCTATCTGCTTTTGCCTTCAGTTGTTATGGACTTCCTTACTTGCTTCGCTTTTATAGTCTTGATAAAGGAGAAGATGGGCGGCCGGTATGTTTCTCTTCCGAGATGGCGGCTGGCCCATTTTGTAGAGTGAAGGGCGGCTGGCCCGTTGTCCGGGCGGCTGGCCCATATTGCAGAATGAAGGGCGGCTGGCCCGTCTCTCTACGGAGGACGGGCAGCTGGCCCGTTTTGTAGAGTGAAGGGCGGCTGGCCCGTTGTCTGGGCGGCTGGCCCGTTTTGCAGCTGATTGATATTGCATTGGAACGAAGGACGGCTGGTCCGTCTCTCTACGGAGGACGGGCGGCTGGCCCGTTTTGGAATTGATTGGCGTTGCGTCGAAGTGTTATCTCGGACACTCGAACTTTGGACCAGGTCATCTCTGCGAATATTTCCTGGGTTCAATGCAGTTTTTTGTTGTCGCAGGGGATCAAGCTTGTTCAGATCCCTCTTGCGACTGAACGCTTTTAAGATCTCGCATCAGAGCCGGTTTGATACTGCGTTCTCGAGATGTCTTTGACCAGTGTTCCATGTCAGGCGCTTTACTGGGTTTAAAGAGTTTACTTTGTGTCTTGTGCTTCGCATTATTTGCCTATGCGAAGTGCTAGTGAAAGTAAACAAATCAGAACATCGTCTCGAGCGCTTCCTGCAGGATCGCGGGATACAGGTTACGCCCGTCGGATGTTAATCCGGAAATTTGTATAGCGCGCTAGTTTTATCCTCTGCGGGATGTTGAGAGAACCATGGTTTAAAAAGATAGTCTTGTTGTGGCCAGCAACAGACGGGTTCGTTGGAGAGGACTTAAGTATTTGGGAGAAGTATCTTGATTGGTTGGTGGTCATGGATAAGTTACGAGATGCTAAGTCTCGATGTTTATCTGATTTTGAGTTCTAGTTGAAGATGTGCTATGAGATACTAAGTCTCAATGTTCATTTTCCTAGGGTTTTTCTAGATCCATTCGGTTTCCGGATCAAGTTTCGAGATACTGAGTCTCGACGTTTGTCGGAATGGTGTTTTCGGGAAACTTTTTCAAGCTTTTGATGTGTTATGAGATGCTAAGTCCCAATGTCCATCTTCTTGATTTGTTTGCGAAAATTTGGGAGTATGTATATACGGACCCACTCCCCCCCTTTTTAAGGAGAGGGGCAACTGAACTCGTTTTTTAAGCGAGCTGCCTACGTACCCTTCGTGAAAAGGGATCAAGTCACCCGTAGTTCCGTTTTTTTTTTTGTGGTATGAAGACGGTTAAGTCTTAGTCGTGGAACCGTCGAATGTAGCTTCGACGGTTTCTGAGGCAGTTTTCGTCTCTTCTTGGTTCGTTTCTGTGGGCGGAACCTCCGTTTTCTAGAACTGTTCGGATCTGCTTACTTTCTTTCCCAGTTCAGGGACTTCGTCTTCTATCTTCCTTTTCAGGTTCTCTCTCTGTGGGATGGTCGGGTTCCGGAGCTTGTGCTCTGCCAGAAAACAGATCTGAGCCTCCTTCTGATTTCCCCATACGGTCTTGATTCCGTTTGGCGTCGGGAACTTCAGGCAGAGATGGTAAGTTGATGGGATAGCTCGCATTGAATTGATCCAAGGAGTTCCCATTATCACGTTAAAAATCGCGGGGTGGTTTGCCACCGCGAAGTTAACGATTTTCGTGATTCCACCAGCACGAACCGGGAGCTGGATTGTTCCATCTGTCATTGTGACTTCGCCAGAGAATCCGGTCAGCGACCTAGGATTGGGCTTTATCATTGACGGATCCACCTTCATCCTTTGAAGTGTCTCTCGAAAAAATGACGTCTACCGAACTTCCGGTGTCGATCCAGACTCGTGAGACGTCGTGGTCGTTGATGTCCAACTCTACCACTAAAGGATCGTCGTGAGGTTGGTCAAGGCCCTCGGCGTCTTTTTCGTGGAAGGCGATCCGGTCATCGTTTTCGGTGATCGGTTCCCTCGGGTTTGACTCCTTGTCTCCTCTTCTCAGAAATGCATTTATCGAGGCCACTGTATCTCGGCAGTATTGCGATCCTCCAATGATCATGTGGATTTTCCTGCGGTTGGCGGCGGAGTCTTCTCCGTTTGGTCTCCTTCCTCGTTTGGGGGTATCCTCGTCGGGCCTTTCGGGACGTTCCTGGTTAGGTCGTCCGTCCGGGGCGCCAGCATCTTCTTCGATAGCTCCGAGACTCTCAAGGGTCACTCCGTTTCCGAGCTCCCCGGCTAACAGCTTTGCCGCGAGCCTCCTTTCGGCTAACAGCTTTGCCGCGAGTTTGTGGAAGGTACAGAAGGCATTTTCGTCGAATCCTGGTCTAGTCCATGTATTCCATGGTCCCTTGTTGCGCTCATTACACGGTCTCTCCGTGTTTATCTGGTAGTTATGCGCTCCGCCCGGGTTGGGTTCTTCATCTCGGCTGTTTCGCCTACTTCTTCTCTCGTTTGGAAAGTTAGAAGGTTGCACCGTGCCTTTGGCGACCAATTTTGAGGATTGGTGCTTTCCGGCTGGGACCCTCATGTCTTCCTCGTAGATGACGAAGTTGGAAGCACGGTGGAGAGCATCTTGAATGGTTACTGGTGGGTTCACGGTAATCTCCTTTCGGAAGTTCGAAGTTTTCAGCAAGGACTTCTTCAGGGCGTTGATCGCGGCACTGTTGCTTAGTCCGACAATTTTTGAGACAATCACCTTAAACCTTTCAATGAAATCTCGGAGGCTTTCTTCGGGTTCCTGCGCCAGCGAGTAGAGGTCCGCGTCGGATGTCGACTGTCTTATGAACAGTGAGTAGTGTTTCAAGAAGGCTGCCGACAGTTGTTCGAAACCGTCGATTGAATCTCTGTCTAGCCACGAGAACCATGACAGGGCTGATCCTTTTAAATGTTCCACGAAGAGGAGGCAGAATCCCACGTCTCTCTCTTCGGGTTTGAATCTAGCCCGTCCTATAGCAATGTGGAAGGCTGTCATGTGGGCCTTCGGATCAGTCGTCCTGTCGTAAAAGGGGATTCGGATTTTTCCCGGGTCGGAGAGTCTAACGCTCGTGATCCTCGAAGTGAATGGGATCTTTTGCGTTTCCTCTAAGACACGGTCGATCTCCGGAGCCGCACTTGTTGCTTTATGGACTTGCGACCTTACCTCCTTCATCTGGTTCGTGGTGAGTTCTAGGCGGGCACGGAGCTCGTCCAACTCGTTCCTTCGGCTAGCGGATCGATTAGCTCGGGTCTCTCATTCCTCCTTTTCTTGCTCTTCGATCCAGCGGAGCTCTTCTTCGTCCGCGCTTATGTCTCCAGCTTCGTCGTCAGTTTCGCTTTCGGCTCTATTCGCGGTGTCTTTCGGGTTTTCGCCGTTAGTCACCGTGGAAGTCGGCCGTTCAGCGGTTCGCCCAGTGGCGCTCTTCCGGTACAGCGGGGGTGGTGCCGACGGTTCTCTCCTAGTTCCGATCGGGGTCTGCTCATCGGGATTCTGACGGCCCGAGGGATCCACTCGCGGGGTGAAGATAGGGCGTCTCACTCCTAGAGTCCGAGGGCTGTACGCTGGTTCCTGGGAAGCCGCTCTTTCTCGTGCAGCCTCTCTCTCTTACCTGTTTTGCCGCTCTGCGATTTCGGCTACCATGTTCCTTAGCTCGGTGATCGCTGCGATCTCTGGGGCGGCGTTGGCTGTTTCCGTGATGATCGGGTCTTCGATTGGCATTCCGAATCGGGCGAGCCCACTGGTGGAGGTCCCGGTTATCCCGATCGCTCCGTCGGCGGATGTCCCGGTGGCAGTTGTTCCGGTCCCGGCCGCCGATGTGCTGATAGCTGGAATTCCCGTTCCAATTGCGGCTACGGCCGGTTGGTTGGTGATATCGTCGGTTCTTCTGGTCATCGTCTTCGTTTCGTATCCTTTTCGTTCTTAGAGTTAAAAATATTTCTCGTCCCCACAGACGGCGCCAAACTGTGAGAGCCAAAACTCACACTGTCAAAACTTATATTTAGTGGGGGCTCGAAAATGCAAAAGAGAGATTTTTATTGATATTTTCCGAAAGTACAAGGGAACTTAGCAAAAGCTGAATAGTCTTAAATTGCTAAAACTCCTAATACTCGGATCTGGGATGGATTTTACCCTTACATGAGCGTACATATATATACTGACAATCCTAGAAGGCTAAGACTTCAGATTTCCGATGTGGGACCTTGTCTTTCCTTCCCAGCCGCCGACCTAAGCTTTTTGGGCCCGATTTCCGGCCCGAGAGTCTTCCGTGATCCATCCGCGCATTCTGACCCAAATCTGAAACCGGTGAATAGTGATCCGATGAATAGTAATCCGAATCTCGGTTTATGCTTAATTAGATTTTTTGGTTAACTTTGTCTCGGGATGAATAGTGTTTTCAACGGTTTTTCCCGCGTGAACAGTGTTCCGAGCGTTTTTAAGACTTCTGTGATTTGAACCGCCCGTTTTTCGTTTTAACTTCCAGCCGGCGATTTCGGTACTGATGGCCAGCCGCCGGTTCCTTTGGCTCGTGTGCTCGGCGACTGGTCCATGGACGGCTGGACGTTTGATACAAACTTGCCCACGATTTTAGCACTTGAATGAATGGTATTGACGATTTGGATATGGACCGGGATAAGCTACTAGCAAATCCGGAACTGGTGGATCGATGGGAGCGTTGAAGGATGCGGAAGGCCTTCAGTATACCCAACCCTTAGCCAACCTTGGATGTGACGCACCAAGACGCTGGACTCAGGGGCGTTGAATGGATGTGACGCACCAAACAACAAGTTTGCTCACGAAGAACAAAAGAGAGAACAAGTTCTCAAATAGAAATTTCTATTACAAAATGATCAAAAGGTGTTTACAAATTGTGGAGAAGGAAGAATATAAAGGAAATCAAGTCAAAGAGACTTGATTGTGGCACAGAAAACAAGTGCATAAATTTTAGAAAAGTTTAAGACATAAATGTGGTCAAAGTGACCCTTCAAGTCCACGCAACCCTTTGGCTACTCGGTCCGGCCATGCGCGGGTTCGGTCGCCTGGACGATGGTCACAAGGTCGGGCTCGTCCGGAAGTATCAGCACGCGGGCATGGTCGAGGAGAAATTGGCCTAAGTCCGTTTGGAACTGATGGGCAAGTGCCCGGCTGAACGGCCCGTCCGGAAAAGTCACCATCCGGTCGAGAAATGGAACCTCACGTTCGTTTTCTGAATCCGCACGAAGTAAGCCCAATGTGTCCCGACTCAAATGCTCAGAATGGGATCTTGGTCGAAGTCCTTCACGGCCCGTTCGAGAAATTGTCACCGGAAGTTGAGATTCAGGCCTTAGGTCGTTCTCGGGTGCACGCGGGTCGATACGGTAGACGGTACGTTCGTTTGGCCTCGTCCTGCGGTCGTCCGGCTGGTCCTCGCGAGCAACCTCCCTTCGCGGTACGTTTGTCCTCGTCCGGCTGTCGATGCCCGTTCCATCTTCCGGGCTGGCATCGAGGTCCTGATCCATGATCGCATCATCCTCTCCCCGTTGAAAAGGATTTGACCTCAAATCCGTTTCTTCTGCCACAAAAGGAATTAAGTCAGATATATTAAAACTGGAACTGACATTATACTTACCTTGAAGATCAATTTGATACGCATTGTCATTGATCTTTTTGGTCACGGCAAAGGGTCCATCAACCCGAGGCATGAGCTTGGATTTCCTTTCTGCTGGAAACCGGTCTTTCCTCAAATAGATCCACACAAGGTCACCTTCCTCAAAGGTCTGCTCACGCCGGTGCTTATTAGCCTTGTCCGCGTACTGCTTGGTCCGTTTTTCAATGTTCTCCTTGGCCCTTTCATGGATTTTCTTAACCTGTTCAGCTTTCTTTTTCCCATCCAAACTGGCCCTTTCACTCAAAGGTAAAGAAATCAAATCCATGGGAGACAAAGGATTAAATCCATACACGATTTCAAAGGGGGAGAACTTAGTGGCCGAATGCATAACACTATTGTAAGCAAATTCAACATGAGGCAAACAATCTTCCCAAGTTCTCAGGTTCTTTTTCACAACAGCCCTAAGCAAAGTAGACAAAGTTCTATTCACTACTTCAGTCTGTCCATCAGTTTGCGGATGACAAGTAGTAGAAAACAAAAGCTTGGTTCCTAGCTTAGCCCAAAGTGTTTTCCAAAAATGACTCAAGAACTTAGTGTCCCTATCTGAAACAATGGACTTAGGCATTCCATGCAAACGAACTATTTCCCTAAAGAATAACTCAGCAATATGCACGGCATCATCAGTGGTGTGACAAGGTATAAAATGCGACATTTTTGAAAACCTATCAACGACCACAAAGATAGAATCCTTGCCGGTCCTAGTCCTAGGCAGTCCTAACACAAAGTCCATCGACACATCAGTCCAAGGCTGGTCAGGAATGGGCAAAGCAAGGTACTTACCTGTCGTTTGAGCTTTGGCCTTGGCACGTTTGCAAGTTTCACAACGAGTGCAAACCTTGATCACGTCCTTCTTCAATCCCGGCCAATAGAAATGATCCTGCAAGGTTTTGAGCGTCTTCTCTATGCCAAAATGACCCATAAGGCCACCACCGTGTGCTTCTCTAACCAACAAGTTTCTCAAAGAACAGTTAGGAATACACAAACGATTGGCAAAGAACAAGAAATCATCATTTCTAAAGTATTTCCCAAAAGCGATCCTAGAGCTAGCTAGATACGGTTCCTTAAAGTCTAGGTCTGCTTCATACAATTCCTTAATCTGCTCAAACCCTAGCACCTTAGCATCCATAACCGTGATCAAAGCATACCTCCTAGACAAAGCATCAGCTACGACATTTTCTTTTCCTTTCTTATACTTAATGACGTAAGGAAAGGTTTCGATAAACTCTACCCATCTGGCATGTCGTTTGTTGAGCTTTTGCTGTCCCTTCAGATGTTTGAGAGTCTCATGGTCTGTGTGCACCACGAACTCCTTTGGCCAAAGATAGTGCTGCCAAGTTTGCAAAGCCCTCACCAATGCGTATAGTTCCTTGTCGTAAGTGGGGTAGTTCAAGGTAGCTCCTCCCAACTTTTCACTAAAGAACGCAATTGGTCTCCCTTCCTGCATCAAAACAGCACCAATGCCAACTCCTGAAGCATCGCATTCGATCTCAAAAGTCTTAGAGAAATTTGGCAAAATAAGTAAAGGAGCGTTGGTTAACTTAGCTTTGAGTTCTTGGAATGAATCTTCTTGAGCTTGTTCCCATTTGAACCCAACGCTTTTCTTGATAATCTCAGTGAGTGGGGCAGCCAATGTGCTGAAGTCTTTCACGAACCTACGGTAGAAACCGGCTAGTCCATGGAAGCTACGAACTTCTCCAACGGTCTTGGGAGTGGGCCACTCACGGATGGCCTTGACCTTTTCCTCATCCACTCGGACGCCTTCAGCTCCTACAACAAACCCAAGAAACACGAGATTATCTGTTGCAAAGGTACATTTCTTGAAATTAGCAAAGAGTTGTTCTGTCCTAAGCACTTCAAGAACCGATTTCAAATGAGAAAGATGTTCCTGAAAACTCTTGCTATAAATCAAGATATCATCGAAATATACCACCACAAAAACGCCTATGAATGGTCTAAGAACATGATTCATCAGCCTCATGAAGGTACTAGGCGCGTTAGTAAGCCCAAATGGCATGACTAACCATTCATACAATCCTAGTTTCGTTTTAAAGGCTGTTTTCCATTCATCACCTTCTTTCATTCGAATCTGATGATATCCACTTTTCAAATCAATTTTAGAAAAGACACAAGAACCGTGGAGTTCATCAAGCATATCATCAAGGCGAGGGATAGGGTGTCGGTACTTAACTGTTATGTGGTTAATTGCTCGGCAATCAACGCACATCCGCCAACTCCCATCTTTCTTTGGAACCAAAAGGACTGGTACAGCACAAGGACTCATGCTTTCGCGGATGTATCCTTTGTCCATGAGCTCCCCAATCTGTTTTTGTAACTCCTTGGTTTCCACGGGATTGGTTCGGTAAGCTGGCCGGTTTGGCAAGGACGCTCCCGGCACAAAATCGATTTGGTGTTCAATGCCGCGTATGGGAGGCAGTCCACCCGGGTTCTCTTCGGGAAACACATCCTGAAAATCCTGCAAGAGCTGTTTAAGTTCACTCGGAAGCTCCGGTGTTTGGTCAGATTGAGCCATTAGTGATTCTTTAAACAAAAGAAGGATCATGGACTGGTTGGAACAAAGAGTTTTTCGAACTTGACTAGCCTTAACAAGAAAATTGGACTTTTTACCCTTAGAATCGGTTTTGGCTTGGTCTTGTTTGCGGCTCTCTTTGAGTTGGAGTTGATCTTGGTACACTTCATGTGGAGTCAAAGGCGCAAGGACGATCTTTTTCCCTTGATGCTCAAAAGAATGACGGTTAGTGAATCCATCATGCATCACACGCTTGTCATATTGCCACGGCCGTCCAAGGAGTATGTGGCTCGCGTCCATGGGCAGGACATCACACAGAATGTTGTCCTCATATCGTCCAATGGTAAGAGAAACTTCCACTTGGTCCTTGACTTGCATTTCTCCATCGTCGTTCAGCCATTCAAGCTTGTAAGGCCGTGGGTGCTTCTTGGTTTCCAAACCTAATTTCCTGACAAGAGACTCACTAGCCACGTTAGTACAGCTCCCACCATCAATGATTAAACTGCATACCTTGTCTTTGATATGGCAACGGGTGTGGAAGAGATTTTCTCGTTGGACCCGTTCATCAACCTTTGCTTGGACGTTCAAGGCTCGCCTTGTCACAAGGAGTTGTCCTTTGACTGGTAGGTCCAGGTCCTCTTCTGTATCCGGTTCCTCATCAAAGATGGGTCCTGAGTCTTCCCAATCAGATGCGGACTCAATCTCTCCACTTTCTCGCATGATCATCACGCGACTGTTTGGGCACTTGTTGGCATAATGGCCAAGTCCGTGACACTTGAAGCATTTGATCTCCCTAGCTCGGTTAGGAGTCGCTTCCTGCTTTGTTTTGTCCACAGCAACAACCGGATTAGTTTTAACATCTGTATTTGTTCGGAAATGAGACTTACCTTTGTCTTGTGGACTCGGTTTTGAAGAAGACTGGTAAGTAGGCCTTGTGAAGCCTTTCCTCTTGACTTGTTGCTCTACCAGAATGGCTTTGTGCAACATCTCAGCAAGATCATCATAATCTTGAAGCTCCATGCGGTCTTGGATCTCACGGTTGAGTCCAGTAAGGAACCGTGCCATAGTAGCTTCGGGATCCTCGTCAACTTCTCCTCTAAGCATCAGGATTTCCATTTCTTGGTAGTAGTCTTCCACGCTTTTGGTGCCCTGAGTCAGTCTCCTTAGTTTCTGATGAAGATCTCTCAAGTAATGGGCTGGTATAAACCGCTTTCTCATAAGAGTGAGAAGTTCTTCCCAATCCTCCAAGGGTTCTTCTCCTCGTCTCCTCCTGTTTGACACAATTTGATCCCACCAGTTTAGTGCATAACCATTAAACTCAGTGGCAGCAAGCCTTACCTTTTTACGATCTGATAATTGTTGGCAGTCAAAGACAAGCTCAACTTTTCGTTCCCATTCAAGGTAGGCATCCGGATCATTTTTCCCATGGAATGGGGGAATCTTAAGTTTCAAGCCTCCAAGATGGTTTTCTGACCGTCTAGACTCTCCAGCGAAAGGGTTATCTCTGCCCCTGTCCCGGTTTGACTGGCGCCTTTGTGACCTCCTCTGACTTTGATCGGAAGAAGATCCTCCATCATCTCTGGATCGTGTCCGGTTGTGGTTTCTCCTTCTGTTTCCGGATGTTTGTTGATCTTCCTGGATCCGGTCAAGTCTCACATGAATGTCCTCTATACCTGCATTCATCATACGCTTAAGTTCACTTGTTAGTGCGTTCATCTGAAAACTAGACATTCCAGTTCCCACGCTTGCCTCTTGTCCTTCCATGTTTTTCCTGAAATGCACTTAACAAACAATCAAATAACCAACTCTCTTCCTCACAGTTTTGGTGTCTCTCAAGTGTTTCACTCAATGGTTCTAAGCAAGCAATCCGATCAAATTTAGTGCTCCACAAAACCCAACACCCCAAGAAGAAGATAGAGAGATTTAAGATTTCTTTTCTTTTATTAGAAATCCGCCTTAACCACTTCCAGGCCGGCTTTCTCTTCAGCCAACTGGATTTCTCCTCAGTCACCCCCAACTGGTTTTCTCCTCAGTTGTAAACGATTTAAACTTTTTTTTTTTTTTTTTTTTTTTTTTTTAAATCGTTTTCAAACAAAGGTAAGAAGTGGCCCGGATGGAGATAAGAGAAGTGTTTCAGAATTTTAGAAGATGAAAAGATGAGAAGATGAAATACCCCTTCAAGTGTGCTCTGATACCACCTGATACAAACTTGCCCACGATTTTAGCACTTGAATGAATGGTATTGACGATTTGGATATGGACCGGGATAAGCTACTAGCAAATCCGGAACTGGTGGATCGATGGGAGCGTTGAAGGATGCGGAAGGCCTTCAGTATACCCAACCCTTAGCCAACCTTGGATGTGACGCACCAAGACGCTGGACTCAGGGGCGTTGAATGGATGTGACGCACCAAACAACAAGTTTGCTCACGAAGAACAAAAGAGAGAACAAGTTCTCAAATAGAAATTTCTATTAAAAAATGATCAAAAGTGTTTACAAATTGTGGAGAAGGAAGAATATAAGGAAATCAAGTCAAAGAGACTTGATTGTGGCACAGAAAACAAGTGCATAAATTTTAGAAAAGTTTAAGACATAAATGTGGTCAAAGTGACCCTTCAAGTCCACGCAACCCTTTGGCTACTCGGTCCGGCCATGCGCGGGTTCGGTCGCCTGGACGATGGTCACAAGGTCGGGCTCGTCCGGAAGTATCAGCACGCGGGCATGGTCGAGGAGAAATTGGCCTAAGTCCGTTTGGAACTGATGGGCAAGTGCCCGGCTGAACGGCCCGTCCGGAAAAGTCACCATCCGGTCGAGAAATGGAACCTCACGTTCGTTTTCTGAATCCGCACGAAGTAAGCCCAATGTGTCCCGACTCAAATGCTCAGAATGGGATCTTGGTCGAAGTCCTTCACGGCCCGTTCGAGAAATTGTCACCGGAAGTTGAGATTCAGGCCTTAGGTCGTTCTCGGGTGCACGCGGGTCGATACGGTAGACGGTACGTTCGTTTGGCCTCGTCCTGCGGTCGTCCGGCTGGTCCTCGCGAGCAACCTCCCTTCGCGGTACGTTTGTCCTCGTCCGGCTGTCGATGCCCGTTCCATCTTCCGGGCTGGCATCGAGGTCCTGATCCATGATCGCATCAACGTTCGTCACGGTCTTTCGGGGAATGTTTACGGACGTCTTTGGAGTCAGAACAGGCACATGGATGATCTTCGGGTCGGTTCGGGCATGACGGTCGGTCAACTGGACGATTTTCGGACGATGAGTCTTGACTTGAAAAATGATCGTGTGCATGTGATGAAGACCCGGCGGCTGGCACTTATCCCTGCCGCCGGTTGGTGTATCATGAAGATCCGGCGGCTGGCGCTCATCCCAGCCGCCGGCCCAGGACGTGTGAAGACCCGGCGGCTGTCACTCATCCCAGCCGCCGGTTTTGGATGAGGAAGACCCGGCGGCTGGCACTTATCCCAGCCGCCGGTTCGTATCTTGGATGGATCGTGGGCAGTTTGCCTTAGCTCGTCCGTCCCATGTTCGGACGAAGAAGACCCGGCGGCTGGGATAAGTGCCAGCCGCCGGTTTCGGATGAAGAAGACCCGGCGGCTGGGATAAGTGCCAGCCGCCGGTTTCGGATGAAGAAGATCTGGCGGCTGGGATAAGTGCCAGCCGCCGGTTTCGGATGAAGAAGATCCGGCGGCTGGCACTCATCCCAGCCGCCGGTTTCGGATGGAGAAGACCCGGCGGCTGGCACTCATCCCAGCCGTCGGTTCGTGTCTTGGACGGGTCGTGGGCAGTTTGCCTTAGCTCGTCCGTCCCATGTTCGGATGAAGAAGACCCGGCGGCTGGGATAAGTGCCAGCCGCCGTTTCGGATGAAGAAGATCCGGCGGCTGGCACTCATCCCAGCCGCCGGTTTCGGATGGAGAAGACCCGGCGGCTGGCACTCATCCCAGCCGCCGGTTCGTGTCTTGGACGGGTCGTGGGCAGTTTGCCTTAGCTTGCCCGTTCCATGTTCGTGATTTGATCTCGACCTTGACTTCTCGTTCCGTCAATCTTCGAGGAGGGGATTTCGACCCCAACAAGATCCACACTCTTCAATTCTACAATCAGCTTCACCAACACCATCCTCGTCCAGTCTTCCGAGGTCCTCCACTTCTGAGCTCAACTTACGCATTCACCAGAATCCTCAAGCTGAACGGCTCCGACTCTGCTCGGTTTCTAAAGCTAAGCCACTACTTAGACTTCTCTTACCAACCCTACTATTATTCTAACTGACCCTAAGGGTTTCAGCTATAAGGGTTCACTCTATGGGTTACTTGGAAATTTGGCAATTCTATCGAACAAAGAATTCAATTATCACACAAAAGGGAGTTAGCGCCCAAGCGTACCTGGTTTGGGACCGTTGAATGGTCCTGCGGAATCTGAAGCTACTCCTTCCAGCGCATCCACTCGGCCTGTCAGACACCTGTTACAAGGAAACAACCTATCTAATACCCTACTGAGCGGAACGTATTGGAATTCCTACTTGACTTTTGCGACACCTTTGACTCGATAAAACATTGAAAACGCAGAAAAACACTGGTCCCGTGAGCATGATCATACAACCATGCTCTGATACCACCATCTGTAACACCCCCGAACCGGACTAGACAGGATCGGCTGACCAACAATCAAACAAGAACATGGAACAGCCAAATCCATTTATGCGATCGAACGACAATCAAACAAGAACACGAACGACCGCACAGACCAGCCGACCCGGAGATGCCACAGTACGGGGTTAAGTAACGAGTCAGCTCATTCCAGGACGAAGTCCGAAAACAGAGCCGTCCCATTACCTAACACCGTTTACCTCTCGACCGCGGCCTAAGGCTTTTCAACCCGTACTTTGGTCTCGAGTTGTCTTAGTCCGGACAAGGACTAATATCATTGAGCCAAATCAAGTTTACTTAAAACATTCCATTTTATTAATGATCAAATGATCCAAATCATTGTTTTACAAACACAAATCGTTTGGCGATCGCACTAAAAATCCAATGGGAAAACATTCTTACAAACGAGTCCTTTACAAAAGTCAAGAAAATCTACTTCCAATGGTCCTAACGTTCCGCCGCCCGCTCTACCAGCTTACTACAAGATACCTGCAAGATGAGGGGTAAATGAAAAGGGGTAAGTAATCGGAAGATTACTTAGTGAGTCCAGATATTCAAAACCCATCCCATTCCCCATCATGCAACACACAACACACAAGCATAGAATAGCCGAAGCAACATAAAAGTAAATAGCCGAAGCAAGAAAACACGTTAGTAAGTTGAGTGCACCAGCACTCCTCTGATGCCTCTGCATCCTTCTGAAACCGCGTTCTCGCAACGCACAACACACGCGTGAGCACTGAGATCTCAAAGCATGGCGGATCCCCGTGAACACCCTGCACTTGACTATCACAAAGACCATCAAGCCGGAACATCACAACTCAATCATACACCCCGGCTTGCGGCCGAAGTGCAGATTTACGGTCCAGTTCCGCCCTTCCTCTTCCGGAAAACCGTCTCCGTACCCCGTCAGGTACACTCGGCCAATTAGGCTGCAACCCCGTCTCTCCGAGTCTTCCCCACCTCTCAGTCCATCGATGCCGTGGAGGAACCTACCTCTCTGTCCTTCGATGCCGTAGGTTGGGGATCACGCACATACTGCCACTGAACCGTATGCTCCGGTTCCGCTCCAGTCCGAAGACTACCCGTCAACGGACTGACACCACACCACAACATCTCAACACAAACTCCAAACCACACTCATCACATCTCCACCACATAACAAACACTATAACTCACAACCAACCCACCACAACTCAAACTCCACAGTCTCATGGCTCTCACTAGCCGAAACTGTGCATATTCCTCTATGGTGATACCTGCACGAATGTTAGCTTTACACCATAGAGGTTACCTGCATGAAACAACTTCACACCAACACCACAACTAACAAACAACAAACTCATGAAATCAAAATCCTTATTCTTTCATAAACAAAAACCGAGTCAGTTCCTTTTTAAAATCCGATGAAAACTCTTTTGTTGAATAAAATCGATTCAAAACCCTTTTAACCATCAAATCCATTTGAAATCTCTTTCCTTAGTCCCACTAACCCAAAGCAAAGCTAAACACTCTAACTTAAACTCAACGATTCTCTTAGAGCCGATCCTGCAAAGTCCCTTCTCTTAAATTCTCTCATGCGACTCTTAATCTCTATCTAATAATTCTAGCAAGGTCTAAATTACTAAACATGCAACCTATGGCGATTCTTTAAGAACTACCCATCCTTATTTACTCTTAAGATAACTAAACCATCCTAACAAATTCTAAACATGCGATCTAATGATAACCCAAGATTCACTTAATAATTCCCATTATATCTAAATTCTACTCCATTAATTTAATCATGTCTAACACACTTACTATCCTATTATAATAAACTAAAATACACTTAAGCATTTATTTATTTGATTTCATGCAAGATCTATAATATACTCAAATTCTTAACACTTAAATATCAATTAAAGTTCTCTGAATAAACATCCTAACCAATTATTTCTCCAAACATTTTCTAAATTACTAACTTCTTAATCACCTTTCTAAACCAACACAAATGCTATCTTACTAATCTCTTAACATGCAGGGAAACATCTATCAACTCAACTTCCTAACCAATCATGCATGCATGTAACTCTCTAGTCCCATAAACTTACTTAACCACTACATGCATGACACTACAATCACTACTATCTTACTTTCTTTTTCTCATCTACATGCAATGCATCTATCTCTCTATTCTTACTCCAACCCAAGAGTTTCAAGCTTAAAACCGAGATTCATAATAAAAGAAATCAGTTTCCAAAGCAAAAGGCTTGAAATCACTCTTTAAGAAAAGAAACCAATTGAAAACACAAATCAAAGAGTTTAAGCTTACAACCCATTTTATCAATCAAACCATTTCCAAGTGACACACAACATGCAATAACATTTAACAATTCATCAAATAACATGCATGTGGAAATTGAAATACCAATTTCATCAAACAAGTATACAGCACACAATACTCCACTTTAACAAACATGCATGCAAGGATCAAGGATTAACTTAAATCAACATGCATGACAACATCAAGAACCAGCTAGTTAATCAACCATAAACACCACATCACAAACAGTAAGTATGAGGTTTAGGTGGGATTTTCCTAAACTGAACTCACCTAGAACTGCTCCAAAGGCTAGGGCACTCTTCTCAAGCTCAGCTACACCTTCTACACTACTACAGAACTTCCCTTCACTCTCTCATGCAAACACACTTAGACAAAGGAAACCAATTTCTCTGATTTTGCTAAAAATGGTCTAAGGAAAAGGAGAGAGAGGCTTATATAGGGGAGAGGAATTCACAGGAGGAAGACAACTAAGAGGACAATAATCCCTTAAGGTCGACACATAGCTCTCACACACTGTCCTCATTTAATTAGATGGCACTTGTACTCCACTACACAAAATTTAGCTAATTAAATTATTCCATTACCACTTTCATCATCATCTGTTGTCACATCTGCCTCTGACCACGAAATTATCTTGCTTCCTGCCACATGGATGCCCAAAGATGAGTCTGATCAAACCTTAGACTGATCTCTCTGAAGATTACTCAACTGATTCACCCAACAACCTTCTACACCTCAAAAATCATAACTTTCGTTTTCCTTACTCAAAAATTTCTCTGTTTGGTTCTGAATGCTCCTTAAGATGTCCTTTGTGCCCGCAAAGAGTTTCAGAATTTTTGGATGCGTAAATCTCGACTTATGAATTTTCTACTCCAAACTGCCAGTCTTCGTCATCCCATCTTGTCCGATTATTAACTTCCACAGGAGAATTTTTATTTGACCAAATCTTTTTGCAATAGCTCCATATGGGTCTTGTGTACCTTTGTGAAAAAGCCCGGGATTTTAAAAATAATTCTCCTAATCCTTTCGGATTTATTTTCTTGAACTGTCCCTTCTTCGCCAAAATCTGACTCTCGTGATTGTTCTGTGTCGCGTCTGAATTTTTCTTGGCATGAATCTTTTTGAAATAACTTCTTTGATGTCTTGTGCAGCTAAGATCCAAGTCCCATAATTTTTAAAATTGTTCTCATCGGTCATCCAAAATTGTTTTACTTCGTTGTAATTTCTGCCCTAGTATCGGGGTATTACATGTGGGACAACAGTTTAGATCAGATTGGAAGGACAGTGGATACTGTCACCGCAGACAATTAAAGGAAGAAGTTGACCGCAACTTGGAGCATAAGAAGCGTACAACAGAGTTTCAGTTGGAGTTGACTACTCAATTTATGTGGGATGATGCCCTTATCTGGTTAAAGGGTGTTGTTGATAGTAGTTGCAGTTGTTATGAGTTAACCTACAATCACTCTAGAGGGAGTTCGACAGGACGTTCTTTCCTCGGGAAGCCAGGCCCAGGAATGCCAATGCTTTTAAGCACCTTTCTCAAGGCACTAGGAATATCAAGGAGTACGAGTAAGTGTTTTGTCGTTGAAGATTTTTATGAGTTTCATAGCAATTAAGGATTTATTCAGGAGGTTCTTGAATGGCAACAAGTGGATAATTGTAACCGTGATGTCGTACGGGTTTAGACCAGTCCAATCGATTGGTTGAGAAGACTTTTTGTTCATGAGGCAGAGATAGAGGAGAAGCCATATTTCTTCAAGGTGGCTCAGTCAAGCTTGATAAGACTTATTTAGGATATAACAATATGTCGCAGCTGTTGGGATTTCCATCGTGTTGTTCTCGTTGCTACCGTCATCATGTTGGGAGAGCGTGTTCAGTGTTTTCATGCAGATGGTTGGATTGTGTCATAAGTTACTACCAGTCTATGTTAGTGGATGCGTCGTTTGTCAGTTATATTGCAGCATCAGCAGTTAGACCGAGTTGTTCAGTTGTGGTTAGCATGTTCTCATTTTCAGGGATTGTTCGCAGTGAGTTATTGGTTGTTTTTGCCACCACCCAAGCGCCAAGCTATTATTGCGAGTAATTGTTGTTGGAGACCACGAGATAGTTGAGACTGTTCTTTTTGACGTTGTGGATTTGAGATTGTCGATTTGAGTTTGTGGTTCGAGTATGTCGTTTATGTGGAAACCATTGATTTAATACTTGTGTTGGTCGATTGTCGCTTGGGGTGGGGCAGCTTAAACCCGATTGGCTATTGGAGCTACTTATAGTTTTGTATATCAGGCCTAGTCGAGTATTGGTCACCCTGGATGTGTTCGTGCCGAAGAGTAGACAGAGTTAGGCAGTCGATTTAAACAGGGAGCTTGAAGCATTCATCGAGTTGTATTTGTTGTACTCAGGGGAGTTGATCTTATCAGAGACTTAGCAGTGATGGAGTTAAACCACCATGATGTGACTATGGGCGGTTACCATGACATTGAGTATAGTTTGGGAACGAGAGTGCATATCTCAGGAGCCGGAAGGGTTATCATTTCTCAGGATATTCCAAAAAACGTGAGAAGTCATCGTTAAATTTGTGTTGCATTCAGGAAGATCGTTATAAGGCAAACGTCGTTTTCACCAACAGTCGCAAAGTAAAAAAGAATTGTGATTAGCCAACCGGTGGCGGTTCCGGAGCGAAACAAAATTTTAGGAGAGGTGACTCGATCGTAAGAGTTTGTTGAGAGAAGACGAAATTCAGGAGGACGTATGTGAGACCGAGACTCAGTTGACAAAGGAGATTCTCCAGCATGCGCATCATTCTCAGTTTTTTTTAATTCATCCAGGAAGTAATAAGATGTATCGGGATCTTAAGCGATATTATCACTGGACCGGCATGAAGAAAGAAGGTGGCTACGTTTGTGTCGTGTTGTCAGGCTTGCCAGTTGGTTGAGGCAGAGCATCAGGTACCGAGTGGGTTACCGCAGAATCTTCCACTACCCAAGTGGAAATAGGACATGGTGACTATGGACTTCATCATCGGATTATCTAGGAAAGTTGGCAGGAGAATGCCAACTAGGTTATTGTTGATTGACTCACTAAGTCAGCTCACTTCTTAGTGATTATGGAAACAGACAGAGCAGAGCAGCTAGCGCAGAGATTCATTGCCGAGATTGTGAGATCGCATTGGGTACCAGTCAGTATAGTATCGGATCGTGATCCGAAGTTCACATCGACGTTTTACAAGCTTTTCAGAAGGCATTGGAGACCAAGATCCATATGAGAACTACCTATCATCCACAGAAAAATGGTCAGTCTGAGAGTACTACTCAGACACTCGAGGATATGCTCAGGGCTTGTGCTTTGGATTGGGAAGGGAGCTGGGTTAAGTACCTACCGTTGGCCGAGTTCGCGTACAACAACAGTTTTTCATTCGAGCATTGAGATAGCACCGTATGAGGCTCTTTATGGTAGACCGTGCCATACCCCACTTTGTTAGACAGAGGTGGGAGAGCGCCGAGGTATAGCACCAACATTGGTTCAGGAGACAGTTGAGTAAGTGGAAATGCTTAAGAGACGGCTTAAGGAAGCTCATGATCGCCAGAAGAGTTATGCAGATAAGCGTCAGAAAGATATAGAGTTTGAGGTGGGCAACCTAGTATATCTTAAGATGAGGACATTTCAGGGAGGTTATGAGATCTGAAAGCTGGAGAAGCTTATGCGGAGATATATGGGTCTGTATCCTATCATCGAGCGGATTGGGGCAGTAGCATACCGCTTAGCGCTATCAGCAGAGTTGGTTGGGTTTCACAATGTATTTCATGTGTCAGTTCTGAGGAAAGTCGTTCGAGAGCCAGAGCTCATCCTGCAGCAGCCACCGAGTGATATCAGTAGAGACTTGACTGCAGTTAGTCAGCCAGTGTCAATCCTAAAGCACCAAGATAGAGTGGTTCAAGGGAAAGCGATTCTGATGGTCAGAGTTAGTCGGGAGAGGGATGACATTCAGGAGGAGACTTGGGAGTTAGTGTCTCCGATGAAGTCTGAATTTCCTGAGCTTTTAAGGATGACGAGCAATTGACTAAGGACTAGAATTCGAGGACGAATTCCTCGTTAGTGGGGGAGAATTGTAACGACCCACCACCACCACCACCCTCCTTTTTCATCATCACTAAACCCCACCTCATCTTTTTTTCTTTTTCTTTCCATTGATATTTCCCCCACCCCATTTCATCACTCTTCCACCAAATCAAAAAAAAAAAAAAAGAAGAAGGAGAGAGAGAGAGTTTGAGAGAGAAGGAGAAGAAGAAGAAGAAGAAGAAGAGGAGGAAGAAGTACAAGAACAAGAAACACTGCTGCTCTCACCTCCACCGTCATCCGCGGCTCAGGTAACCGGAAAATCGTTTTTCCTATTTGCTTCTCATTGGCCAAATCTTTGATCATTCGTATCTCTCTAACCGTCGCGTTTCTCGAAAATCCAAGGCCACCACCGGATTCATCACGACGAGACAAAGCCACGCCAAGAAGCCCGGTCTCCACAGCCAGCGGACGCGCCCTCACGCGCTGCCGGAAGAATGGCGCGTGAGCTTCACGTGCCATCGACTGCAGCCGCGTGTGGCTCTCACGAGCCACCGCCGCCGACACCGCAGCCGTCGCCGCCGATGACTTTCCGGTGAGTTCTGCCGCCGCCATCACCGTCGACCGCCGACCGCCGCCGTCGGTCGCCGCCGTGACTCGCCAGTGACTCGCCGCCGTGACTCGCTGGTGACTTGGTGACTCGCCGGCGACTCATTGAGTCAACTCGGTCGACCGGTTTGAGTCTGGTTTGGCTTAACCGGTCGGTTCAATTTCTGTTTGGTCTGGTTCGATTGGTTTAATTCAATTTGATTTCGTTTTGGTTCAATTTCTGGTTTAAATCTATTGAGTCCGGTTTAATCTGGTTTGATCCGGTTTAATCTGGTTTAGTCGCGGTTTGATTTTGACATGGTTAGATCGTTGACATTGATCGGGTTGACCGTTGACCGTTGACTTTCTGACCGTTGACCGTTGACTTTGAACTTTTTGACCATTTGACTGTTTCTCGCCGTTCTAAAGCCGTTCTCACTCGAAATTTCGTCCTGATTTCAGATTCAGCGTCCGTTTAAGCAGCTGGAGTGCAGAGGAAGCAGTTATACTCCATTTTTGCTAATGTGAGGGCTTTTCGCAGAATATCGTACTTTTCATCAAAAAGCGCCGTAGATATGATTTAGTATTAAATGTGTTCCGTTTCTATGCTAGAGTCTTTTTAAGATTGTTTGTAATAATAGATGATTCAACCCATTGATTGTGTATTAAATTGTTAATTGATTCTTTTATACATGCTAGAGCTAGGATTAGTTGACCATGTGGATCGTTAGGGATTGCGGGGGTACAGAGACGTGACTTCTGTACTTGCGTTGCGTGTTGTTTGAGGAGATGGTGCTGGGCAGATTAGTCGACCTGTTTTCCAGTACCTTCGGATGTCGATAATCATCTACGGGCGGTGTGGTTGGGCACTATCACATAAGACTGGCCACGAGCTCTGGCCTGGGACATTTGTGGTTTCTTTGGGTACTTTAGGTACCGTGATTGTGCATGTTTAGTCTATTTCTTATGTATGGCGTGCTATGGTCAGATTTACGTTTTCTGTGATTAGCATCCCATACCTCACTGAGTGACTCCCCTGTTACTCACCCCTCCTTCTTCCTTTTCCAGTTTTTCAGGTGAGACGAACAAGTATTTTACACTTTGACGATACGGTGCTTCTTTGGGATTTTTACGTTTTCCTCGTATTTTATCATGTACGTGTAGCATTGAGGTAGTTGGGTGATGAGACACTGTAAAGTGGGATATTTGATGTATGTGACGTGGTTAGTGGCACGCCATTCTCGAGTGTCGATGAGACGGGTGTTACAGATTTTTTTTAATTTATATTATATTTTTGTTACGAATGTCAAATAAGGGAGGAAGAAAAATAAAATTGTGGAGTCCACTGTCACTATTTGCACAGTAAAATTTCTTCTATATAAACGAACGTTCGCGTTCGATTGTAAACACACCTTCTTCAATAACAATATTCTCAACATGAGAATTCTCTCTCTCTTCTTCTTTTATTTTTGGTGTTCTAAAAACTCTGCGGGTATGAATTTTTGTCTTTATTTATTATTTCCGATATAATAAATTATCAGTATTATTATAACACGTTATCAGCACGATCGTTCTACAATATGGGCTATATATATATGTAATATTTACTCTGTTATAATGGCCGGGATACCCGCCTATATAATAATTTATTATTATTATAATGGTTGTTTAACGCACCATTATTTACTTAATATTAATATGGGAGCGGTTTGTCGCCTCGTTAATAATTTACCGCTTTATATTATGGTTGTTAATCCACCATAATTATTTATTGTTAATGTTATAATGGATGGTTGAGCCACCTATATAATTTTATTGTTAATGTTACAATGGATGGCTAAGCCACCGCATATTTATTTATTGCTTCAATGTGGATGATTAAATCACCATAATTTTCTGATTATATATCTGTTTATATTATAATCATTATAAATTAAATATGCATATTTTTTGTGTTCAAAATAAGATTGCGGTCTCATTTATTCCTCAGGCGAATAAATCTAGACTCATATAAACGTACATATTCAGGAACCCCTGTTCCGTTAAAGAGCACCTTCTTGTCCAACTGGGAAGAAGTATTACGGATTTAATCAAAAATTCAGTTTCTCCGGTAGCCTTTTTCATAACGGTCACAAAAATTTTTTCACAAAAAAATTTACTCTCCAACGGCTACATCTAACGACTATGAACAGTGTTTTTCGATCTATTAATAAACTCATCCCTCAGTCATTTCATTTCACTCATCGATTTCATATCTTCTCTCTTCTTCTCTCAAATATTTCACAAATATTTTTCATCTAATTTTTTGTAAGAATGATGAGAATGATGATCCGTTTGCTTTTAATTTTCTGTGCGATTTTTATTTCTGCATCGATTTATCTTCTTTGCACAGAAGATTCTAATCGGGCAGATCTTGCCACAAATGTTGTTTTACTTTTTTATGCATCATTTTTATTTGTAATCGCTTGTATTATTCATATAAACGGTTCATTTTAAATCATTAATATTAATAATATTTTATGTTTCTATTTTAGAAATCAATGGCAAAAGTTGAGAAGCTACAATTTCCAGCTCTAATGATTACCGGAGCAAATTACATCGCATGGACGACTGATGTCGAACTCCATTTAGAGATGAAAAAAATTCCAAACTCTATGAAAGAAAACATCGATTCGTCTGCCCATGAAAAGGCACAAGCGATAGTTTTCCTCAGAAAACATGTCGATGAAAATATTAAGCATGATTATGCTAATATAAAAGACCCAGCACAGCTGTGGAAAGCTCTGAAAGAGCGGTTTGATAACCAAAAAGATATAACTCTCCCTCATGCACTCGACGAGTGGAAATACCTGAGATTTCAGGATTTTGAGAAAGTTGAAGATTATAATTCAGCTATTCTTAAAATTGTGACACAATTAAAGTATTGTGATAAACCTGTCACTGAGGCAGAAATGCAAGAAAAAACCTATCAGACATTCCACAAAGAACATCGTGTTCTTGCAGAACTCTACAGGAGTCGCGGATACACTAGATTTTCTGAGCTAATGGTAACGCTCCTACTAGCTGAGAAAAACTGTGAACTTCTCATAAAGAATCACAATTCTAGGCCAACGGGAAGCAAGGCATTTCCTGAAGTAAATACCACGGATGTAAAAATTCTGGAGAGAAAGGATCAAACCTATCATGGTCGTGGTCGTGGCAGTGGTAGTGGCCGAGGCCGTGGCCGTGGTCGTCAATTTAATCGAGGACATGGGAGAAATTATAACCCACAAGAGAGGAAATCATACAGATGGGTCCGATCCGAACAATTCCCAAAGGGAAAAGAACTCCAAGGGAGTTCCACCCAGAAACAACAAAATGTATGTTTCAAGTGCGGATCGAAAGGGCATTGGTCCCATGTATGTCGAACTCCCCCACATCTTTGCAAATTGTACCAAGAGTCAATTAAAGGCAAGGGAAAAGAAGTGAACCTTACGGAACATTTTGAGGGTACGACATACCTTGATTCCTCCGAATTTGGGAACGACTTTGATGAGACCATGATGATGGAAAATTGATATGCTTGTAATATCTCAAAATAAGCCATGTATAATTATTACTCATCTTTGCTTTGTTTTAAGAATAATGTTGTTTATACAACAAAATTAATGTATAATTATTGTGTGATTTTATGAATTAAATTTACTATCTCTTTTTCTTGATGTTTATGTTACCTGCAGAAAATGGATCACAACACAAATAGGACAATATCCAAAAAGATGGTTAGAGAGATTTGTATACTAGATTGTGGAACAACCCACACTATTCTGAGAAACAAACAATATTTCTCTAACCTAAAACCGACAAATGTTATTGTCAGTACAATATCAGGTCCTACAGACCTGGTTGAAGGAATTGGAAAAGCCAGCTTTATGCTGCCAAATGGAACAAATTTTTCCATAGAAAATGCTTTACATTCTCCAAATTCAAAGAGGAATTTGTTGAGTTTCCAAGATATATACCTTCATGGGTATGACACTCAGTCAGCAACTGAGAATGGAAAGAAGTATATGTATATAACTTCTGAGAAATCTGGAAAAAAAGCTTATACTTGAAAGAATTTCAAAGTTTCCTTCTGGCTTGCATCATATTTATATAGATACAATTGAATCAAACCTTGTGATCAAAAGAAATCCTGAGGATTTCACATTGTGGCATGATCGCCTTGGCCATCCAGGCACCACAATGATGCGCAAGATCATAGAAAGCTCACATGGTCATCCACTGAAAATCCAAGAGATATATCAGGGAAATAAAATGACATGTGTTGCATGTTCTCTTGGCAAATTGATCATAAGGCCATCGCCAACCAAAATCGATAAAGAATCACCAAAATTCCTTGAAAGAATTCAAGGTGATATTTGTGGACCAATACATCCACCTTGTGGACCATTCCACTATTTTATGGTATTGATTGACTCATCCAGTAGATGGTCACACGTTTGTCTATTATCATCTCGAAATATGGCATTTGCGAGATTTCTAACTCAGATAATCAAACTGCGAACTCAGTTTTCTGATTATCCCATTAAAAGAGTTAGATTAGACAACGCTGGTGAATTCACATCCCAAGCATTCAAAGATTATTGTATGGTAACGGGAATTGAAGTTGAACATTCTGTAGCTCATGTTCATACTCAAAATGGTTTGGCAGAATCATTAATTAAGCGTCTGCAGTTAATTGCAAGACCATTAATCATGAGATCACAACTTCCAACCTCTGTATGGGGACATGCCATTTTGCATGCTGAAGCACTGATTCGGATAAGACCAAGTGCATACCATAAGTATTCCCCACTTCAGTTGGCATTTGGTCGAGAACCAAATATTTCCCATCTCAGAATCTTTGGTTGTGCAGTATATGTGCCTATAGCACCACCACAACGCACAAAGATGGGACCACAAAGAAGGTTGGGAATATATGTTGGTTGTGATTCTCCATCAATTGTACGATACCTAGAACCACGGACAGGTGATGTCTTTACGGCACATTTTGCCGATTGTCACTTTGATGAAAAAGTGTTTCCGGTTCTAGGGGGAGAAAATCAGCAAGTAGGAAAGGAAATCAAGTGGAGTGTACCATCCTTGTTACACCTTGATCCTCCTACTAAAGAGTCAGAACTAGAAGTTCGACGAATTGTGCATTTGCAAAGTATAGCAAATCAGCTACCAGATGCATTTGCGGATACCAAAACGGTAACTAAATCTCATATACCAGCTGCAAATGCTCCTGCTCGTATTGAAATACCACAAGAACGTGGGAAAGCAGATGATACACGTGAGCCTGAAACACGCCGGAAGCGTGGCAGGCCCGTTGGTTCTAAGACTAAGAATCATAAGAAACAAAAGAAAGTTGAAACTCATGAAACACCCAAAGTAGCAGAAAGTACTTTGGATGAAATAAATCATGAGACCCATGATAATGTAGAGCATCAAAATCCAGAAGAAAATCATGAGATTTCTATCAATTATATCCATAATCAAAAGATATGGAAAAGAAAAGAAATAGATGATCTCGATGATGTTTTCTCATATCTTGTGTCACAAGAAATAAATGAGGAAAAGGAAGATCCAGAGCCAAAGTCTGTATATGAATGTCAAAAAAGACATGACTGGATAAAATGGAAAGATGCAATACAAGTCGAACTTGATTCGCTTAATAAACGAGAGGTTTTTGGACCCATTATGCTCACACCCGAAGATGTGAGACCAGTTGGATCTAAGTGGGTTTTCGTTCGCAAACGAAATGAGAAAAATGAGATCATGAGATATAAAGCTCGTCTCGTAGCCCAAGGTTTTTCACAAAGACCTGGAATAGACTACGAGGAAACGTATTCTCCTGTTATGGATGCAATCACGTTCAGATTCTTGATGAGTCTGGCGGCTGATGAACATCTAGAGATGCGACTTATGGATGTCGTTACGGCATATTTATACGGGTCATTGGATACTGATATCTATATGAGAGTTCCTGATGGATTTAAGATGCCAGAAGCATTAAAATCTAAACCAAAAGAGGTATGTGCAATAAAATTGCAAAGATCATTATATGGGTTAAAGCAGTCTGGACGTATGTGGTATAATCGTCTCAGTGAGCATTTAACAAAAGAAGGATATGTAAATGATCCTATATGCCCATGTGTTTTTATCAAGAAAACAATATCTGGATTTGTGATAATCGCAGTATATGTTGATGATCTAAACATTGTTGGAACTCATGAAGAAATCCAAAAAGCATAAAATTATTTGAAAGGAGAATTTGAGATGAAAGATCTCGGGCAGACAAAGTATTGTCTTGGTCTTCAGATTGAGCATTCTAAAAAGGGTATATTTGTGCACCAATCCACATATACCAAAAGAGTGTTAAAAAGATTTAATATGGATAAAGCAACTCCACTCAGTACTCCCATGGTCGTAAGGTCGCTTAAATATTGAAAATGATCCATTCCGACCACATGAGGAAAACGGAGAGATACTTGGTCCTGAAGTACCATATCTAAGTGCAATTGGAGCTATGATGTACCTTGCAAATTGCACACGACCTGATATATCATTTGCTGTTAATCTTTTGGCAAGATTCAGTTCGTCCCCTACGCGAAGACATTGGAATGGAATTAAACATGTTTTCCGTTACCTTCAAGGGACCACTGACTGAGGATTACTTTATCCTAAAAATTCAAAAGGTAAAATGGTCGGTTTTGCAGATGCAGGATACCTATCGGATCCACACAAAGCCCGATCACAAACGGGATACGTTTTCACGATCGGAGGCACTGCTATATCTTGGCGTTCTCTGAAACAGACACTGGTGGCTACTTCCTCGAATCATGCCGAACTTATTGCACTCCATGAAGCAAGTAGAGAATGTGTCTCATTAAGATCAATAAGTCGACACATTCGATCAAGCAGCGGGATTCTCGGAGATACGGAGCCAACAATCTTGTATGAAGATAATGCTGCATGTGTTGCTCAAACGAAGGAAGGATATATCAAAAGTGATATAACGAAACATATACCTCCGAAATTGTTCATGTACATCCAAGAACTCGAGAAGAATAAGGAGATTGAAGTAAGATATGTCAAATCATGCGACAACGCAGCTGATCTTTTCACGAAATCATTACCCACCACTATGTTCAGGAAGCATGTACATAGTATTGGAATGCGTCGTCAACAAGATCTCTAAGACAACCTTAATCAAAGGGGAGCTTGCACAGTTGTTTTCTTTTTACCTTACTATGATTTTTTTTTTCCATTGGGTTTTTCAAGGTTTTTAACGAGGCAACAAAAGGCGTTGAACAGAATATGATTGTGACATTGGTCTCCAAGGGGGAGTGTTACGAATGTCAAATAAGGGAGGAAGAAAAATTTAATTGTGGAGTCCACTGTCACTATTTGCACAGTAAAATTTCTTCTATATAAACGAACATTCGCGTTCGATTGTAAACACACATTCTTCAATAACAATATTCTCAACAAGAGAATTCTCTCTCTTCTTCTTTTATTTTCGGTGTTCTAAAAACTCTGCGGGTATGAATTTTTGTCTTTATTTATTATTTCCGATATAATAAATTATCAGTATTATTATAACAATTTTTAATTTATATTGATGTCAATAAAATATACACTATTATTTGCGAAATGATTTTCTCGAACTGAGGTTTCACCATACATTCTAGAGTGGTTAAAGTTTTTGCTGCCCTTAATGAAATTTTTTAGTTTATATTATATTTTTAATTTATATTGATATAAAAAAATATAGATTAGTTTATTAGTTACGATTGTTTAGATAAACTAAGAACATATATTAGTTAGAATAGTTTAGATAAACTTAACATTTATTATTATTATAGTATATTAAATAAACTAAAAATATAGAATATTTAGAATATTCTAGATAAACTTAACAGTATTATTACGTGTTGAATTATAAAATAGGAATATAATTCATAATAAAATTTGAGAAATACCATTAAATAGCACATTTTGATGTTTATGTCAAAAAGTAGCACACAAAGGTGAACATGACAAAATAACATTCATTAAAAGGTTTAAAGAAAACTATATCCTTAAACCAAAAAAATCAATTAAAATAACATTTAAATTATATATTACATTAATGAGTTCGAGTTCACAAATCATAAATTAAGATTTAGATTTTGTGTTGTAAGATTTATTGTTTAAAGTTTAGGGTTTAAGATTTACGGGATTGAAAATAAATGAGAGTTTAGTTTTAATAATAAATGAGAGCTTAGATAATTATAAGTATGAGTTTAATAGTCTTTTTCCTTTTTAGTTAATGTTATTGTCATTTTCACCATTGTATGCTATTTTTTTATGTAAACTTAAAAATGTGCTATTTTTAAATTCCCAAACAATTTTTATTGTTTTATAAAAAATATTTTTGATGCACTAAGTGATGAATATAAGAATATTAAACTATGAGTAATGATATAATTATAAGTTTTACCCACCTAATAAGGGTTTTATATATAACTAAGATTTTTTTATTATTATGTTGTTCTTAAATTTTATATTGCACATATTGACACCTAGTACACTACTATAACAAGATTTAAATAAAAAATTTATTCACAAAATTACATTAGAAATATAAAATAATATTTTTCTTATAACAAAAATAAAACTATAGAATGACTTCTCAATGAATGAGAATGGATATATCATCTAATAACAAAGAGAGATGCAATTAAACCGATGAATCTTTACAAAACCATGCGGTCTAACCGTGAATTATTAAAATAATATCAGAGTGCTGATCTAATCTCCAAACTCGATGGACCCAAAAAGAAAAAAATAACAGAAGAAAACCTAGAAAAACCCAATTCGAGAGCCAAATTGATCACACGATCTTGCGGAGTCGAGCGAAGAGATGTACCAGTGGAGGAAATTCGACTTCTTCGAGGAGAAATACGGAGGGAAGATACCTGGAGACGTCACCGGAGATATACAATGCTGTTCAAGTGGCCGTGGCAAAGTTGTCATCGGCTCCAATGACGGATCCGTCAGCTTCCTCGATCGTGGCATCAAGTTCGATTCCGGTTTCCAAGCTCACTCTTCCTCTGTTCTCTTCCTTCAGCATCTCAAGGTTTCTCTCCATTTTCTTCTTTTTGTTCCTTTGTTTTGTTTTTCTGCTGATCATCAATCTTATCATCAACGAAGGAGAACTAAGTTTAGTTACATTTCTACGGAAATTGGGACTTAGTTTCAGTTAGTGAACGAAGTTGATGATCCATACTCAAATCGATCATCAACGAAGGAACTATGAGCTCTTCTCTCTTCAGTTTAATTACATTTTGATTAATTTTTAATTTTTACGGAAATTGATTACATTTCTACAGAAATTGAGACTAAAGTTTTAGTTTTGAGTCCGTTGATGAATTTTCTCCTATCTTTCTTTTTGTGTGTTTGGGTTAATACAGCAAAGGAACTTCCTAGTAACCGTCGGAGAAGATGAACAGATAACGCCGCAGCAATCAGGGATGTGCTTGAAGGTATTTGACCTTGACAAAGCGCAAGAGGAAAGCACAAGTTCCTCAGCTCCAGAATGCATTGGTATCTTAAGAATATTCACCAATCAGTTTCCTGAAGCTAAGGTAAAAGCTAAAATCTCTCTTTTCTTCTTCATATATATGGTTGAGGTTTCTTGAATGGAGAACAATGTGCTATTGCAGATAACTTCTTTTCTTGTCCTTGAGGAAGTTCCACCAATATTGCTTATAGCCATTGGGTTAGACAATGGCTGTGTTTATTGTGTCAAAGGGGACATTGCACGAGAGCGTATCACACGTTTCAAGCTTCAAGTAGACGGACGATCCCCTGTCACAGGCTTGGGGTTCAGGTTGGATGGTCTCTCGCTACTGTTATTCGCCGTTACTCCTGACTCGGTGAACTCGTTCGCTATGCAAACGCAGCCACCTAGATTGCAGACTTTGGATCATATTGGGAGTGGTGTGAATACTGTTACAATGAGTGACCGTGCGGTATATACCTGTGACTAGAAAGTTTTCTTCTTTTCGTTTGAGTTTAGAGTTATGTTGTTGTTCTCTTGTAGAAAGTTTGACGCATGTTGTTGTGTTCTGCAGGAATTGATAATTGGTCGACCTGAGGCTGTTTATTTCTACGAAGTTGATGGACGAGGTCCTTGTTGGGCTTTTGAAGGAGAGAAAAAGTTCATGGGGTGGTTCCGTGGCTACCTTTTATGCGTCATCGCTGATCCTAAAACTGGGACGAACGTTTTCAATGTGTACGACCTCAGGAATCGGCTGATAGCGTATAGTCTAGTCGTTGATAAAGTCTCCAACATGCTCTGCGAGTGGGGAAATGTAATACTCATAACGGCTGACAAATCATTGTTGTGCGTTACGGAGAAGGATATGGAGAGCAAGTTAGATATGCTGTTCAAGAAGAATCTGTACACAGTGGCGATTAATCTTGTCCAGAGTCAAAATGCTGATGCTGCTGCTACTGCCAATGTGATGAGGAAGTATGGAGATCATTTATACAGTAAACAGGATTATGACGAAGCTATGTCTCAGTACATCAACACGATTGGTCATCTTGAACCATCGTTTGTGATACAGAAATTTCTGGATGCACAGAGGATCTACAATCTTACTAGTTACTTGGAGAAGTTGCATGAGAAGGGTCTTGCATCAAAAGACCACACAACTCTTTTACTAAACTGTTACACGAAACTTAAGGATGTGGAAAAGCTGAACACGTTCATTAGGAAAGAAGATGGCATCGGTGAGCTCAAGTTCGATGTGGAAACAGCCATTAGGGTCTGCCGCGCAGCTAATTACCACGAGCATGCAATGTATGTTGCGAAAAAGGCTGGGAAACACGAGTGGTATTTGAAAATTCTGCTTGAAGATCTTGGAAACTACGACGAAGCCCTGCAATATATTTCAAGTCTTGGACCAAGTCAAGCTGGAGTAACAATAAAAGAGTATGGTAAGATTCTAATAGAGCACAAGCCAAAAGAGGCGATTGATATACTCATGCGACTTTGCACTGAGCAAGGAACTTCGAATGGTGTGTACCTGTCCATGTTGCCGTCGCCTGTAGACTTCATCAATGTGTTTGTTCAGCATCCACATTCGCTGATGGATTTCCTCGAGAGATATACGGAAATAGTAAAAGACTCACCTGCTCAAGCAGAAATCAACAACACACTCTTGGAGTTATACTTGTCCAGAGACTTAAATTTCCCATCAATCTCTTTATCAGAAAATGGTCTAGATCAAGACTTAGCAGCTGCGTTGTCTAAATCAGATTCTGAAAGAAGGAAAATTGCTGATTCGAAGGAAACAATGGAGAAGGATTGTGTGGAAAGACAAGAGAAGGGATTGGCGTTGCTTAAATTGGCGTGGCCTTCAGACCAAGAGCAACCGGTCTACGATGTTGACCTTGCTATAATTCTTTGTGAGATGAATTCCTTCAAGGAAGGGCTTCTGTATCTGTACGAAAAGATGAAGCTTTACAAGGAGGTTATTGCTTGCTACATGCAGAATCATGACCACGAGGGACTGATCGCTTGCTGCAAAAAATTAGGTGATTCCGGCAAAGGAGGTGATCCATCTCTTTGGGCAGATCTTCTCAAATACTTTGGTGAAATCGGAGAGGACTGCACTAAAGAAGTGAAAGAAGTTCTCACTTACATCGAACGAGATGATATTCTACCTCCTATCATTGTTCTTCAAACCCTAGCGAAGAATCCATGCCTCACACTCTCTGTCATCAAAGACTACATCGCACGGAAACTTGAACAAGAGTCAAAGATAATCGAAGAGGATCGGCGAGCTGTTGAGAAGTATCAGGTTCGTAGTTTTGATCATCAATACAATTTTGATTCAACTCAAACTCGAAAACCAATAAGGTTTATAAAAATGGTGTAGGAAACGACAAAAGCCATGAGGAAAGAGATTGAGGATCTCAGGACAAATGCTAGAATATTTCAACTAAGCAAGTGCACGGCTTGCACATTCACATTGGATATTCCTGCAGTTCATTTCATGTGTATGCACTCGTTCCATCAACGTTGCCTCGGCGACAATGAAAAAGAGTGCCCTGAGTGTGCTCCTGAGTACAGATCCGTGATGGATATGAAGAGAAGTTTGGAGCAGAACTCGAAAGACCAAGATTTGTTCTTCCAACAGGTGAAGAGCTCCAAAGACGGGTTCTCTGTAATTGCAGAGTACTTTGGGAAAGGAATCATAAGCAAAACTAGTGACTGAACAACTCATGCCTGATGGTAACCACTCAATTCTATTGCAATCAATTGAGAAAATCTAATTACAAGAGAAGGATACTTGGGAGATGTCTTTTCTTATTTATTCATGTCTTTTTTCAGGGAAGGCGGGTGAAGATAGGCCGTGTGACATCTGGGTATGTTTGTTTTGACATGTGTGCTCCTGTGAATGTGATACTTTACGGCTAAGATATTGTGTACAAGTGAGTTGCTAGTGGAGCAGGGGATGCCAATATGATTCTTATTATTTGATCATCTGTGTAAGAGTGGGTTGCTTGTGATGCATATCAACGAGTGAAAAAGTTTGTGTGTATGTTTTGGTTTTTATATTTGGAACTCCAAAAAGTCAAAGGAGTTAATAAATAGGGTTTTTGTTTGGTTTGTATTCGATCCAATGGTGCAAGAAATTTGAGAGCTAAAAGAGGACAACGTTTAATGAAAAAAATACATGTTTGTCCAAAGTCCAAACTTTTAAACTATGATCTCAGAAAAACTTACTATGATGTTGTCATAAACTTGGTTGTCTTGTAAAGTAAGAGACTCTCTCTTTGTAAAATAAGAGACACTATCTTGCGTTTCCATTGTTTTTATCTTTTGTCCATCTCACTCTGAAGTACTCACGCCTACAGCTAGGGCTGCCGTTTTGAACCGAACCAAAATTTTCGGTTTTGATACAATGAAAAGAAATACCCAAAAAACAAAAAATAAGAAAACAGCATACTTTATTAAAAGCTTATTGATAAATGTATGTAAGTTATTAAAATTAAATACCAAAATAATGTGGTGGCTTAGTTGGATGTTGATGTCGCGCAAAGAGAGAGAAAAACAAAAACCTTTGTTTATATACATAGATACTTTATTAATAAATTATAGATTTAATAATTTTGGTTATACTAGTTATACAATTTTTTTTTGGCTATACTAATATATAAGATACTACATTATAAGATATTTGTTAATAAATATATGTTATTTGATGTAAATTGAATTGACTACTTTTATATAAATCAATGGTTTAAATAAGAGGAAAGGTCAAAGGAGGACACAAATAGATTACAAGCAAATGTTGTCTAAGATAAACAAAAAAATCAAATCATGATACGCGTATTGAATACCAAACCACACCATATTTTGAAGACTTCTAGTTTACTCGATGTTAGAATCAAGATAAAACACAAAATTACAAAAAAAAAAGTATAACAGATAATTTATTCAAGAGAATTTTATATTTGTAGTATAATAAGGCTAATAATATCTAACAAGATTAGTAAGTATTAACGTTAATATTCTAAACTAATAAAGTCAACTATACAATTTTATATGTTTATTATCATTTGTGATGTAGTTTTGGATTAAACAGAAAACAATTTTGTTTTGTTGGTCAATCTGCTTACCAGCCCAGAGGGCGGGTTAGTTTCTAGTATTCTCATAAAGTCAATTGATAACCATACTTTTTAATCTCTTTTAAAAATAAATATCTCATCAGGGACGGACTTAGAAATTTTATTTAGTGGGGTCAAAATATAAATTATTTTTTTTTTTTTTTAAAACTAATAAAAATGCTAAATAATGAGTTAAACTTTGTTTCCAATCCTAACAAAAAGATAAATATAGATATTGGGCTACAATCAAAATGAAAATATGGATATCTATTTAGTAGGTCAACGTAAAATATCCATTAGAACAACAAATTTAGGTTTATGGGTTCAAACTTTTTTTTTTCAATGGGTGCAAAAGAAACAAATTTAAAACATAAACAAAGAAAATCTAAATTTATATGGTATCAGCTGACCCCATATTATTGTTAATGGGTCTGCCCCTGATCTACATTATGCGAAACATGCAAAACATCCATTTTGTAATATATTTTTCTTTGTTTTGAGTTTATTTTATATGTCACTACGTTTTTATTATAATTTTCTAAGTTTTATTGATTTTTTTAGTTTTTATTTTATCATCCACTATCAATGTACCATTGATCAATTTTACGTACTCATGTTGTGCAATTGATTTATTCTGTACTTTACCTACTAGTTGGTCTCATCGACGTTATAGATGATATAGGTGGACTGAGAGATCTAATGCATATGCAATAGTTTATGACTGATTACATAACAGTTTCAGAGGTTGACTGTACATGCTCAAAGTAATTAATACTTTACTGATTGAGTTATTACTTTTAAATGTTTTGTTTGTTGTCTCATTTACTTATTACCTGTTTTTTCTTTTCTTTGCAGCATATTCATGTGTTTAAAGTTACTGATTTTGTCATTTGAAACAATGCAGACGTAAAAGAGCTTATGGCTTTGGATGTTGATGACCCCGTAGCTGTTAGTATAGATGATTTTGAGAAACCTTTTAATTTCAAAGGGGTTAGTACAAGTTTTTAGTTAGAATATATATTTTAAATTTTTTATATAATATTTATATTCAATTTTTTAAAAAAAAAAATTAGATAACATCTATACTGGACCTGGGGGGGGGGGAAGTTGGTTTTTCTTGATAAACAGTTGCTTTTAGAGGTCGGATACGCAATACGAAAATTTGAACCAAACTGACCGAATTTAATCAAAATTATTGAAATCTAACTGAAAAACCAAAAAAATTCAGTTCAGTTCGATAACAAAATTGATAACCAAATTAACCTAAACAGAACTGGATTTTATGAATCCAGTTCGACATAAGTTTTGTATTTCGAATTAACTGAATACTCAAGTAACAGATTTTTTTTTTTCATAGTAGTTATTTATTTTCATGTTGTTCTGAAAGTTTATTTTTGTTAGCTTCCGGGGCGTACATAGCCAAACAAGAGTGACATCACTATTTTTAGTAGGAAGGCATTGACTTGGCCCTTCAGAAAACTACAATGAAGCAAATATTTTCATGTGGGTCAATTGCAACCTACAGAGTCCTCCTCTCATCAATGGTGTTGCATCGGCCCTTGCTTACTTCACCGGACGAATTATAACACCTTTAACGAGAAGCCCCGTCATCTGAATAGGCTGGTGCTGATACAAATAGAATTCAATCTTTTCTTTATGCGGCTGTGCATAGAAAACTCCGGCCTGAATATCAATCCACTCGTTTTTTATGAGATCAACAAATTGCAATTCCCGCTCTTGCAGGCCGTTATCGGGTACCATTAGTTGCAATGTTGCCGGTTTGTCCCATCTTGTCATTGTATCCTCTACTTTCACTACAAAAACCACCTCGTATCTTGTCCCGTATATCAGTTCTTTGGTGTCGAACTTTCCGCATAGTTCTAGATAATAACATCTTTTCATCTTGGCAACTTCAATGGCCGCCTCACTAAAAATTTTTAAACCATCATTCGTTTTTTTGGTATAAGAAAATGATTTCATCATTGTACAAATGCATACCAATATATGGTATGTTTCATCATTGTACAAATGCATACCAATGTATATATATGGTATGAAAGTAAGAAAGAATATCTAAAATTCTCACTAAGGATATATCGCTTTTAAAATTATATTTTAACTAATTATTTATCATCTAAACTATTAAAACATGATCATTGTTTTAAAATAACTCTTTAGCTATGTGTTATATTACATAAATGACAATAGGTTTGTTTAGTTCGATAACAAAATTGATAACCAAATTAACTATGTGTTCAAATCTAACTGAAAAAACAAAAAAATTCAGTTCAATTCGATAACAAAATTGATAACCAAATTAACCTAAACAATGATAACCAAATTTATATTACATAAATTGCTTTAGAGTGGCTAAAATGTAGTAAACAATATAATACATCTATAAAAAAAAAAATTTTGTTTAAATTGACATATTAATTATGTGATGCAGAACATATCTACTATATTAAAACATGAGACATTTTTAAAACAAACATATTGTCATGTGTTATATTACGAAATATGACATTGTGTTTCTTTGTTTTTTTAAAGTTTTCATTAAGGGTAATTTAGACTAAACATATTTGTATACTGTAATAGTTTTAATGCACTTGAACACATATGATTATGTAGAGACTAATTACCATAAATAAAAATATATTAATTAGATATGTATCTTAACAATTTAAAATAATATGTCCCACTTCTATGATTAATTAAAAACGAAAATAATAATAAAACAATATATATATTACATATTAAATAAAATGACAAATATAATTATTTAATATAATAAATTATTTATTTTTAAGCCGTAAAATAAAATTTTAGTAAATATACACAGAAAGTAACATAAAAATATATTTGGTTAATATACACAGAAAGTAACATAAACATACAATTTTGTATTTTTAATTTGATATATATAAATCCGGGTTTGTATAGTTTGTCTTATTAAAATATGTAAAATATTTAGAAAATTAGAAAATGAGTTAAAAGGACAAATTAACTCATTTTAATTATAAAACTTTTAAAGTTTCAAAAAAAAATTATAAAACTATTAAAATTATGAAGATATGTATCCTAAATATATAAAAAAAATTTAAATTTGATTATAAAAATTAGAAAATAAAAGAAAAGATACAAATTAATAGAATAGACTATATAATTTTATCATAAGTACTTAAAATAAAACTATCATTACATCTCAAACTATAACTTCTAAAAAAATATACTTTTAATAAGCATAAAAACAAAAATCAATTAAAAATGTCATCCTCTCTCACACGCGGGTCCACTTATATGTGTATTAAATTGATGTAATTAAAAAATTTCTTGATGCTTATCTACTTCTTTCTATTTAAAACTACTTTTTTCTGTAAATTTATAATCAAGCCATAAAAAATAAACTCACAAAATAATTCACACCACAACTTTAAAGTATAGTGTTACAAATTATTTGCAATGTTATTGTTCTCTTTTAATAAGTTTTAAAATTAATATTATATCAAAATATATTAAAAATTCTTAAATTTATAATTGAAAAAATATTATTCATATCTTGCGCGTTGTCGTGTGGGTTTGGTCTAGTATGATTAACATTACAACAGTTTTGTGAAGATAGAGAATTCCGAAAATATCTATACTTATGTTCTTACAGGTTAGTCCATTAAGTTTGCAAAAAGTATTATTTGATATGATACATATTAAATTAACGGGTTAGTTTATTTCAATTAATATATGTTTCAAACTATATTTATTTGAAGTAAAATATTTT
Organism: Isatis tinctoria; assembly: GCA_010577795.1. NCBI lineage: Eukaryota > Viridiplantae > Streptophyta > Magnoliopsida > Brassicales > Brassicaceae > Isatis > Isatis tinctoria. Next base: position 18,550,579 of record CM021246.1, read on the forward strand.
TTTATATAAAACAAAATAACACAGTATATAATATATTAAAAATATATATATATATTAAAATGTATAGTCATATTATATAATAATACTATAAATACGAAATTAATAGAAATTATATATATTATGAACTCGTAAAAAACACTCTTACATGGGGGAGTCGGATATAGACTCAAAGGTCCAATATCTGGCATTGTGCGAACTACTTATCCTGAGTTGCCTTACACTGAACATGGCACGGTGGCAATTTACGTCCGGCTGTTGTATTTGAATTGCTTGGGGCTGCCCTGTCTGATTTGAATTTCCTCCAGTATGCTCAAGCACTCTCTTAACCTCCACTACTATTGACTTTATGAATGCCCACTCTGTCCTGTCACTATCATAAGACATGAGTGAGGTGACGCCCATTATTTTCCCAGACACATGTTGTGTTGGGGTCACAACTCACAAGTCCGAGAACATGAGAAGAAGAAAAAGAAGATGAAGAGCCATATATATATGAGGGTTTCTTGGAGATCAAAAAAGGGTATAGGTTAGTTGTTCTTTGACCCTCTATGTTTGTCAAGATCCCTTGGGCCATAACTTTAATTCAACGTTCTTATTTTATAATTAATAAGTTTTCAACTTTTCGTAATAATCTATCATTTAACAAACAACTTGTGGTAATATATCAGTTAACAAACAATTTATATTTTAAGAAATTTATTATTTTAGTTATAATAAAAGCTTATTAATTTTATTTAGTTATTTTATATATTTTTAGTACTGTTTATTACTAAAATAATAATTCTAGTACTGTTTACTACTAAATTATTTTAGTACTATTTATTATTTTTTAGTATTATTTTAGTACTTTTATATTAAAAAATTATTATTTTAGTTATAAGAAAAACTTAATATAATTTTATATTTAGTTAATTTTATGTAATTTTTAATTCAAAATTAGCTTCTCCTCATAATTCTTTTAATATATGTTATTTTGTATTTTAAATTTTGATAATCTGAATTATTAGTTTGAGATTAGAGTTCTTTTTTGTTTTAATTTGGAGTTTTTAATTAAATGAAAGATGAATACATTGAAGTATAGTTATTGTTGAGTATATAATGTTGAAGTGCATTTGTCTCAGTGGCAATAATCCCCTGCCTATGACTTGCCACCCGAGTTCAATCCCTGAGGGTTACAAATTTTAATTTTCGATCATTAAATCAAAACGACGTTGTTTTGTACTTAACGGCAGATTTTGTTAGATCAGATAACGGTGTGCTTTTTTGGCCGAGTCAATATAAGTTTGTGAATTTTTTGGCAAATCAACAAAAAGTTCAGGTATTGTTTGGCCAGCTAAGTAGTTGGGGTATATTTTGGCCAAAATGAAAAAGTTGGGGTATTTTTTGGAAGTTTTCCCTTTATTAATCAGTTTACGACTTCGATTGTTAAACTACTTGGGCCGAACCAGACATGTTACCATCAAACGTACTAGTTATTAACAATTGACATAACCATAATATTCAAGACTAGTTTGAACTTCGATTGAGGATATCAAATTATTGAAGAAAGAAATAAGAAGGAGAACCTGTTTTCTGGAAATGGCAAGCCAAACTTTAGTGGAACAGATGCTAAAGCTTCCTCTCATTTCCGGATTCTTTCTGGATCGTTTTTATATTTTCTCTTTAGATTCATGAAAGTTTCTCCAAAGTAATCTTGAAGATGTTTCACAACGGAAGGTTCTATCTTGTAAAAGATGGGAATCACTTCTAGATCGCCTAGGTCCATACATTCTTTGATCTTTGCCAGCTCGTCCAAGCACCACTCTGAATTGGCGTAGTCCTTGGAGAAGATCACTAGCGCGATTTTCGACTCTTTGATTCTCACGAACAGATTCTGTAGATCCCTCCCTCTCAGCTCCAGCTCGTCTATGAAAACGTTTATGTTTTCGTTTTTCAACGCCGGCTCGAGGAAGCCGATGAAGCGTCTGCGTAGCTCTTCTCCTCTAAAATTGACAAACACTTGAGGTCGTGTTGACCTCAATCCAATACCAGAAGAAGAAGCCGCCATGACTAAGTCTTGTTTGTGTTGCACAATACGCTTTTGGGCCATAATGTAACACCTTTTAATTTAATATATAACATTGATCCTTGACAATTTTTAATTAATAAATGATCTCGGGGACATATTCTCTCCAGTTGACAATTTGCTAATTATTTAATCATCGTTGGCTGCATAGATTATACTAATCCAAGTATCAAATTGAAAAATGCAACTCGGAAGGATGTGTCCATAATTGTCTTCAATGTACTACTTAATTACAATATTTGTTAAATTTAACAAATTGGATTTTTTAAGTTGTTGTAAACTTGTAATAGACAAAATATTCGGCTCCCGCCGACTCATCTGCTACCATGCAAATGAAGCAAGGGCAGAAGAAGCTCCATCATCGGCCAACCGATGCATCTCTATCTTCCTATGAATCTATTGTGAACAATAGTTTTGCACTGAAATCCCCTTAACTTTATTAATGAACCTCAAGTGCCTTTTATGGTGGCTTACAACGAAAGGAAGAAACTGACTCAACCGAGAAAATAGGAAACAACTAAGACCACTAACCAACTAAGCAAATAAGCCACTTGACTCGGTAAACAACTAAAACAGAACAGAAGCAAAGACACGACTTAAACACAAATAACAGACTTCCAACAAACCCTCCCTTGAACTTAACTCTCTCAGACATTAAGTTCACTTAGTGTGATCATCCCAAACGCTGCTCTGGCCTTTTGAAAGGAAACCAACTTCAATGGTTTAGTCATCATATCCGCGAGCTGTGCCTCGGTGTTGCAGTACACGAGCTTGATGATTCCTTGCTTAGTTAAATCTCTCAGAAAATGATAACGTACCCTTATGTGCTTGGACCTTCCGTGCATCACCGCATTCTTAGACAATTTGATCGTTGAGGTGTTGTCACAAAGCACCACCATTTCTGCAGCTTGTTCATGACCAATTTCATTTAGTATCCTCCTCATCCAGATGGCTTGACACGCACAAGATACTGCTGCAACGTATTCTGCTTCCGTGGTAGAGAGTGTCACTATAGGCTGCTTGCGAGAAGACCAAGTCACGATTCCTCCACTCATCATGAACACATAGCCTGATGTGCTTTTGCTGTCATCAATATCGCCTGCATAATCACTGTCTGTGTAACTCACCAAGTTACTCATCGATCCACGTTTGTACCAAATCCCACACTTCATCGTTCCTTTGAGATAACGCAGAACCCTCTTTGCTACAGCGAGATGTAACTGAGTAGGAGATGCCATAAAACGACTGATAAGACATACCACAAACATTAGATCAGGCCGTGTTGCAGTGAGATACAACATCAAGCTTCCCACCATTTGCTTGTACAGCGTTGAATCAACCTTTTCACCAGCTTCATCTCGACCAATCTTTTGACCTGGGACAATCGGATTACAGACAGGATTGTGGTGTTGCATTCCAAACCTATCGATACCTCAGCAGCATACTTTCTTTGACATATGAAGATCCCTTTTTCAGAGTTCTGTATCACTTCGATGCCAAGAAAGTACCTCATTTTTCCCAAATCAGTCATATCAAACTCTCTTTTCATGGAACACTTAAACTCATCCAACAACTCAGCATTGTTTCCCGTGAACAGCAAATCATCAACATAAACGCTCACAATCAGAATGTTACCTCCAACTTTCTTGATGAACAGAGTTTGTTCATTTGGACTGCTTGTGAACCCTTCCTTGATGAAGTATGTTTCTATGCGACTAAACCAAGCTCGTGGTGCTTGTTTTAATCCATAGAGAGCTTTGTGCAGCTTGTAGACCATCTCTTTCTTCTCTACAACCATAAAACCCTGAGGCTGTTCCACGTATACATCTTCCTCGAGCTCTCCATGTAAGAAAGCAGATTTCACGTCTAATTGATAGACTCCCCATCCTCTGTGTGCAGCTACAGCAAGAATCATTCTCACAGTGTCCATGCGCGCCACTGGAGCAAAGACCTCTGTGTAGTCTACTCCATACTCTTGTGCATACCCTTTCACAACCAAACGTGCCTTGAACTTATCCACTTCTCCCAACTCATTAAGCTTGGTCTTGTAAATCCACTTAACACCAATGGCTTTGGCTCCATCCGGCAATGAGGTGAGAGACCACGTTTGATTTCTCTCAATGGAACTCATTTCTGCATCCATCGCATCTCTCCACTTTTGATGTTGGTTTGCTTCTGCAAAACTTGTGGGATCTGCAATGACCATAAAAGCAAGATGATCAACATCCATAACATCGATCCTTGCCATGTTGATCTCTTCTTCTGCATCTGATAATTCTTCCCCAGAGGTGTAATCCGCGGCCCATATTGGTGGTCGTCGAGCTCTGACTTCTGTAACACGAGGCTGAGCTGTAGGAGTTTGATCATCATGTTGAACAGTTTCTGGTTGTTCAACGGTTTCTACATCACTGTCTTCATTGTTTATCTCTCCATTCTGATCATTTTCCCATTCAAGCTCGATACCTCGTTCATCACTGTGACTTTCCTTCCAAGACCACTTATCACCTTCCTCAAATATCACATCTCGACTGATGTGAATTTTCTTCTCCACTGGATCATACATCTTGAACGCCTTGGACTCATTGCTGTAGCCAAGAAGAACACATTTCACGCTTTTGTCATCAAGTTTTGTTCGCTTCTGGTCTGAGACATGAATGTGCCCCACACAGCCAAATATTCTGAAGTGCTCTACAGATGGTTTATTGTCACTCCATGCTTCTTCCGGCGTTTTGTCTTTCACAGCTACGGTTGGCGATCTGTTTAGAACATGGTTTGCCCATTGCACAGCTTCTGGCCAGAACGATCTTGGTATCTCTTTCTCTTGAAGAACTGTCCTCACCATGTTCATGATAGTTCGATTTTTACTCTCAGCTACTCCATTCTGCTGTGGAGTATAAGCAGTGGTCAGCTGTCTCTTGATACCTTCCTTGTCGCAGAACTCCTTGAATTCACCAGAATTATACTCTCCACCTCTGTCTGTTCTGAGACATTTGATTGGCATTCCAGTTTGTTTTTCAACAAACGCTTTGAACAGCTTGAAAAGGTGAAAGGCTTCTGATTTCTCTGAGACAAAATATATCCATGTTTTCCTAGAGAAATCATCAATGAAACTGATCAGATACCTCTTATGGCTGTTCGATGAAGGAGTGATTGGACCACATAAATCTGAGTGAATGAGTTCCAGATTCTCAGATGCTCTCCACACGCTCTGCTTAGGAAAATGTACTCGATGTTGTTTCCCTTTCACACAAGCTTCACATGTGGCTTTGATCTCTTGGATCTCTGGCAAGCCCACGACCATCTCCTTCTTATGCAGTGTAAGTAAACCCTTGTAGCCTAGGTGACCATAACGATGATGCCACAACTCTGTCTTGTTGGAGACATCAACTTGCAGACATTTCTCTTCTCCTCCATTCTCACATGTTTCAGCGATTAGTACAAACATTCTGTTTGCACTCATGATGGATTCGGCTATCTTTCCTCTTGTTGGATGAAAGATGCTGCAAGTCTTGTGTTCTCCTCCCTTGAACAGAACATCCAGCCCTTTTTCTTGTAGCTGTCCAACACTTAGGAGATTGTTCCTTAACTCAGGAACGTAGTACACATCACTTACAGCGAATGTCACTCCTTTGAGCAGAAATTTCACCACACCTTTTCCTGCAACGCTTAACTTGTGGTTGTTTCCAAGCTTCACGTGATGAGTGAAATTTGTGTTCAGCTCCGAGAAAATTCCTTTCTCCCCACACATATGATTTGAGCACCCCGAATCTACAAACCAGGCATCACTTCGTTGTGCTCCATGAAGCTCCACATAAGCCATCAGCAAAACTTCATCTTTCTCATCAAGCTCTGCATAATATGCATCATTATCCCAATCTGGGCATTCATTTTGGAAATGACCCAGTTTGTGACAATTGTAGCATTCGACAGTGGCTTTGTTGAAACCACGACCTCTTCCTCCTCTTCCTCTGCCTCTGTTTCCTCTACCTCTGCCTCTTCCTCGAACATTGACATTCAGGGCCTCCATCTCTTCCTCTAAAGGTGTCTTCCTGAATTTCTTCTCATGAACAGACAATGAACTTTGCAGTTCATCCACATACATGCTTCTTGTGTCTCTGGACTCCTCTATTGACACAACCACATACGTGAATTTGTCTGTCAATGTTCGCAGAACCTTTTCCACGATCTTTGAATCTGGCATTTCTTCACCATTGCTCCTCATCTGATTGGAGACCATCATTACTCGCTTGAAGTAATCATCAATTGATTCATCAATCTTCATTGATAACACCTCAAAGTCTCTTCTTAGTGTCTGAAGGAGAGAACGCTTCACTCTCTCGTTGCCTCCAAACTTCTGCTTCATCGAATCCCAGATGATTTTGGATGTGCTCCGATCCAGAATCTGTTCAAACACCGTGCGATCGATTGCTTGAAACAGATAGTGCTTCACCTGATGATCCTTTGTCTTGAGTTCCTCCAGTTCCTTTCGCTGCACGGCAGTTGTCTCAACTCCTGCAGCAAACTCAGTGTAGACGTCGGCTACCAGACTCCATAGGCACTTGGCTCTCAACAGATTCTCCATCAGCTCGCTCCAATGGTCATAGTGACCATTGAAATGGGGAATCTTGATGAGTGTTTTGTTGTCGCTCATTTTCTTCTCTCTCTCGCTGGGATCAACTTTGCTCAGATTTGTTTTGCTCTGATACCAAATGTGAACAATAGTTTTGCACTGAAATCCCCTTAACTTTATTAATGAACCTTAAGTGCCTTTTATGGTGGCTTACAACGAAAGGAAGAAACTGACTCAACCGAGAAAATAGGAAACAACTAAGACCACTAACCAACTAAGCAACTAAGCCACTTGACTCGGTAAACAACTGAAACAGAACAGAAGCAAAGACACGACTTAAACACAAATAACAGACTTCCAACATCTATGATAGTGGTTTGTGGCACCCTTGACGCTATCTGGTGCGTCTTCAACTCTATGTTTGGGATGAGGTTTTTACTATTGACTCAGGGCCATGCCTTGTAAAAAAAAGGACCACTTTGCTAAATAATCTCCAATAAAAAGTTAATTTGAAAAACAAGCCACTTTTATAGTTAGAATTAGTAAAATCATTTTCTGACCATTTTATCCTTATCACAAGTAAGACTAATCCCTTGAAAACACTATAACATTAACGTACAGTTCATATATACTTAAACTACTATGTAGATACTTGGTGACATAAGTTAACATAACATATAATATATTTTCATTCATATTCCTTGTAACAGAAATAATAAATGTAATTAACATAATGCATGCAATAATATTTAGAACGCACATAAAATGTGGCAAGATTCATTACAATTAGCATAATTAAAAGTTAACAACATTATTTTACAAAAACATATATACCCTAACCCTAAAATCTAAACCTTCAATCCTAAACCAAAAATTAAACCCTAAATCCAAAAATTAGCGAACCCAACTATAATATAGACCATAAACCCCAAAACTTAAACCCTAAATCTAAGGATTAGTGAAACTAACTATAATCTAAACCTTAAATCCTATATTCTAACCCCAAAATCTAAACCCTAAACCCTAAAAAAAAACTAAACCCTAAATCCAAGGATTAGTGAACCCAATTATAGTATAAACCCTAAATCATTAAACCAAAAACTAAACCCTAAATCTAAGGATTAGTGAACCCAAATATAATATAAACCTTGAACCCTATATCCTAAACCCTAAAATCTTAACTCTAAACCAAAAACTAAACCGTAAATCTTAAACCAAAAACCATACCCTAAATCCAAGGATTAGTGAATCCACATATAATATAAACATTAGACCCTATACCCTAAACCCTAAAATCTAAACCTTAAAGTCTAAACCAAAATTTAAATATTAATATATGAAAATTTATGAAGAATGTAAACAGTTAGGAAGAGAGAAATGGTTTACATTGAAAAAAAAAACGTGATGGTTGAGTACTTGCGTAGACTAGTCTCGTAAAAATAAAAAAGATGTTGTAAGAACCTTATTGCCATTGTTTGATATAGTGAGGGGCAAAAGGTAATAACACAAGAAAAATTATGTTGTTTCAAAAGAGGGATTTCTAGCAAATTAAACTCCAATCAAAGACCATTTCCCCAAGTTCCTCTAGAAAAAAACTGGAAATAGCCTTACACCCCCAAATATTTGGGAGCCTCTATTTTGAAATATAATAGCAAAATAATATTAATTCAACTTACGATATAAGCTAATTAACAGTGAAAGAAAATTATTTATTTATCGGTGTTGTGTTTGTACTCTTATATTCATAGAAATAAATATATTTAAAAGATTGATTGTTTTTTACAAAAATAATTAGTAACAAAACTGTAAAAAATCTATCTAGAGAACAAAAAGATCACATAATTTTCTATATTATTGGCACGTACAGAGTTTGTTTGTGTTATTTTGTTTTTTGTTTTTCCTTTTTGAATAGTATCTTATTTAAATATTTAGCTAATAATTTTTCTTGCACCTTTTTCTTTTATGATGTGTTTATCTTCATCAATATAATAATATTGATCATTTTTTGTCTCTTTTTTGTTTTTAATAATCATCTTTATATAACTTTTTCAAGTTTTCAATGTTTCAATGTTAATATAATACTGATCATTTTATATGTTTTTTGTACCGTACATTTGTATCGTGTAATGAAGTAATATAAGTTTAATAGATAATTTTTTTTTATGACTCTTTATTTTCTTTTTATGTTACAGTATTTTTTGGACCTTTATTTTATTATATGAACTAACCATAGTTTTTTGAGTTTTCGATTTTCTGAAATTGTACTTCTTTTTGGTTTCCCATATGAATTTTACTTCTTCTTCGATCAGCCATTTTTTTCCTGTTCAATTTTCTTTAATCATTTTTAATACGTTTTCTTTGCCATATATCTTACCGATTCATACCAAAAAAAAAATATATATATATCTTACCGATTGACTTTTCTTCTCCTTTTCCCCGCTTTGTACATCTTTGATTACATTCTCTGATCCCTCTAATCTAAAAGTATCAATATTGTGCTCTAATTATTTTTTTGTCTTTTTTTTAAAAAAACATTTTATTATAAATTTGAGATTTTTTCTTTTTAAAAAAATTAATGCATTACGCAGTTTCCAAAGTAAAATGTAACTATCATGTGGTTAGAGTTAGGCAGAAAACAAAGGGGGCGGTCTGTAATTTTGTAGAGTTTTGTACTCTGGACCACTTTGAATATAGCAAAGTTGAAAATGAGACTTTGGGATAACACGTAGCAATACTTGTTAACTTGGATTGCAGAAAAGAAATCATAAATAACAGAATTCTGATAATAGTAACATAGATTAGTGGTGCAAATGAGTAAAATATGGAAGCAACTTGATATGTGTGCTAAGGATAGAGAAGAGTTTGACCATAATTGTTAGAATGTCAGAAGTGTAACAGACGGCCAACAACATGTTGAGAAGATCAAAAAGATGTAAATCATCAAATGTGATATAGTTTGTCACAATACAAATGGTAATAATATCAATTTCAGCCATTTTGAGAGTGAAAATTATCAGAAGAAGAGGAATACAATTTTATAATGAATGAATTTTTGTGAGATTATATGATGTTGGATAGTCCTAATTTATACGAACAATGTCAAAGATTTCGAAATGGTTGGAAAGGAGTGAATCAAAGACGGAGTGATAAAATGGGAAATGAAGACATATTAAAAGTTTCAAAATGACTCATGTCCCACAATTCCTTCTTATTAGTATTAGAACAATATGAGAACAAAACGAGCGGCTAGGGTTTTGGAGGCGACAACCATGGCGATTCTCAGATCTGCCTTCCTCGTCACAGCGCTATAGATCAGTGATTCTCCGGACCGTAGTTAGAAAGAGGAAGACTATCTACACTTCTCTCCCAAGCTACATATGTCGGCGCTGGTTTTTCAGTCTCGATCTTAATATTCTGTTCTAGCTTCTGTGCTACGCTATCTCGTTTGTGCTTTATGGTACAATCTGGTGAACATTCTCCGGTCACTTCGTGCTGCCGTGTTTTGAATTCTACAAGTTTCTCCTATTTTAGGGCGTGTTTTGCGAATCAACTGTTGTGAAATCATGAATCAAAATTTTGAAAACAGAGTAAGGGGTGGCTCATCCAAAAACGTCCGTCGTAGGCTGCAAGAGGAAGACGAGATAATTTGGATTCCAGACTTCGACTTCTCCGATCTTATCAGATAACACGATCGCACTCTGGTGGATCGCATGTTCCACCGTGAAGGAAGAAGCATCGATGGTCTCATTGCACAACTTCCGAAACGCCGGATCTGGGATGTTGAAGGCCGTGTAAGGGGAAAGAACTTAGGGAATGGGAAGGTCCAGTTTGACTTCGACTCAGAAGATGATCTCCAAAAGGTGTTAAGAAGAAGATCTTGCCACTTTAACAAGTGGAGTTTTTCCCTTGAGCAATGGGAACCGAATATAAGGGATAATTTTCCCAACTCAATGGTGTTCTGGGCTCGAATCTCAGGAGTTCCGACTAATTACCGAAAAGATCAAGTTTACAGAGGAATTGGGTCAGCTCTTGGTAATGTGTCCAATGTTGAAGTGTAAAATGAACGAGTTAAGGTCTCGCTGAATGCGGACGAACCGTTGCAATTTGAAAGGCGAGTGGGCTTCGAGAATGGAGACGTGATCATAGTAACAATCACCTATGAGGATCTCTACCGGTGGTGTTTCACCTGCAACAAAATCTCCCATCAAGAGGGTACTTGTCCAGAGCTGTCTGAGGCGCAAAAGGAACGCAATCGTCTTGCACGAATTGAGAAAAGAGAAAAAGAAGAACCTATAAGCAGAGAGATGTTCTCTTCTCTTCCCCTGTCAAGAGTAATGCACCCTCGTGCGGGACATGACCGGAGTAAATCTCCCACGATTGAGCTTCGAAGGGAAAAACAAGATGATCGTGCTGATGTATCAGATACTAATCGATCTCTCCAAGATGTTCGAAATGATCTTCGAAAGGAGATACAGAACAAGCGTGACTCTCGGGAAAAAGAAGTATAGAAACGTATAGAGGATCATTCACCTCCTAAAATCTACAGATATCATCCATATGACAACCGTGAGAAGATAAAGGGAAGATAGTCTACCTACCGCGAAGCTCCGGTATATCAATGGAGAAAGAAGGATTCGAGTGGCCCTTCGATGAGTAGGGATTCAGAGAAGAGCGGGTTATACCGCCATGGTGTATCACAAACAATCCCATCCCGACAATCTCCAGACTCTCAAAGGACCATATCAGAGCTCTATTATGATCGTAATGGTCACCTGCGTACTGAAACTTACACAAAAAGACATCGACCTCCACCTAAAGCTAAAGAATGGCGCCCCAATAATCGTGAGTCCACCCAGAAAGCTCCTCAAGTTGATGCAGAACAAAGAGAGGAAACAGAGGAGCAAAGATTACGCCGCTTGAAAGGAAAAGCTCCTGCAACTGAATTCTCGGGTACCACAAAAAAGGCATTCCCCCAATTGGAATCAGCTACGCCAAACTCTGGTAAGTCCAATGACTCTCGTGCTCTGAACCCTGGAGAATTAGACAAGGTGGATAGAGTAGAAGAAAACTTGGTTCCTGGGAATGGTACTTCTTTAGGAGGAGCTAATTTGTTGGGGATCGTTGAGGGATCCTTAGAAGATGATTTAGGGAAAGATATAGATGATCTCACAACTGAAGAGGAAATGACTAAGCTAGCAAAACAGTATGATGATATGGTCATGGATGATGAGATGCTTGAAAACGATGATCTTTTGGGGAAGATTTGGCCTGTGATTCGCTTGCAGGCGCGGAAAAAATCGGGGCTCTAGAAGAGATTTATATTCCAAACCTGGGTTTAACTAAGATAGGTAAAGCTCCAACCCTGGAAGAGGGCAAGAATCAATCGGAAGCTCCCACTGCCCTCAACTTTTCTTCTCCGACAAATTTAGGAGCGGATCGATCTCAGGCATCTTTCAAAGATAAATGATGGGGAGGAAAGAAGAAGAGTGTGCGTAACGCAGAGATTAAGGGCACTAGTGCTTCCAAGAAATTCCAATCTCTTAGGACCCGTGCATCTCCAAAGAAGGAAAGCTTTAATCCTCGTACGGGTCTTTCTTCTTCGGCAAGGAGTTTTATTTCGTCTGTCCCTCGTATGGAGGTGGTCCCATAGATAACAGGCAAGAAAAAATCATTCACTTCAGGTTCGGTGGTGTCCCCGAAACCACCTAGTAAGCAGATATGAACGCTATAGCGTGAAATTGTCAAGGGGTCGGAGCCTACTTGACCAAGAAACATCTACGAGAGTTACATCGTTATTTTCTTCCTAGCTTTCTTTTTCTTTCAGAAACAAAAAAACAATTTTTTTTCCTTTCACTACAAGAAAAACGCGTATTAATAGCATCCGAAAACGCTATCTAATGATAAAAAGTCTATCTATCATCGCCCGCGATAAAAAGTCTAGCACTTTAGATAGCGTTTTTTGTAATTGCTATGATATGTATTTATAAGATATCATTTTATTGTCTGCAATAGATTCATCTACAATAACATTTATTCAGTATTATAGATTCATCTACAATAGCATTTATTCAGTATTATGAATTAGTTATTTTATATTATATATTTTGCTCGTTCATTCTTAGATTTTGGTTCTTTTAGCTAATTTTCTGGAAATATTAAATTTAAAAAAATTAAATTAAAGACAAATATATTACAAAATTGTTAAAGTTACAGAACCTATTTCAAGTCTCACATAAATTTCAAAGCTAAAACTACATTTGAAACTATCAGTGTTAAAAAAAAAAAACTACATTTGAAACTTCACCACAATTTTTCATCACATAAACACATTAACACGTATTGACTTGAGAGGAATGAATCCGGAGGAGTGAGTAGCACCAACACTAAGACTAACGTGCTTAACCGGCTTGTATGAGATAGAGAACTCAGCCAAATAGCGACCAATCATGTGCCTTGATATCCACTTGGTTAAAGGTCTTACCGTTGTAGACACCAAGTATACTACTGGTCATCTTAGGGACAATGACCGTGTTCCTCAAATGGGTTCTCGCCGGCTCTGGCTTCTCACCGTTAAGGTGCCTCCCTTTTCTGATTCATTAACCAAAAGATAAAGAAGCTCGTAGTCAGACAAAGCTTTATAAGTGGAGACAGATTAAACAATTACAAATATACAAGATATGTCAAAGTTTCATTAAACTGATGTAGAGAACATTAAAGGAGTATACATAAAAGCTTTAACTTACTTTCTTACTAAAGGATCCTTGATGAATTCTACACTTTGACGTGCCTGTCCTATGATTTCTCTCCATTTCTACACTTTGACGTGCCACTTTTTTATGAGTTATGACTAAAGGAATGGACCTGAAATATCTGAACCTATTTGTTGAACTATGACCTCACCTAGATCAAGGTTTTGGGAAAAACTTAGAGAACAACACAGAATTTGTCGAAGTGACTTTTTATTAATAATGATTGAGTTACAAGCAAATAGTCAATGCTTTTAACCTAACCGAGATGAATGCCAGATCAAGAGCAGAGAGTTCTAAGTTGTAAGCAAAAAGCGTGTCCTCTCTCGAATGAGGACCTCTTCTATATATAAGAAAGCTAGACCGACCTAACCCTTCTAAGATAAGGAAAACTTCCGTAATCGCCGTCCTCTTTCCTTATCCTGTCGAGCCGATAATGTCATCTTCCGCGAATGTCGGGTCGGCGCGGTGAACTTCCTTTTCCTGGATAAGGAAATCTTCCTCTTTCGAATATTTATCAATCGAATAATAAATATTATTAATTATTAATTACGAACATTATCCAGTCGGTTGATTAATATATGACAGGCCGAGGTGAAATGTTGTTGGGCCTTGGTGAGGGTGCTAAACCCGTCCCCAACAATAAGCCCCCCCCTCAGTTCGTTGAGCGACGCGGGTGAGCTCAGCGAATTTGAAGAAAAGTGGCTCGTCGAGATTTCACCTCGTCAAGTCTCGAGGAGTTGAAACTCAAAAACGATTTCAACAAAGAATATTCTTTTTCGGAAAGAATATTCGGATGAAGAAATATTCGATGCCATCGTGGCACGAAATTAATGCGAACGTGCCTATCTTATTCGAAGCGCGTGGGTTTATACGAGGAGCGCGTGAGGATCTCGACTCGCTTTGTCACGCCATCCTCGTTTGCAGCGAAGGTGACATGTGTCACTCATGCGATGGAGAGCGTGATTTCCGAGATGAAAGGACGCGAGCCGAAAAAATGCGGAGCACGACTTTTTAACCTAATGATGATGAGAGAGGGGGCAGCGGAGACCGAAGAGTCGAGATGAAATGATTGATCTCGAAACCGTCGCCACTCTTCTCTTTATAAGTCGACCCTTCGTGAGTCTCGTCCTTACTTTTGCACTTCCTCATTTTCGCAAAAAGGTAGAGCTCTCTTCTCTCTCTTCTTCCGTTTTACTTTCGCCGCCGTGTTCTTCACAACTCCACCGCGTTCTTCGTTCCGCCACCGCGAATTCATCAGATCTGGAAAATGCCTTCAAGCTGTTCTTCGCTGGATTCCGTTTCGTCGTGGAGAGGACTTCGTCCCGACGCGGACGATCTGGAAGATAGGGATTCTGAGTTTTCTCAAAAGTCTTCCCCACAGACGGCGCCAATTGTTGAACTATGACCTCACCTAGGTCAAGGTTTTGGGAAAAACTTAGAGAACAACACAGAATTTGTCGAAGTGACTTTTTATTAATAATGATTGAGTTACAAGCAAATAGTCAATGCTTTTAACCTAACCGAGATGAATGCCAGATCAAGAGCAGAGAGTTCTTAGTTGTAAGCAAAAAGCGTGTCCTCTCTCGAATGAGGACCCCTTCTATATATAAGAAAGCTAGACCGACCTAACCCTTCTAAGATAAGGAAAACTTCCGTAATCGCCGTCCTCTTTCCTTATCCAGTCGAGCCGATAATGTCATCTTCCGCGAATGTCGGGTCGGCGCGGCGAACTTCCTTTTCCTGGATAAGGAAATCTTCCTCTTTCGAATATTTATCAATCGAATAATAAATATTATTAATTATTAATTACGAACATTATCCAGTCGGTTGGTTAATATATGACGGGCCGAGGTGAAATGTTGTTGGGCCTTGGTGAGGGTGTTAAACCCGTCCCCAACACTATTCAATAGCTTGGAAAAATAAGTAAAGCCTGCTCAGACTATTGCACTAAAACTCAGCACAAGAATAACAATTCGGTAGATTTAAGTAGAGTTTTCTAATCAAAAGATAAGTAAATCAATGAACTAGCACAAGCAAAACAAAAGCTAACGAAAATCAATGAACTGTCACACACTTCTATGTTTGAAACCGTTGTTTATGACAACGGTTTGACACAAATTAAACTCACATCAGATTCCAATTCAGACTGACACAAATTGACACATGTTTCACCTTCAAGTGTGTTGCGGTTTGCCTTCTTCTATAAGAAGATGGACCATCTTTGAAGACCCTTCGTGATCTGAGCAAGCTCGTGTACGGATTCAACAACCTGATACATTACAAGATTAATGATTGTATTTGAAAAAAGCAACAATGAAGAGTATTATTAAGAGTTGCAAACACTAACCTGTTGAATTTCTTTCTCCCTTTCTACTGATATTTCCTCGCTCTTTTTTATCTTGCTCATCTAATGCTCACTAAATAACTGAAACCAAAATATACATATTGCATTATTACATAAGTACATAAGAGAAACAATGGTCATATATTTGTGATAAAGGAGTCGTACCATATCATCAAAGTCATCATCGTCTGCTCTAGAGCTGCTTCCGTTCAGATTCATCTCTACATCTCCACCATTCAGAAGGTCCAGCTGCAGAAAGCCTCTGAAGTTGTTTCTCAGATTTCCTGAATAGGAAAGTTATCTCTTATGTCAAAGACTAAATACTATGAACCTGCTGAGATAAGTTCAAACGTTGAAATACAGTAAACGGAAAGTTATCTCTCATCTCTTATCTCTTATCTCTCTCCCTCCCTCCCTCTCTCCCTCCCTCCCTCCCTCCCTCCCTCCTCCCTCCCTCCCTCCCTCCCTCCCTCCCTCCCTCCCTCTTGTCCGCGTGAATTTCATTTTTCCCCCTTAACACATTGATAGCGTTTACAAAAAAACAAACGCTATCTAAAATATGCGGTTTAGTCAATCATAGCATAAATACCCAAAACGCTATCTGTAACTGCTATCAATACTCAATTTTCTTGTAGTGTTTTGCAAGATTTTAAGTTTGAATTTGGTTATGATAGACTGTTCACCGTGGATCCTGTTGGTAGGAGCGGTGGACTTGCTTTGTTTTACTCATCGTCTTCTAATGTGCGGATTATTTTTTCGAATAAGAATGATTGATATATAAGCTCAAATTGAAGGCCACAAAGTGTTTATTACCTTTGTGTATGGAGATCCGGTTGTTGAATACTGTGAAGAGGTTTGGGAGAGGTTAACTCGATTCAGTTTAACTAGGAATGGTGCATGGCTAATGGTGGGTGATTTTAATGAGATCTTAAGCAATGAAGAGAAAAAGGGTGGATGTAGGAGGCCAGAATCGTCCTTCATCCCTTTCAGAACCATGCTTGCGAATTGCGGAATGATTGCATTCCCTAGTAAATGTAACAAATTCTCTTGGGCCGGAAGAAGGCGATCCGGAAGGATACAATGCTGCCTAGATCATGCCGTTGGTAATGAAGAATGGCACCATACTTTTTCCCACACTGAGGTGGAGTTTTTGCTTCGATGGGGATCTGATCATAGACCTGTCTTAATGCGCATAAAGTCTAGTGCCCAAAAAGTTAAAAGAAGCTTCAAATTCCATAAAAGATGGATTGGCAAGGATGGCTTCTTGGACTCTATACTCCCGGGATGGATGGATGATGCAGGTGCTGAGTCCCATACACTACATGACAAGATTATTAATTGCCGAAAATCGATTTTTAATTGGAAACGTCGGAACCCGTCAAACAATGCAAAAATGATAGAAGATCTTAAGAAGCTCTTAGACCAAGCACAGACAACGATAATATGTCAAGTGAAGAAGAATTAGAACTCAAGTGGCAACTTTGCGAAGCTTTTAGAAACGAGGAGCTATATTGGAAGCAGAACAGTCGGGTCAAGTGGCTACGGGAGGGGGACATGAACACTAGATTTTTTCACGCTTCGACGAATCAGAGAAGAGCTAGAAACCGTATTATCAAGATCCGAGATGATCTCGAGATATGGATTGAAACTCCGGAGGGGATAGAACATGTTGCGACGGGCTATTTCCAGAACTTATTTACATCAGATAACCCAGGAGGAAATGATGAAATTTTCCGGTACATGACCGAGACAGTCACCAGACATATGAACCAATCACTCACACCCCCCCCCCCTGCCGGCTGAGATTAAAGAAGCAGTCTTTTCCATTGACTCGGACAAAGCACCGGGTCCCCGATGGAATGACAGGGCTTTTTTTATCACATATATTGGAAGATCATAGGAGCTGATATCACAAAATTGGTGAACCACTTTTTTGAGACAGGCGAGCTTAACGATCGAATGAACCAGACAAATATATGCCTAATTCCAAAGACAGAGAGACCCTCCAAGATGACAGAGTTACGACCGATAAGTCTATGCAATATAAGTTATAAGATTATATCGAAGATCTTGGCAAAGCGACTAAAGAAGTGGTTACCGTCCTTAGTCTCGGAAACCCAATCGACTTTCGTAGCCAGACGTCTTATTACAGATAACATCCTTGTAGCGCAAGATATGAGTACATAGCGATTAAAACGGATATGAGTAAATCATACGACAGAGTGGAATGGGGGTTTTTAGAAGCGCTTATGGCTAAAATAGGTATTCATGCGAAATGGATCAAATGGATTATGACATGCATCTCTACGGTCTCCTACCAGGTTTTGATCAATGGCGAGGCTAAATGACACATTTCCCCAGGTAGAGGGCTCCGTCAAGGAGACCCACTCTCCCCATTCCTTTTTATTCTATGTACAGAGGTTCTTATATCTCAGATCCGAGGAGGAGAAATTGAGAAACGTATTTCTGGGTTAAAATTGCCCGTGCAAGCCAAGCTGTATCAAATCTCCTGTTTGCAGATGATAGTCTTTTCTTCTGTAAAGCGTAAATAGCCCAGTGCGAAGAACTTATGAAGATAATAAACCTCTATGGAGAAGCTTCCGGACAGAGGTTAAACAAAGCAAAATTCTCCATCACTTTCGGAGCAAGTGTACTTGTGGAAAGAAAGACAGAACTAAAACAAACTCTTGGAATTTCAACGGAAGGCGGGATGAGTATGTACTTAGGTATCCCGGAGAAGATCAGTTTTTGCCTATGTACTTGATCGTCTGAATGGAAGAACAAACCTTTGGTCTGCCAATGAGGAAAGGAAATCCAAATAAAATCTGTTGCTCAAGCTATTTCGACATATGTCATGTCATGTTTTCTTTTGCCAAAGGATGTAATAGACAAATTGACCAGTGCTATAGGTCGATTCTGGTGGAGTACCTGAAATAATAACCGCGGTATCCATTGGCTAGCTTGGAAGAAGCTTTGTTATCCCCTAGAGGAGGGTGGGCTAGGTTTTCGTGACCTCATAGACTTTAATCTGGCACTTCCCGGAAAACAACTATGGCGACTTATGAAGTATCCAGACTCCCTTCTAGCTCGTGTTCTCAAAGGAAGATACTATCGCAAATCATACCCCATGGAGACAGGGAAAGCGAACGCTTCGGATGGAGGATTATCATGGCGGCAAAACCTTTGCTGGAGACGGGTTGCGGCGAACGATTGGAGCAGGTGCAGATACGAGTATCTGGTCTGATAAATGGATCCCTACCGTTCCGGCAGGACCTAAAGGTGCACCATCTAATTGATCCCACCACAAAGCAATGGAATTTAGAATTGTTATACGCCTTTATTGCGGTGGAAGACATCCCGAGAATTCAGAGTATAAGACCGAGCCAGATCGGACGCAACGATAGCGTCTGCTGGGACCATACACCATAAGGACACTACACGTCCGTTCCAGTTATCGGATCGCTGTAAGTATGGAGGAGACTCAGGGAAACAAACCGATCATAGAACCGAGCACAACGAGTCTTAAAAAGCAGGTTTGGAAAGTTAAAACCACAAGGAAGATCAAGCATTTCCTCTGGCAGGCCTTGTTGGGTT
Organism: Isatis tinctoria; assembly: GCA_010577795.1. Classification (NCBI taxonomy): domain Eukaryota; kingdom Viridiplantae; phylum Streptophyta; class Magnoliopsida; order Brassicales; family Brassicaceae; genus Isatis; species Isatis tinctoria. Next base: position 18,569,901 of record CM021246.1, read on the forward strand.
GCGTAGCAACGACAAGCAGACTAGCGAATCAACACTGTGGTAATGATAGAGGATGCCCAAGATGCGGTGCGGAGGAAGAATTGATTAACCATCTGTTATTGGAATGCCCTCCAGCAATGAAATGTTGGGCTTTAACATCTATCCCATCCCCTCCAGGAGTATTCCCATGTAATTCATTGTTCACTAATTTCGATTATCTACTATGGAGAGCAAAAGAAGGAGGATCAGGAATCTTTATCTAGTTTCCCCTGGCTGCTGTGGTATATTTGGAAGGCGAGGAATGAAAAAGTTTTCAAGGGAAAGGAGATCTCATCTCTTGACACTCTTCAACAAGCGACTCAAGTAGCGAAAAGCTTGAGGCTAGCGCAAATCGTGGAAGAGGCTAAAGAGAATTTGGAAGCATTCCCGGAGCCGGCGACACACGGTTTGCCAGAGTCCCTAGGGATCACGACACACGATTGCATTTGTTGTAAAGTGGATGCCTCATGGGAACGAGATGCGTAGGTAGTAGGCTTTGGTGCCGTTGTCACAAAACGATCGGACATAATCCTACTAGGCTTGGGAGCTAAACCAAACAATCGCTCTCCTCTCCACGCCGAGTTTGAAGGCCTAATTTGGGAAATGCAATCCCCAATCCGGCAAGGAATAATGGCCACACATTTTTTCTCGGATTGTGCACAAATGATAAAGCTTATTCATGAGGAAGAAATATGGCCATCCTTTGAAACAGAACTGGAAGATTTTCACGTGGTGCGACAAAGGTTTGCAACTTTTTCGATTTCGTACATTCCACGGGATGAAAATGTCTGGGCTGATTGGCTAGCAAAAAGATTAAGAGCCCGCGAAATTCCTTTCTCCTCCTTTGGTCAGCTGGTTCCACATTGGTTAGGACATTTTCCTAGCTCAATTGTGTCGGCATAGTTTGTTATTGTAACCATCTCGATGTCAAAAAAAAAAAGAACAATATGAAAACTGAATTAGTGGCAGTTACATGAAAATAACGATTTAGGTTTCCAACTCTGGTGGCAAGGCTGAAGAGGTGAAAGAAAGAGAATGGCGATGAAATTTGGGAAGAGAGGAAAAATGAAAATTTACAAAATACTCCATAAAGTTTTAATTTTTTATTTATATTCTCTTGTTTTGCTTCTTTTATTATTTTGTTTTATTGATTTCTTTTAATATAAGATAACAATATAAAATTGGGTGAATTAATAGAAGAATTTAAACAAAAAAAATTATATCTTTTGATGATGTGGATATATTAGATGGAAAGAAAAGGTTTTGCGGAGATGGCTATGCTAAATAGAGAAAAAACTCTCACATTATATAATAGACTAGAGATCGACCCATCCCACGTGCGGGGATTTTAGTTTTTTTTTTTTTAAATTGTCTCGTGTTTTTTTAGGAGCGTTTTGGATCAATGGCTGGAAAGTCCCTCTACGCGAAATATGAATCAGTCATATCCCTCATTAATCTGTATGTCCCTCAATTTAATGAAAGGACGAAACTACCCCTCTAACAACTTTAAATGAAAAGTGGACGCCCTAGTTGTACCTACCAGTATTACACTAGTATTACCCACCCGAGTATTACCCCAGTACTATCAGTGTTACCCACCCAGTATTACCCCAGTACCACCAGTGTTACCCATCCCAGTATTACCAGTGTTACCCATCCCAGTATTACCAGTGTTACCCACCCTAGTATTACCCAGTATTACTAGTATTACCAGTATTACTAATAGTATCCACCACAGTATTACCAGTATTACCGGTATTACCCAGTATTACCACGCGTAAGGGAATTCGAACCTTGGGCGCGCGCCTGTGCGCGTGGAGCGCGCTACCACTGAACTACCGTGTTTTTCGTTGAACTCTTACATGTTTAATTATATTTAACCTTTGACACCCGAAAATTACCCTTCATTAAGGGTAATTTTGTCTTTTCATCGGTGAGGGATATATGAGCCCTTTTTATCATCTAAAGGGATATATGAGATCATTGTCCGAGCGTTTTTTTTTCGTCTTTCTCTTGGGTTTTGCTTGTTGCTTATTGGGCTTCTTATGTTTATTTAGTTGGGATTTGGGTATTTGCTGTGTATTTGTTTTTGTTTTGTTTAATCCTCGTTTGTTGAAAAGGTTAAGGATTTTATTGTTTTGGACCTTTTGGTTGTCCCTAATTGCTTAGTATATAATTGTCGTAATGATCCTTTTGACGTATTTATTGTGTTCATTTACGGGGCACAGCTGGCGTCGGTTACAAAGGGTATTGCACATAATTATTTTGACTTTTACCCTTCGTCAGTTTTAGCTAGTTAGTATTGCCGCCCATATTCGATGTTCCACGTCTCACATAGTTTGGGCCCATTTTTGGTGTAGATGCCACGTTTGTGCATTATTGGAGCGGTCGTTGTATGTGTTTTCGTCAATCATTACGGGCCGAAATCCATGTAAAACCCGTTTTCAATATTTCAATTCTGAAAAGTGAGCCCTTTTTGGCGGTATTTAGACCTATTACTCGCAGGGAAGAAAGACTAATGTTGCAGCGAAAAGAAAACCACAAATACTTGAGCCCTAAAACACCACTTCACTCGTTTCCTCCATGGGTCGATAGTGGCGTCAATCACCCGTAATCTGCATCAGATTATACATGTTTATATGTGTGTAGAAAACACGTGGATAAAGACATTTGTACGTGTGTTATTTGTTCTGTCTACAAATCTACATTGCAATTTTCTTTTTATGAAAAATGGTGGCCGCTAATCCATGACAGCTAAGCAGCTCACGGTCTCCTAGCCATCAAGAAACTCTAACATAGATCTCAGTACACAACAGATTTACTTCCTAGTATCTAGGACTACTCTCAGAAGCTCTCACTCTGACTTTCATCCACGTCGCCATCACTTGACAAGCTCTCACACTGTGCAGGTGCATCATCCTCGTCACCCTCACTTGGAGGGGCATCCGGATATACTCCCCCTGCTTGAGTGCATAGCCACATAAAAACACTAACCACTAAACATAAATAAGAAGAAAAAGAGCATGTACATACCTGTTATGCGCTCATGAATCTTCTTGGTGAGACGATGCATGGTAAGAATATCGTTGACCAGAGATGAACGAGTCTGACTGTGAGCCACAAGCCGCATGAGGCGAGCGAGACCTTGCAAATCCTTAGCAAGAGTTGGACCAGACTTTGACTGAGGTTTAGAAATCCCTTGTTTCGGATCAAGCACAACAGCACGAGGGGAAGTAGAGAACACATTCGCGTCACTGGGCGGAAGTTTACGCTGAAAGTAGATCAACTGATAGATCAACTTCGGAAGATACAGAGCATGGTTCTCTTTAGAGGACAAAACAGCATCCATGATCTGCCTGAAGAGAAGATCCCCCCAGGTTAAAGCGCTTTCCCAGAGTGAGGAAATGAAGAAATTGATAGTAGGATTTTGCAATCACTTTCAATTACTCAAACCTACTCATGTCATTGTAGTATTTGAGATTCAATCCAAAGGGGTAGAGATTAACAACACCAAGATTATATGAAGCTATCTAATCTAAGCTCAATAATAAGGATGTGAATATATACTAACAACCTAAGTGAAACAAAAGAAAAAGAAACAAATGAAAATGATAAAGAAGTAATAAGCTCATGGATCAAGGTCAATGATATTTAGGTGATCAATTGGTGATTAGATAACGCTAAATACTAAAATGAAGAACCTTCCTAAGCCTAAGAACTCTTATGCAAATCAATCCACTCTCATGGCAATGACTCTATGCAAGACAAGTAATGACATCAATTCTCATTGGAAACCACAAGTCTAGCATGCATTAAATCCAGTCCTAATAACATACTAAGCAGCCTAGCATCAACTCTCATTGGCTAAGTATGCAAAGCTCTCTAAAGATTTGGTTCAAACATTTCATCAAACACCTTTAGTGCAAGAGAAAACCTAAGTTCTAGAAAAGAGATTTTGCCTCTAATCTAGCATTAAGATCAACCTAAAGAGAAGGAAACAAATAAATAAGCACCAACAAACTCTAATCACCTCCTAATCACCTTTAATCTACCCAATCCATGAACTCAAAAAGGTTTACTCATTAATAGCCATGAAAACCCAAGAGATTATCTCTAATCCAAGGAGATTCATGTTAGAAGAAGAGAAGACAATAAGAAATATAAACAATACTTATATAAAATCAAGATTGCAAAGAGTTTAGACAAAGAACAAAGAGAAATATCAAGAAAACTAAGCTTAGGTAGCTTCCACGTTTTTTCTCCCCTTAAGAAGTCTATTTATAGTTGAACATAAGAAAAACCCTAAATTTGGTTGGTGTATCAACACAGCGACCTATTTACTCCCGGTGTATCACGTCGGTGTGTGAGAGCGACTTATTTCCTCTCGGTGCATCACATTGGTGTATGCCGACGGAACCTTGTAGCCTTCGAAACACACAACGACTTGATTCTCTCGGTGTATCACGTCGGTGTGTGACAGCGACCTATTTCCTCCCGGTGTATCACCCCGCTGTGGGAACAATGTGCTGAAAACTTCATCTTTCTTGGCTTATCTCCACTCTATCTCCTCAAATCCACTAGATAGCCACTCCATGACCTAATAGAGACATATGCAAGAATGTACAACCTAATGATGCCTAAATGCAAGTAAAAACTATTAAAAAGTATCTACAAATGGGGATTAAAATCACTAAAATCTATACATATCAACTCCCCCAAAATTATCCTTTGCTTTCCCTCAAGCAAAGCTAAAGAAAAGAATGAGAGAGAGATTTGAAGGTGTGGATTCAGAACCACAAAATTCACACAAGAGATTGAGCCTAAGGTCCTTCCAAGTAGTTACAAATTGCATGAACTAGACATTATAGACTTTGTAATACTTCAATGCTATCAAAACTTAACCCCTAGTCCACTAAGCCAATTGGAAATCAAGCAATCAAACCAATACAACCTCTTACATTCATTAAGTTGTTTCAAGTGCATTCTTGCAAAGGGGAAATCAATCACTCTCATTTGGTTAAGGGATAATGGCTTTTTAAGGTGGCTTAAGGTTTCTTTTTCTTTTGGTGGTGGCTATCTCTCAAAACAAAGAGCATTTGACATTATACAAAATTTATCTAAGAAAGGGAACATTTCATGTATACGAAGATTAATCCTCATTGTTCTACCCAATCCTAGAATGATCTTGGTACTAAACTTTTTCTAAACCAATGTCTACTCTTTTTAATTCACTCACCACCCCAAACTCTTTCCCAAAACCAAACCTCACCAAATGAACCTTCACCTTTGGATTGTCAGTCAACTAGAGAACTTTTAACTCAACTTTTTACTTAGCTCATTTCATCTCTTCTCTTCTTCTTTTTTTATTCTCTTTACCCCTTTTCTTTTCCTTTTCTTCTCTTTTAAAGCTTTTCTCTTCAAACACTAAGGAAGGGTTCTTTCTTTTCTAATGATTTTAGACTTAGAGCTTTACTTAGACTAGTTCCCTTGAGACTCTCTTTTCTTTTTCACTTCACACTTAGTTCATTTATACTTTCCTTTTGATACACTCCCAAATCCCAAAAAGAACACCATTAAGAACATCCCATCTCACTTCCCAACCTAAATGCTAGCACAAATGATGTCCTATTGCTAGCCAAAATGAGGATCAGCCCTTGTCGTTCCCAATACTCTCAATATTTTGCACATGTAAACACTATCAGGAAAAGGCCTCACTCAATCAAAACAATGCAGGCTTGAAAGGAAGCTAAGGGTTTAAAGGTTGGGAGAGGTGCTTGGATTAACACAAGAGTGGTGCAAGGAAAAAGGAAACCCAAGCAAAATCCACAAGAGTGTATAACAAGCCCCTGAGCAAGAGAAATTAAGTCCAAATTCAAGTTCAATAGTTCATGAGGTTGAATTGAAGATCATGCAAGGTTCATTCAGGCCAGAGTTTTCAAGGCAAGCATTTTCAACAATGAATTTTCCTTTTTCTTAGAGGAAGTCCAAGCAACTTATAACTACTAACAAGGGCATTATTCTCAATCTCCAATGTGAACTCCTACAAGGCAAACTCATCATTATCCACTATGCATATGCAAATGCAACCTAGAATGAAACTAGACTCAATCCTAAAATCAAAAGAAAGATGATGATCTAAATGCTTTTTTTTTTTTTTTTGAAAACTTTTCTTTTTCAAATTTTTGGGGTCTTAAACAAACTTAACTATGTACAATGCAAATGAGACCCAATGAAGAAACCAAAAGAAAACACATGGTCAGATACTAGGCCTCTCCCCCAAACTTACTTCACACAGTCCCTTGTGTGAGAGTAGACTTGAGAGAGAAGACCTAAACACAAAAGAAAACAAAATGAAAAGCAGGGGATGGAGTGTTACCTGAAGTGGACTGAGCTGGAGAGGGCAAGTGAGAGTTGAGTGGAACTTGGAAGCTCCCCCAAACTTGGTGTTTACAGCATTGACCAACTCTACAAGACTGAAGAGATAAAAACAGCACTGAAAAGAAGATAAAAAAAAATTGAAAACTATGTACAAAAGGATATTCATGGGACTTCCTCCCAAGTGAGCTTGTTTAAAGTCAATAAGCTTGACTTTCCTTCCACTTTTTGAGAGAGAAGTGTGGCAAGGCCTTGGATCACCAGGATCATATTCATCATAGAACCATCCCCTAAACTCTTTCATCCTAACCTCCTCAAATAGTACCTTCCATAGATCATCAAAGCTCACTTCATAGGTGGAGAGTATACCAAGATACTTGTCAAAGGGTTGTGCCATTGGAGATGCTTCTGTTTCACCCTCTTTAGTGACTTCCTCAATGTGAATCTCTTCTTTCTCCTTAGGCTTTGTACCCTTTATTTCCTGCTGGAATATGAGTTGCATGTGCATCCTTGCATTGTTCATGCATCCAGCCACCAAACTATCTTCACAAGGATCTTCATACCTTATCACAAGATTTTCATCAACCTTGCAACCAAGAAGCAATTCAAATTCTTCCACAGTCTTCTCAGCTTCTTGTAGGAATTCATCCTTGATTTTAGCATCTTCTTCATGTGTTGGTGAAGCAACAATGGAGCCTTGATTCCAATCCCTCACATCAGCAGAAAACATACTCAAGCTCTTGTTAAACTGTTCTTGCTCTTCCAAAACCAACTTCAGCAAGTTGAGATTCTCTTCTTCTATTGAGATTGGGGAAGAATAAGCTTCTCCATGGGCATCTTCCATGTCCCAAGATTGGTGCCTCATACTCTTGGTCACCTCCTCTTGTCCTTCCAAAATCAACTTCAACAAGTTGTGATTCTCTTCTTCTATAGAGATTGGGGAAGGATATGTTGCTACATGGTGATCCTCCATGTTCCAAGATTGGCATCTCTCACCATATCCATATTGGTTCACCTGAGAAAAGTTCTCATTGAGGAGTTCTCCTTGGTAAGTGGATGAGCTTTCAAAACCATGATGACTAGTGGGATTCCAAGCCATCTCTCTCTCTTGAGCTTCTAATACAGCCTTCAACATGGAAGTCATATCTGAAGCCATGCTTTCTCCCTTGTGATTGTGCCTAGCAGGAAGAACAAACACTTGAAAGAAAGTTAGTAACAAAAAGCAATAAAAGAAAACTTAGTCTCAAATAGATTCAAAATCCTAATGGCTAATGCTAAACCCCAATGGCAACGGCGCCAAATTGATAGTAGGATTTTGCAATCACTTTCAATTACTCAAACCTACTCATGTCATTGTAGTATTTGAGATTCAATCCAAAGGGGTAGAGATTAACAACACCAAGATTATATGAAGCTATCTAATATAAGCTCAATGATAAGGATGTGAATATATACTAACAACCTAAGTTAAACAAAAGAAAAAGAAACAAATGAAAATGATAAAGAAGTAATAAGCTCATGGATCAAGGTCAATGATATTTAGGTGATCAATTGGTGATTAGATAACGCTAAATACTAAAATGAAGAACCTTCCTAAGCCTAAGAACACTTATGCAAATCAATCCACTCTCATGGCAATGACTCTATGCAAGACAAGTAATGACATCAATTCTCATTGGAAACCACAAGTCTAGCATGCATTAAATCCAGTCCTAATAACATACTAAGCAGCCTAGCATCAACTCTCATTGGCTAAGCATGCAAAGCTCTCTAAAGATTTGGTTCAGACATTTCATCAAACACCTTTAGTGCAAGAGAAAACCTAAGTTCTAGAAAAGAGATTTTGCCTCTAATCTAGCATTAAGATCAACCTAAAGAGAAGGAAACAAATAAATAAGCACCAACAAACTCTAATCACCTCCTAATCACCTTTAATCTACCCAATCCATGAACTCAAAAAGGTTTACTCACTAATAGCCATGAAAACCCAAGAGATTATCTCTAATCCAAGGAGATTCATGTTAGAAGAAGAGAAGACAATAAGAAATATAAACAATACTTATATAAAATCAAGATTGCAAAGAGTTTAGACAAAGAACAAAGAGAAATATCAAGAAAACTAAGCTTAGGTAGCTTCCACGTTTTTTCTCCCCTTAAGAAGTCTATTTATAGTTGAACATAAGAAAAACCCTAAATTTGGTTGGTGTATCAACACAGCGACCTATTTCCTCCCGGTGTATCACATCGGTGTGTGACAGCGACTTATTTCCTCTCGGTGCATCACATCGGTGTATGCCGACGGAACCTTGTAGCCTTCGAAACACACAGCGACTTGATTCTCTCGGTGTATCACGTCGGTGTGTGACAGCGACCTATTTCCTCCCGGTGTATCACCCCGCTGTGGGAACAATGTGCTGAAAACTTCATCTTTCTTGGCTTATCTCCACTCTATCTCCTCAAATCCACTAGATAGCCACTCCATGACCTAATAGAGACATATGCAAGAATGTACAACCTAATGATGCCTAAATGCAAGTAAAAAGTATTAAAAAGTATCTACAAATGGGGATTAAAATCACTAAAATCTATACATATCAGAAATCTGATTCGATCTTGAGTTAAGGTGGTCCTGTTCGTAGTTGGCATCCAGTTACGGCAGAGCAGCTTATTCAGAATGTTCATCGTAGGTGTAAGATCTCCAATGGTGACGTCGAACCAATTCCGCTTGTTTCCTCCAGTGATGGTGCACACAGCCGTAGCTAGATCAATCTTCTTCCAGGGAGCCACTGGAGCATCTTGTAGGTAACAGAACATGTCATTTATCAACTTAGGAGTGAAGGTGATCATCTGTCCGCGGAAATAAACCAGATTGTGACCGGCAGCATTATCCAATTCGCCAAGGTTGGCATAGATCTCCTGAACCACTTGAGGAACATAGGGAAGCACATCATACACTGAGTAAAACAAACCGGCTTTGGTTAGGATTGCAATGGCCTCTGACAGCTTAGGATAGTCCAGGTTAATGATCAACTGATCCAGAATGGGGCGAGTGGTGAGAGCAGTAAACCGATCCATAGCAGCTTGGGAGATGAAAGAGAAGTTAAACGGTGGCACACGAGGAACGAACATAGCTGAATCAGTATTCTCTTTAAACCAGACACGATGAGTGGCATACCAAAAGAGCAAGGAGGTATAATCAAACGAGAGCTCTTCATAGTCCTCCAATACGACATGCATGTCATCCATCAGAGTAGGAATGTCATCGTCAGAATCGGGCAAATAGGGAGGTACCTTAGAACAATCTTGAGATGCCTTCTTGCGAGATGAACGGCGAGAAGGATGCTGAGAAGACCCTGCAACATCAGCATTGGCGGTCGAACGAGATTGACAGCGTGAGGAACGACGAGGAGGTGGAGAAGAGACACCAGCAGCGGGCAGTGACTCAAGGTCAGGAACAAATGGCTGAGCTTGATTGGGAGAGGAATACCCAAAAGCACGAGCTCGATCTTTAACGAGCTTCAACCTACGCCGTTCAGCAACAACGAACGCCCCGAGAGTTTGCTGCATGTTACTCATATCACAGGTATGAGAACAGAAATTGGCGTACTCAGAGAATCAAGATAAATCCAAAAGGCCACACGCTTTGGACAAGAGATAATGGAGGCAGTGCTGTCTGAGAAGGAGACAAAAATCTCTGAGGAAACACCATCCGCTTTTATAGTGGTCAAGTGAAAAGATACAGAAACCCTGCTAAACCAACCTAACCAAGGAGAAACTCAAAAATACAAATTAATATGAACCGGTTTAACCCGAACCATGAGACATAAGCACCATGATTAAGTAATTTAGAGCCATTCAAAGAACAAGTTGGAGCCAAATCCAATCAGCATTCATAACACAGGCATTTTGATAGAGAGCATATGAGGGAATTTGAACAAAAATACAGAAACATGATCATCCAAGAAGCAAATAGATCCAGACAACATAAAATTGAAAGAGATTTTTTTTTATTATTAAATATACTATATAAACTTTATCAACAGTTTTATTAGATAACAGACCTTGACGCAGAAAGAGTTGTGCAACAGTGACCAAATCGGAGATAACACCATGTGGGGATTAATTTTTCTGAGATAAGGTCAACTCATAAGCTTGACAGAAGAACCAAATACAGGAGTAATCTACACCTCGAGCCATTGTTCCTTGTAAGGTTAAGTATGATGAGATCTAAGCTCTGCCCAATCCAGATAGTGATCACACTTAGATGCAAATTGTACCAACTTGTTCCAAGATGAGTATCTATCATCTCAGGACTTAGAGGATAGTTTGTTACAAATGACTTACCAAGAAACTTCATTCCATAGATTCCCCTTTTTTTTTTAATATATATATATTTTGGAGATAAGATTAATTCTTTGATAACCTTTTTTTTTTATATATATATAGGGAATCCATGCACAGCTTCAAGGTTAGTCAACAAGAACTCAGAATCTCACCACACTTAGGAGTGAATCAAGACAGTGATCATACCCAGGGGATAACGAGTTTACGTTCTGTCCCAGAATGAGTGTCAATCATTTTCACTCACTTACATAAACTACCAGAACGATTTATACTCAGAAATGTGATTAACATACCTTTCTCCATTTTCTGTCAAGCGTATGAGAGGGGATGATAGAGACTACGGAGAAATCGAACAACATGGGTTTCACTAGATTGATAAGCACAATCACAACAACACTGTTCTGTATCAAGGCTGTTCAAGCTTCACAAACACCAATAGCATTACGTAAATTAAAGAAAGTGTTTAGATCAAGAGCCTTGGTAAATATATCAGCCAGTTGCTTCTCAGATGAGACATGATCTATTTCTACTATTTTCGCCTCAACCAGCTCTCTAACAAAATGATGCCTAATAGCAATGTGTTTGGTACGAGAATGCTGAACAGGATTTTTATAAATATTGATAGCACTCATATTGTCACAATGCACACGAAGAGGATTAGAAGTCATACCGTAGTCTGCTAGCATGGATTGCATCCATAGCAGTTGTGTGCAGCAACTCCCAAGAGCAATGTATTCAGCTTCAGCCATTGATAAGGAGACACAGTTTTGCTTCTTGCTGTGCCAAGAAACCATGTTGTTACCCAGAAAGAAACATCCACCAGAGGTGCTCCTTCTGTCATCGCTGATGACAACTCGTGGCACACCAAACCTGGGGAAGATGATGGACTTGAACATCTTAATCAAGACCCGTGCGTCGTTGGTGGGGCTTGCAATAGCCTCAACCCATTTGGACACATAATCCACTGCGACGAGTATGTACTCGTTCCCAAAAGAAGAAGGAAACGGGCCCATAAAATCTATTCCCCAGACATCAAATACCTCAACCTCGAGAATGAAGTTCTGTGGCATCTCATTGCGTCTGCTAATGTTCCCCTGTCGCTGGCATGAATCGCACCGCGAGACAAATTGCTGTGCGTCCCTAAACATCGTCGGCCACCAGTATCCTGCTTGCAGTGCCTTGGAAACCGTCTTGAAAGTGGCGAAGTGACCTGCGTACGAAGAACCATGGCAGTGAAATAATATGTCCGGAATCTCTTCTTCAGTTACGCATCTTCGGAAAACTCCATCTGGACAGTGCTTGTACAGGTAAGGTTCATCCCAGAAGTAGTGGCGGATGTCCTTGAGAAATTTCTTTCTCCTGTACCCTGCGAAGTTCCGCGGCTCCTGATCAGCGGCCAGGTAATTGGCTATCTCAGCAAACCAAGGTGCAGAGGTGTGCTCGGTGTGTGCGACATGTGCGCAGAACTCCTCTCGAGCAGGTGCTCTCTGAGGAGGAGCACGTGCGTCCTCAATCTGGAAAACGCCGACAGAATAAATCTGTTCCTCCGGGAGACTGTCATTAAGAGGTGTATCAACATCAATCCGCATTCTAGACAAATGGTCGGCAGCTCCATTGTCTATCCCCTTCTTGTCCTTAATCTCGAGATCGAATTCTTGTAGGAGAAGAATCCATCTAAGCAGTCGCGGCTTGGCATCTTTCTTGGTCAGCAAATACTTGAGAGCCGCGTGGTCGGTGTGCACGATGACCTTAGAACCAACAAGATAGGATCGGAACTTCTCAAAGGCAAAGACAACTGCTAGAAGCTCCTTTTCGGTTGTGGCATACTTGCATTGCGCGTCATCCAGAGTGCGGCTGGCATAGTAAATGACATGGAGCTTCTTATCTTTCCTCTGTCCGAGAACTGCTCCAACTGCGTAATCGCTAGCATCTGTCATCACCTCAAAAGGCAGGCTCCAGTCCGGCGGTTGCACAATGGGTGCGCTGATGAGAGCTCCTTTGATCGTATGGAAAGCTTCGAGGCATGCATCATCGAACTCGAACTTCACCTCTTTGCAGAGTAAGCGTGTAAGGGGCCTAGCGATTTTTGAGAAATCCTTGATGAAGCGTCTGTAGAAACCAGCATGGCCTAGGAAGCTGCGGATCCCTTTAACTGAGGTTGGCGGTTGCAAGTTCATCATGACTTCGATCTTGGTCTTGTCTACTTCGATCCCATCCTCTGAAATTCGATGCCCGAGCACAATTCCATTCCTGACCATAAAGTGGCACTTCTCCCAATTAAGAACCAGATGTTTCTCCTCGCATCGTTTGAGTACCCTGCACAGATTAGACAAACAATCAGAGAAAGAGTTCCAGTACACTGAGAAATCGTCCATGAACACCTCCATAATGTCTTCAATCAGATCCGTGAAGATAGACATCATGCATCGTTGGAAGGTCGCTGAGGTGTTACACAAACCAAACGGCATGCGCCAGTAGGCGAATGTGCCGTATGGACATGTAAAAGTTGTCTTATCCTGATCGTCTGGGTGGATGGGTATCTGAAAGAAACCTGAATAACCATCTAAAAAGCAGTAGTATGGATGATTAGCAAGTCTTTCAAGCATCTGATCAATAAAAGGGAGAGGAAAGTGATCCTTGCGAGTTGCAGCATTAAGTTTGCGATAATCTATGCACATCCTATGGCCGGTTATTGTCCTAGTTGGTATTAGCTCATCCCTATCATTTTTAATGACAGTGATTCCTCCTTTCTTAGGGACTACATGAACAGAACTAACCCAAGTACTATCAGATATGGCATAAATTACCCCTGCTTCTAGAAGTTTCATTATCTCCTTCTTAACAACATCTTTTAGATTCGGGTTTAACCTCCTCTGATGTTCTATAGAACTCATCGATTCATCTTCTAGATGTATTCTATGCATGCAAAGATCAGGCGAAATACCAGGAATGTCAGCAAGCGAGTAGCCTATAGCTTTTCTATACTTCCTAAGTTCACATAAGAGTAAGGCTACTTCTACATTGTTCAGGTCGACATTTATAATCACAGGATAGGTAGAGTTTGTTCCCAGAAATGCGTACCTGAGCCCGGCTGGTAAAGTTTTAAGTTCCAATTTAGGAGCTTTCAACTCGCTCCAGGGGCTGTCAATCGGATCGAGAGGCGGAGCAGGTGTTCGCAAAATCTGAGCAGGTGCTCCAATGTTTTCTGCCTGTTTCTCCTCATCGTCCAAACTCATGCACGCTACCATCTGTTCCATCCTGCGGCTGGAATCTAGCATCTTGGCAAGACTGTCAGCTTCTTCATTCATGAAACCGTGTTCCCTTTCAGCCAGGGTGAGAGCGGTTTCGAGAGGATCCGGGCAGAGTATCTCTTCAGCTGCCTCTTCGTAGACGTCGTCTACTCCTTCCACAACGAAGGTCTGTCCTTCCAGCATGGGCTTCTTCAGCAGTTTATCCATCTCAAATGTCATAGCCATGTCTCCCAGCTGGAGATCGATCACTCCATTCTGAACGTCGATAATTGCACCGGCTGTGCATAGGAAAGGACGACCCAGAATCAGAGGATCCTTCGGTTCCTCGTCGAGTTCTAGAACCACAAAATTGGCCGGGATCAAAGTATCTCCTATCCGCACATATATATCCTCCAGAACTCCTTTAGGGAGCTTGGTTGACCGATCAGCAAAAACCAAGGAGATGCGCGTGGGTTTGAACTTGGTGAAACCCAAACACTTGGCAACCGAGTAGGGCATTAGATTCACGCTGGAACCGAGATCGCATAGAGAGCATGAGAAAGTCTTTGGGCCGATTGTCACAGATAAGACAAATCGCCCAGGATCGCCTCTCTTCTTTACGACCTTGTTCTGAAGGAAAGCGCTGCACTCTTTTAAAACCGTCATTACCTTCTCTTCCTCCACGATTTTTCCAGAAACCAGGGTCTTCATGTACCGTTTGAGAGCCGGTATCGTTTGAACTGCATCAGCGAGAGGCAGCTTCACGGTAAGATCCTTAAGCATCTCTCTACACTTAGCATCTTCCAAGTCCTTGCGAGACTTCTTGGGTGGCACAGGGTAAGGAACCTTAGGCTTGTAAACCCTTTCTGGAATTGCCGTGGTTTTTGAGGCAAGTGGTGTGGACCGACCGAGCACCTGCTCGGATGAGCCGCCAGGGTGCTCGGTTGAATCATCCCCTAAAATGTCGAATGGTGAAGGTGTTGATTCAGCTTGCGTCGAGTGATTGCTTGTTTCACCGGTTTCGTATGTGCATTGACCTGATCCGAGCAGGTGCTCGTTGCACGGGTGCACGTAGTTGGTTTATCCTATTTTGCCTTTGTCCGACCGCGAGGTTGATCTGTCCTGGAGTGTCTTCCCACTTCTCAGCTCAATGGCGTTGACAAACTCCTTCCTAGGCGCCTCAACTTTTCCAGGCAGAGTTCCTGGTGCCTTTTTTATGGACTCGGCGGTCTGAGCAATCTGAACATCCAGTCGCTTCATATGCGTCCACACAGCTTCGTACTTTCCATTGAGATCCACGTACATGGTGTCAACCTTAGCATTAATCTCAGCTGCGGCTTTCTGTTGTCCAGCTAGAAGTTGTTGCATCATGTTTTTCAGCTCATCTTGAGATCCTGATGCTGGAGAAGGAGGCCGCGGATTCTGAAATTGCGGAGGCTGTGGGTTCTGAAACTGATGGGGCTGCGGATTGTTGTATGGCTGCCTGGGTTGATTTCCTCCTTGAAATCGGTTCTGGTTAGGGGTGAAAGGCCGGTTCTGGCTCTGATAGTTGCTGGAGTAGCCTCTCTGAAAACCCGTTTGAGGTTGGGCTCCTTGCTTAGGGTAGACTTGATCCTGAGGATTCTCTACATTAGTGCTTCTGTAGGACAAGTTCGGGTGAGTGTTGAAACCTTGGTTATTGAAACCGCGGTTTTGCCCGAAACCTTGTCCATTCACGTAGTTGACCTCCATCTGATCATCACTTGTCTCTTCTCCAAAGACTTGGGCGATGGGCTCTTCTCCATTCTCATCTATGAAGTGGACCGACTTCTGGTTTCCCTTCAGCAGAAGGTTAACCTTGGCTGTGAGATCATCGATTTTCTTGGACTCCACGCTATTGACCTTTTCTGTCATACTCCGGAGACTTGTTGTTGGAGCTGGCGGCAAGATTCTCAATCAACTCCAAAGCTCCTTCCTTTGATTTGGTGTAGAAATCTCCATTACTGGCAGCATTGAGGGCGTTTCTGTAATCCCATTCTACTCCATCATAGAAAGTGCTGAGCAGCTGCTCATCACTAAAGCCGTGGTGAGGACACTCACGCTTATACTCCTTAAAGCGTTCCCATGCCTCGTTAAAGGTCTCTCCAGGAAGTTGCTCAAACGTGGATATCTTACTCCTTAAAGCTGCGGTCGTCGACTTCGTGTAAAACTTGTCCAAGAAGGCCGATCTTGCATCAGCCCATGTCGCTAGAGAGCCTGGTGGTAGAGACTTCAACCACTGTGAAGCTTTTCCCGCAAGAGAGAAGGGAAAAAGCTTGCACTTCAAGAATTCTGGAGGCACACCATTAGAGCCGGTTGTGCTGCAGATTTCCTCGAAGTTCTCGATGTGATCCATTGGAATTTCAGCAGGTAGGCCATGGAAGAGATGCTGCTTCACGAGGGCAATCATCTGAGGCTTGATCTCATAATCTTGCCTCTGAATGGTCGGAGTGACAATCGCGGATCGATCCTGGTAATAAGCATGTGCTGCGTCTTTGTCTCCGAATGCCGGTTGTTGAACGAGCTGCCGCTCTTGCTGCAAGCGCAGCTGCTCCATGGTTGCCTGAAGAGTTCGCAGCTGAGCTGCCATGTCGGTTTGATCGCCCATCTCTGTAGAGGCGGTATCAGTTGTTTCTGGATCCGGAACAGGTGTGTTGCATCTTTGCCTGTTCTCTCGTTCTACCCTTGCTAGCTCGTCGTTTGTCAAGTTCACAATATTCTCATCGTTTCTGCTCCTTGTGCTTCTAGTGGACATACACCTGAAACACAAAGAAAAGAAAAAGAGAAAAACGAGTTTAGTAGGGTTCTTAGTCTAATGAATTAGCCGTAAACCAAAGGTGAATTTTTGGTCCCCGGCAACGGCGCCAAAAACTTGTTGTACGAGTTTTAAACCCTAATTCCTACTGCAAGTGCATAGCAAATCGGAGTAGTATTTAGGGATCGATCCCACGAAGACCAAGTTCACACTATGGATTAATAAGCTAAATTCAAGAGCTAAGAGATTCAATAATGGGGTTGTTGAAATCGTGACTAACAAGTTATGCAAATAAATCGGTTCTAACAAATATAAAGCAAGCGTTAGGTCAAGGCAATTCGCAGGAGATTCAGAGCAAGGTCAAACAACTATTCAGGATTAATATTAAGAACAAGTCCAGAACTCAAAACTCGAAGATAATATTAATTCACTCTCGTGATACTAACAACTTTATCTAGCAACCTAAAAATTCTAACTCTCGTTGGCATTAGAAATCGCAGATAAGCATTATTGATCAAGTTTGATTTGTTCACAATTCTCCAATACATCTACTCTCGCAGGTAATGAATAAATTGCTCATCTAGATCTCTTCTAGCAACCTAGCAACTCTCGCTGTCTAGATAAACCTAAGGTCAAGAATAGATTGGCCAAATCGATTCAAGCAATATGAATAACCTAGATGAAGACTACCGATTTTGATTCCTATTTGTGTTCAACCCTAGCTCATGAATTCCATTGAAAACCTTAATCTAACTAATAGATCTACTCAGACATAGTCATAGATAGAAGAAGCAAAACAGAAGAATTGAAAGAAAGCATCAAATCGATATTAAAAATCAGAAGTACTAGGGTTCAGAAATCTTCTCCAAATTGTAGCTTGAGATCTTCTCCCTTACAAATTTAATTCCAAAAGCTAAAAGATAGATGATCAAAGATAAAAGATAAGATAATAAAACATAAGACTAAGGAGAGTATTTATATTAGGGGAGATAGGCAGCTGGAAGGAGGCTGGGCTTCTTAAAAGTCGGCGGCAATCACTAGGGTAAAACCCTTCTTTTTGTTCACTTCCGCGGCGAGCATGTGCTCACTTGGTGGCCGAAATCCACGAGCATGTGCTCATCGATTGGAGTCGGTGATTCTTCATAAGATTTTCCTTCTTTTCTTCAAATTTGATTCTTTTCTGTTCCAGAGGTTCCAAATGCTCCAAACTCCAATTTCAGCTCCAAAGCTACCTAAAACTCCTAATACACACTCAAAAACTCTAGAAAACAATTAGATAAAAGGGGTTAGAAAGGGTAAAAATCCCAACATATCATCTCACCGAACAACTCCAAGGCGAGCAACCGGAGAAACACCGTTCGGACTGGTCTATGGCATGGAATGCGTCATCCCGGCAGAAGTAGACTTTCCTGGCGTCAGACGAAGACTCCTGCTCGGACAAGAGGGTCTCAACCATCTGATGATGCTAGACGAGCTGGACCTGATAAACGAAAGGCGAGATCAAGCACTCGTCCGAGTCCAAAACTACCAGCAAGCAGCGGCAAAGTATTACAAATCGAACGTAAGAACCCGCAAGTTTAACGAAGGAGACCTCATTCTCCGCAAAGTATTCCAAAACACCACGGATCCGAACGCAGGAAAGCTAGGCACAAAATGAGAAGGATCATACAAAGTAACAAAGGTGGTCCGCCCAGGAGCATACGAGCTGGAAAACAAAGAAGGAAAGCCAGTTCCGAGAACATGGAACGCAATGCAGGTAAAGAAATACTATCACTAGATAACAAGAGTCATTATAATAGAACTACAAATTGGCTTGATCCCTGTGTTCGGGGTATGTAGGCAACTCGTCTTCTGGCGAGTTCATCTACTTTCCTTTTTAAAATTTCAAGGGGGGAGTGGGTCCGTATACTCATATACTCCCACAAAATTTTGGAACACCGCCTCTTGGCATACACAAACACCGCCTCTCGGCATACTTATTAACCATGGTTCTTTCAACATCCCGCAGTGGATAAATTTAGCGCGCTATATAAATTTCCGGATAATATCAAAAAGGCGTAACCTGATCGGGAATGCAGGAAGCGTCAGGACGATATTCTAGTTTAGCTTATCTTCAGGAGCGCTCCGTAGATTGGGATAGTACGGGGCGTAAACCGCGAAATGAGCTCGCCAAACCCAGTAAACGCCAACATGGAAAGCTGGTCTTAAACAACTCACGACGAAGTACCAAACCGGCCCTGGTGCGAGATCGAAAAACGCGTCCCAAAAATTAGCAACTAAACTCTAAACCCGAAAACCAAAATCACCGGTCTGATAACATGAAAGGGATACCTCCCGAATACTCTGATCCAGGCGCCTGGAATAGCACCCCGATCAACCTGACTCGAAACAAAACAAGCACCCGTAAGCTATCTACAAGCAAAACAATGGGTGTTGGGCCAGCCGCCCAGCACTCCGCAAAAAGGGCCAGCCGCCCGTCCTCTTTTGAGTGATGGGCCAGCCGCCCAACATTCCTCAAAAAGGGCCAGCCGCCCGTCCTTCTTCGAGTGATGGGCCAGCCGCCCAACATTCCGCCAAAAGGGCCTGCCGTCCGTCCTTCTTTGACGGGCCAGCCGCCCAACATTACATAAAAAGGGCCAGCCGTCCATCCTATTTTTGAATGATGGGCCAGCCGCCCAGCATTCTGCGAAAAAGGCCAGCGGCACACTATCCTTAGTAAGATGGGTCAGGCGCCCTCTTTTCATCAGAACACGACGAACTATAAAACATTTGAGATCTTTGCCCTAAAGACGAACATGGTACCCGAGATATAAAGCAAAAAAGCCATATTCTTATTAAAATCTCAAAACAAAATCATCCCGGACCAGGGATCTGGCCGGGTATAACAGAAATCCAGAAACAAAAGTCCAAGCAAAAAACAGAAACTACAAATCAAGAATCAGGACCAAACGTGATAGGACTATGGAGAGCACAAGAAAATACATTCTCAACCAAAGCAAAATGGTTTCTTCAACAACTTCATGATGGACTGTTTTGGCCAATTTATTGAGTTTTTGACAAGGAGAGCATTCAAAATATGACCCATGATGATAACTAACAAGTCCAGACCATTTTCATCATGTTACAAGTCCAAGAAGAGCTCAAAATGATGACTTTACTTCGAGCCCCAAAGGAGTGACGAAAATTGAAGATTAAGAGTCAATCAAAGCATATGAAGAGTTGTTTTGACCAGAATTAAGTCCAGTCCTCCTTTGTCATTTTCTATGTATTATTTTTAGCACTTTTCCTAGGTTTTACACATTTCCTTTAATTTCTTATCTTTGTAAAATCTATTTAAAAGACTCTACATCCAGATTAATAAAAGATAGAGAGTTTTTGAGTTTATTCTTGTCTCAGTGATTGAGAGAGAGTTCTTCGCTAGTTCATCGGATTTGAACCGGATTGTTGACTTGGTGGTTAGCCATTTCATCAATTGGGTGTGTTTGGTGGTCAGCCACACATCAAACCTCAAGGTGGTCAGCCTTAGGAAGGGTATATCAGGAGACTTTCCGCACCTCCCGACGATCCCATCGTTCCATCAGTTCCGGAAGTGCTAGTAGCCTTCTCGGTTCATATCCAAAAATCCACCAAAGTGATTTCCGTGGGAAGCATTTTTATCAAGTGGTATCAGAGCCACTTTGGTGGTAAATTTTCATTTTTGTCTGTTCATCTTCTCGTCTCTTCATAAAATTTCTTCTTCTTCTTCTTTTACTTTTGGAATCTGGGCTACTTCTTACCCTTAGTGTTTTTGTTATTCAAAACAAAAAACAAAAGGAAAATTTTGATACAAACTGAAGAGAAATCCAGCTTGTGGGGTGGTGGAAGAGTAATCCTGCTGGCTGAAGAGAAACCCAGCCTGGAAGTAGTTAAGGCGGATTCCCAATCCTAGATTTCTTTCTTTTCTTTCTTTTTACCCTAAAGGTGTTTTGGTTTTTGATTACTGAGTTTTGACTGCCTATCATCCTTTGAACCAGTGAAAAGAACTCTGAGTGATCACTTAACACCGTGGGCATACACTTTGTGGGTGAGGAAATTCGAAAAAAAAAAAAAAGAGAGGAGAGTGTGAGGATTTTTTTATTTGCTAATTTGTGTGCTCATTGCTTTTCAGGCAAATCAGCAAGTGAGAAACGTTTGGAGGACCATTTATTCTAATTTGTTTGCTCATTTTACAGGTTTATAATGTTTGGATTTCTGAGGAAAAGCAGCAAGGAACAAATTCCACAACAAGGCAAACTTAAGTATTCATCTAAAAACTTGTTGAACATTTTTGATGAATTTTCTACTGTGCAGAAAAAGTCCAGAGCTGACCAAAGCATGAACTGGAGGAAGAGACAGATCCGGCCTGATGAAGGTGATGGAGAGGAGACCAAGGGACATAACCGTGCCTTCACCAAAACCAGAAGGGGCAGCAGTGATGAGTTTCAGACTTATGCTAATTTGGAGAAGATGTTGCAAAAGGCACTCTTTGCTTTACAGCAACTCAAAAAGAAAGGTAAGTCTTCTTCCCAGTCAATTTCTAGTTTGAAAACTAATGTGTCTTCTTCTTGTGTCAAAAGCATGGTTGTGAAAACCACAAGCAAAGCTCGTGTAACAAGGTGTTTCAAATGCCAAAGGATTGGTCACTATGCTAACAAATGCCAAAATCAAAAACTGTTGGTAACTTTGGAAAAAGGTGATGTTGAATCCGAGGCTGGACAACAAGATGCTGGACCCATCTTTGATGAAGAAAAGGAGATTCCAATTTCCCAACCGGAACCAAGTTCAAATCCAAGAAGCCACAACACTCACTGTAAGGATTCTAGGAACAAACTCTTTCTTAACTTGAGTGTCTTGGATTGTGTTGATAATAAAAAACGTTTTGATCTTGAAAATGTTAAGGAATTTTGTGCTTCATATTCTGCTTTTGAAAACATGATTCCTTCTTCTCAAAAGTGTAAAGAAAAACGTCTCTGTCGTAGGAAAGAAAACATTTCCAATTGTGTTTTGAACTTTGATGAGTTTTTTGGAAAAGAACAATTCTTTTGATGTTCATGAAAAAGGTTTTGAAAAAGGTTTGAAAAGGAATAAATTTTCAGATGATTTGAGTAGTTGTGACATTGGCCCATATGATCTTGTTCTTGGAAGTTTTGTGTCAACCCAGGTAAAATCTAATAGAGATCAGCACACAAAACCGTGGGTAACACAAAGGCATGAACATGCTGGTCATGGAGAGAAAAAGGATACATTGCCAAAACCGGACCAAACTCAAGGTACGTGAGAAATGTTCTTATTTCAATTCTTGTGTTTTTAATCCATTTCCCTTTGATGTTCCAGATTTGTGGACAAATCTTTTTGAAGAGGAAGGGAATGATAGGACTATGGAGAGCACAAGAAAATACATTCTCAACCAAAGCAAAATGGTTTCTTCAACAACTTCATGATGGACTATTTTGGCCAATTTATTGTGTTTTGGACAAGGAGAGCATTCAAAATATGACTCATGATGATAACTAACAAGTCCAGACCATTTTCATCATGTTACAAGTCCAAGAAGAGCTCAAAATGATGACTTTACTTCGAGCCCCAAAGGAGTGACGAAAATTGAAGATTAAGAGTCAATCAAAGCATATGAAGAGTTGTTTTGACCAGAATTAAGTCCAGTCCTCCTTTGTCATTTTCTATGTATTATTTTTAGCACTTTTCCTAGGTTTTACACATTTCCTTTAATTTCTTATCTTTGTAAAATCTATTTAAAAGACTCTACATCCAGATTAATAAAAGATAGAGAGTTTTTGAGTTTATTCTTGTCTTAGTGATTGAGAGAGATTTCTTCGCTAGTTCATCGGATTTGAACCGGCTTGTTGACTTGGTGGTTAGCCATTTCATCAATTGGGTGTGTTTGGTGGTCAGCCACACATCAAACCTCAAGGTGGTCAGCCTTAGGAAGGGTATATCAGGAGAGTTTCCGCACCTCCCGACTATCCCATCGTTCCATCAGTTCTGGAAGTGCTAGTAGCCTTCTCGGTTCATATCCAAAAATCCACCAAAGTGATTTCCGTGGGAAGCATTTTTATCAAAACACCTTAACAACGGCAATATCCGATATTCCAGGGACCGACTCGTTAGATCCCGCTAGATAACCCACCCACCCCGAGAGAAGTAGCCTCTTCCTCGATCGAGCCTACTTCGGATACCGAAACATTATCACCGCCAGAAAGCGGAACCAATTGAGAGTCAATCTTCCCTCGAACTTGAGCAATCACTTCATCAAACCGAGCTTCAGCTCCGTCAAACTCGCCTTTCCACGTGGTCAGTTTCACCTTCTCCTCATCCAAGTTGGGAGGTTTGATCCCCTGAAGCAACGCGACGAGCTCGAGGTTACTTGCTATCTGAGCCAAATCCACCTCCTGGGACCTTGCCTCGGACAGAGATCCGAGAGCTTCCTTCAGCTCGCCCAGGAAGGCGCAAAATTTGCCAACAGAAGCTTTGCGACTGTCTGCATAAGCCTGCTTCACTTTCGAGTGGCTCGAAGCCTTCGCACCGGCTAATTGATCCTTTACAACCATTAACTCTTTGGCTTGACGCGAATCCCTAGCCTCCAGGCAAACCTTAGAATGCACCGCCTCGTCTCTTTCCGCACGCAGTGAGGCAAGCTGCTTCTCGAGCGACTTGACCTGACACGAACTTGACGCCTCAAGATCACCGAGTTTTCTCCTTACTGATCGAGCGTCTTCCCGAGCCTCCTAGGCACGTTTACGAATTTCACGAACGGCTGATTCATACGAGCTGACGCACTTGTTCACGGAAGACATGAACTACGAACAATAGACGGGATTAGTAAAATACAAAAAAAAGGGGATGGGTCCAGAAAAGGAAAGAGTGAATGAAACGAACCTTCATCCCACTCAAGGCCATGTCCTCATATTTCTCGGATTCTTCCAGACCATCGCAAGAAGGAAACTTGAAACTAGCATCCATGATCACCCAAAAACTCCTAGCGGATTGACGACGACTTTTACAAACCGCCTCGGGTAAGCGAGTCCGGGCGAGGAAACCGCCCGTGGACCTTCAGAAGAAGAAATTTTGGCGCCACCATCAGTGGGACAACCCGTCTGTTTGCGCAGCACGCCATCTGCTCCGTTCAGACCGTATACGACTCCGCCAGCCGCCGCCCAAACCATAGGCGAACGCCTCGCGATATTCTGCGCCAAAATAACATCCTTCTTCAATGGAGTAACCCCAACGGTCGATAAAGCTAGCTTGTCAGCAGGCCACTCCGACAGAGGAATGGCTAGACCACTGTCCGCCAATTCTGGCCCGGAAGAGTGAGCTGCCGCCTTATCTTCGGGACTCTTTCCCGACTTACTCGCATCTTCGTTTCCTTTCCCACTTTTCTCCATCTGTTTCCTGTCACGAAGGGACGGCCTAACCATGGTAGCAGATTCAAGGAAATATGATCGACTTTCGAAAAATTTGTGAGGAAAACGAAAGGGAAGAGGTGCGCATATATACAGCAGGATAGTCCGAATCCTAACTCGACCGGGAACGAAATTTTTTCCAAATCCGGGCCAGCCGCCCACGGATTTCGAATACAAAAAGGAAAGTCGCCTTTTGCAAAAAAAAAAAAAAACCTTTATCGAACGCGGATACTTTCCTGTTCCATCAATCCCGATAAACTCTCAGCTTGAAACTCATTGCTTCGGACTACGAAAGCAAAGAGCTGGGGGCTAACTGTTGGGGTCAAAACCCCCTCCTCGGAGATTGATAGAACGAGAACTCAAGATCAAGATCAGACGGCTGGACTTGTCCCGAACCAAGTTCCAGCCGCCCAGCATCTCTTCACCAAACCCTGGCGGCTGGACTTGCCCTGAACCGAGTTCCAGCCGCCTAGCATCTTTGCATCAAGACATGGTGGCTGAACTTATCCTAAGCATCACGTTTCAGCTGCCCATCATCTTCTCATCAGTGCATGGCGGCTAAACTTATCCTGAGCATCACGCTTCAGCCGCCCATCATCTTCTCATCAGTGCATCGCGGCTTAACTTATCCCAAGCATCATGCTTCAGCCGCCCATCATCTTCTCAATCAGTGCATGGCGGCTGAACTTATCCCGAGCATCATGCTTCAGCCGCCCAGCATCTTTGCATCAAGACATGGCGGCTGAACTTGTCCCGAGCATCACGCTTCAGCCGCCCGTCATCTTCTCAATCAGTGCACGGCGGCTGAACTTATCCCGAGCAAGTCCAGCCGCCCATCATCCTTCCTTCGAGCATAATCCCAGGCTCCGATCAATCCAAGGCAAGGTGTCTTCACGTTCTGATCCCGAGTTTTGGCCAGCCGCCCATGGACCTTGGCCAACCGCCCACAAGCATTGGCCAGCCGCCCGTGGACTTTGGCCAGCCGCCCATGGACCTTGGCCATCCGCCCATGAGCACAAGGCAGAGAATGGGCAGCTGCACATCAACACGAAGCGGGGGACTGAAGGTTCTAGGAGAAAAACGGGCGGCTCGGTCTCAAAAGTCGTAGAAATGCGCGGAACAGTATTCGTGCGGGTAAACCGTTAAAATACTGTTCATGAAACACTATTCATCCCGAGGAAAAGTTAACCGAAAAATCAATTTAAGTTTAATCGAGATCCGGTTTACTATTCACGGATTACTATTCATCGGGCTATTATTTACGGATTTACTGTTCATCGGGCACTATTCATCAAAAATCGGGCCGGACCAGGATCAGATTATGTGACGGACTGCTGAAGATTTCAGGCCAGGAATCGGGCCCAAAAGACTAGGTCGGCGGCTGGAAGGAAGGAACTTTGTCCCACATCGCCCATAAGGAGTTTTAGTCTCCTAGGTCTCCTAGTATAAATATAGACGCTTGTACTAGGTTCAGATCATCAAAAATTCGAGTATTAAAGCTTTTTTCAATATAAGACTTTTCAGCTTTTGCAATTATTCTTGTATTCCGAAATATTATCTAATAAAATCATCTTTTTGCATTTTCGGTCCTTTAGTTTTTTTAAAGTAGAATTTTCGGATCCCCATAAAATATAAGTTTTGACAGTGTGAGTTTCGGCTCTCACATTATCCTTAACTTACTTAGTAGACTTCACAAGTTTGTAAGCAGACTTCTTGGGTAGACTTCCCACTTCTTGGGTAGACTTCCCGACTCTCTTCGAGAGTTTAAAAAAGAAATTGTTTACTTTTTCAGAATGTTAGAGCCAGCCTTACCCCGAAGGCTTTTCACCAAGGGTGATGAACCGCAACCATTAAAGAGCATTGCCTACTACAGCAATGACTCGAAGCTTTTTCCCGCCTTAGAAGAACCACTTCTTCCAGACGAGTGGGAGGAGATTAATGACTCGAGACTGGGTGTCTTTTTGAAGTTCTACAAATTGGATTTTGGTTGGGCTTCGCGGGATTACATGCTCGGGTTCCAGCTGCAGTGCAAGAAGAAATATGAAATCTGGAGCCTGGTTGGAATTAGTCCTCTGCGGTTCTCTCTTAATGAGTTCGAGCTGTTGACTGGACTCAATTGCTAGTACGTAGCAGGGCTGGAGCAACCAGAGGTGGACGTAACTCCAGAGCTAAAGAATTCTGGCAGAAGTTGGGAGTACCTATTGCTGTCGGGCCAAGCATTGAAGATCTGACACTGGCTTGTCGACGTGCCCTTTCCTAGTCTAGAGAGGACCGAATCCGATTGGGTTACCTACATATTTATGCTGGTTTCATGGAAGCCAGAAAATCCAGTTCACCGATGAGGGTTACGCTTGCCCGCCTAATTATGGACATTGATGAATTTGAGGAATACTCGTGGGGAAGGGTTGCTTTCAAGAACCTCATTGAGTCGGTGAAGGAGAAAGACCTGACCAGATCTTACACTATTGATGAGTTCATCGAAGTACTTCAGATCTGGGCATACCAGGCCATGCCGGACTTCGGTCACCATTTTGGATGTCCCATTACTGTCGGGAAGTCTATTTCGCTGATTCTTTCCTACAACGGGCAGCAGGTCGGAAGTATATAAAAGAGAATATGCTTAAGCATGTATACTTCCTTTGTAAAAATAAATTGAGCAATGCGGGAACGGATGGATACTAACTTGGACATTGTTATGTTTTCATCGTAGACTCTATTTCACCAATGCGTGATGCGGGAACGGATGGAAATGTTCCCAGTGTGGGATGACGATGAAGAGGACCCCGAGATTGAAAACGTTGTGAAAGCATTTATCGGTGACTTCACAGATGGTGCCACGTGGTCATGGAGTAGTAAATATTGGCCTGAGGAAGGTGTTAAGGCTTCAAATAACTTCGTCGATGTGAAGGTTCCCATTGTGGAGCAGTCGCAAAAGCCGAAAAGAGAAGTCGAATCAGATGTTGATTCGGAAAGCAGGAAAAGGCCGAGAGTAGAGGACCTGAGGCTAAATGTTGTGGATGCCCTGAAGACTTACCTTGGTGAAAGCGTCGCTTTATTGGCGAAGAGATGAGGGAATGCGTCGGCCAATGCACGGGGAACATAGAGGTCCTGGCCCAGGAATGGAAGCTGTCGAGCGTCCCATTACAAATATGACAGAGCAGGTGAAATCAGCAAGGAATGACGAGCATGTGAAGTCCAATGACAAAGAGCAGCCTGCTCGGGTTAGTTCTGATCCGTCTCCCCTATCACAGAATCCTGTGAGAAAAAGTAGAAGAAAACAGAGAAAATAGGCCATTTGAAAGACTTTGTTTCGCCATGTCATTACTTGTTTCTCCATGTCCTTCCTTGTGTTCTTCTTTTTCAATTTCCTTGCTGGTGTTCTTTTTCAACTTCCTTCCTTGTCCGTAGTGATGGACGACTTTGTTTCGCCATCAGAACAAATTTAATAAAGTTTCGTAATGCCGTTTGATTTATAGTTGAAGTAGTTCGTCATGTCGTTTGATTTATGAGCTGGTATTCTTTGAATATGCAGAAAATTCAACCAGAACAAAGCATTAACGATGGCAGGGAACAAGTAGCACCTAGTATTGAGTTTCTTGGGAATCGTAAAGCTACGCCGCAAGAAACCCGTGGTCAGCTAGAGAAACAATCAATGAGGCGAAAGGCTGCTCAGATTACAACGGCCGCGAGAGTTGACAGATTGGCCTGGGAAAAATCACAACAGACGACAAAGGGAAAGAGAAGGAGAATAAAAGAGGTCCAATCCAAAGAACCCACTTCTGTCATGGATATGATCCATTTGCACTAATAGATCCGACGACGACCAAACAAGTTATTGAGTGGGTTAAGACGCAACCGTAAGTATTTAATTTGGTAAGGTTCGTTAGGTATATCTTAGTAGGGCGAAGATTTACACGAAAATGTTTCTTGCTTCTAGTGATTGGCCGAAGCGCAAAAAAGGTGGAACCGCCGAGTGGTGGTACGTTTTCCAAACTCGTCAGCAATGGCTTAAAGATTCGGTAAATCTCGCTTAAAACTCAGTGATTATCGTTACGAGTAGACTTCTTGATAGGTATGAGTAGACTTATTGGAATATGTAAGAGTAGACTTCTCGGTAGTTAATAGTAGACTTATTGGAATCTGTATGAGTTGACTTCTCGGTAGTTAATAGTAGACTTCTTGGAATCGGTATGAGTGCACTTCTCGGTAGTTAGTAGTAGACTTCTTGGAAACATTATGAGCAGGCTACAACTAATAATTCGCTTACCTTGTAGCACATGGATTCTGCGATGAATCTTCTTCAAAGTCGCAGGTCCAACCATCCGGAATGGTTTAGGTCGGATAGAATGGTCCTCTTAGATACCATGTTCACAACGATGTGGATCAGAAATTCCAAAGAGTTTGCGGACTCCTTCCCATCCTCTAATGGTGGCGGTCGAAGACTACCTCCTGGAGCGTATGAACTCCATTCAGGAGACCACCCAGAATACTGCCAGTCGAAGAAGATGTGGGGGGGTGTTGAGATTGATGACATCTACGATCCAATGAACATAGGGGCCGACCATTGGATAGCTCTCTGGATATCCATCTCGAAGAGACATATCACGATATGGGACAGCGCTGAAACATTGTACAAGGACAACAAAATTGCTGAAACGGTTTAGCCTATTGTGGTGATGCTGAGCTGGCCCCTGGTGACAAAGACGCGTGGCCAATGGATGCGGTCACACATTAACGGGTAAGAGGAATGCCACCTAACCTACAGAGTGGTGACTGTGGGGTTTTATACTGGAAGTATATAGAATGCCATGCTCTGGGGATGCCTGTACCTAACACTTTGTGCGATGCAAACATCAAGGCCATCAAAGAAAAGTTAGCCGGGGATCTATTTACAGAGACGAATATTCGTGGTAAGAACCACAGTTCGTGGTCGGGGATGGACTTGTACGATGAATGAGACGTCGCAGATTTTACATCTTTTTGATAAAAACTTCTCCACACCATTAATTTTTTGAAACAATGGGTGTGATGCGGGTATGGGTATTATTTTGCCCTATTTGTAACCACTAACGGACATTTGCTGCTATTAGACCTAAAATTTGATGTTAATGTTAACATAAGGTACACAGTGAAAAGTGAAAGATTTTATAATGAGTAGTCTTTATATAACGAGTAGACTTATCGAGTAAGTAGACGTCTTAAAGAACGAGTAGACACAGTATAGGGCGAGTAGACTTCTTATATAACAAGTAGACATAGTATAGGGCGAGTAGAATTTTTACATAACAAGTAGACTTAATACATAATCTAACACGTAAAGAAGAAGTAAAATAGTTCGACCTCCCTAGTCCATAAACAATCGTCACACATCGCAGAAGGATCATTAAATTCGATATTTGACCAGTAGTACCACCTATTTATCAGAGAAAAAGCACAATTATACAATTTGGGTAGTACGAGCTTCTTAAACGCTTTCTTTTTTCCGATGAAGGCATGTAGTAAAATATTCCACCTAGTATGTGCTTCATTGTGTGTGCTTATGGCACTGATGGATTCCCGGGTGAATCGAGAAAAGTAAGATGAATCATCATAAAATACCTTCTGAAGCATTGCATAGGCATAACCAGCACGCACATGTCCTCTATCCCCTGCCAATTTTATCTTCTCTAACCCTTCCTCAATCCTGCCATGGAGTAAACAATCTTTACAGCCCTTCCAAAACAGCGCATCTGGATTTCCATTTGCCAAACACATCTCCACAAACGCTCCACAATGCCACCACCCATGCCAAGGTATGGTTGACAGATTCGCAGATGCATACACCGATGGACGTTCTGTAACGTCCCTTAGTGTCGTGCATGTTCCTTTCAAGTTAAATAAATCTTGTAAGAATTTCTGGCGACGTGATTGGAAATGGACTCTTGTATCTCGGGAGGGGAAGATAGTAAAAAGGAGTTAGCCATTCTTATAAAAATCAAAGCGAGGGTTGAAGACAATGAAGGCGAGTGTGGCCTATTTATACAACTAAAAAGAAAACGACGCGTCTTCTCGAAAAACTTACACGCCCTTCTCAGAAAACGAGAAGACTTCTCGAGTAAGTCTTTTTTCGTCCCTTAGGCCCACTTACAATTACTCTCTGTATTGATTAGACACTTGATTTCCAACTATTAGAAAAACAAACAACACTTGAAGACACTAATATTCATTAAATAACAAAACGAATAAGATAAGGCACTGCTTAGTCGTAGTAATCATGGCATGGAAACAGCTAACGTCTCGTCTATTACTCGAAAAACGAGAAGACTTATCCAGTATTTGTTTCTATCGTGCCCTAGGCGCAGTTACATTTACTCTCGGTATTGATTAAACACTTAATGTCCAACTAGTAAGTAAGTAATAGAGTTAAAAGAGTAATGTCCAGCTAAAGAGTAATGTCCAACTAATGAGTAATAAAGTAATAAGTAGTAAATAAGGGAACTAATGAGTAATAAAGTAATAAGTAGACGTCTCTTAGTGGATGATTGGTTGGACTGTAGCTGTATATTATTTGCTGTAGAATATGGTCTGTAGATATATTTGTTGTAGCTGTAGATAATAAATGACAAAAATAATAAAAAAAGAAAGATATTCCTACAACCATATATTTTTCTCTACAGCCTTTAAAATATGGTTTTAGTAAATAAGACTTCTACAGACATTTTTTTGCTGTAGGAGCTGTAGCTTTAAAAAAGGAGATAAAACACGATTGGTAATTTGTTGGGCTGTAGCTAAAAATTAAAGCTAAAGATGGCTCCTACAGCCCAACCAATCATCCCCTTAATCGTAGCAGACTTCTTCCTCATATCACTGTCAGTTTTCTCTTGTGACCTAGAAAATTGGGAAAAGTCAACAAAAACCCGTGAATACCAAGGACCTTATAATATGAAAGAAAGAGAGTATCTTACACAATGAGGTCGAGTATGTCCAGTTTGTCTGCACTTTGAACAATTGTAATGCTTATGCAACTTCCTCGTTTTGGTCCCCTTCTTCCTTGACATTTCAAGCCAAGTTTTCCACCTCGATTTCTTCTATCTCCCAGGAAGACGCTTAACGAATGGAGGAATTGGTCTTGGAAACGTCCCGGCTTCTGCAGTTGATGCGGATGGGGGCAAAATATTACCTAAGTATGTCACAAACAAATGTTTTGCTCTATAGGTAGGGCATACAAGCGTATCTAAATTAATTTGCGCCTCAGTTGCAACTGCAATAACGTGTGAAAATGGTATTTTCTCCACGTCCCAAACACCACACGCACACTTCCTAGTTTCCAGGTCAACCATACAATCCCGTTTTCCCCCAATGACACAGAAGTGCCAACCGTCTATGCGTTCTACTGTCATCTTATCTGCATAATGTTGACGAATGGTCAACAAATATTCAACCCCGCGGCTATGACGAGTGGTGAGACTCAAAGCATCCTCCCGCCTTTTACAATGCCACCTCGATAACTTATCTCGGATACACTCAAGGAGGAATGATATAGGGAATCCTCGGGCTTTCTTAACTGCAGCATTGATGGACTCGACAATGTTGCTTGTCTTTATGTTGTATCTATCTCCGGAGAAGTGAACTCGTGACCATAACTTTGGATCCGCATTTTCCATGTATTCTGCAAGGCTGGGATTTACATGTCGAAGTGCATCCATATATCAGTTGTAGTCGGCAACCGTATGCGCATACGCAGCCCCTTTCACCAAATACATGAGTTGCTTCCCACGAAAATATGTGACGATGTTTTGTTGTAGATGATAGTAACATATACGTCATGTTGCCCACGGAAGGACAGTGGTGCATGCTTTAGCTATGGATGAGTGCCTGTCGGAGACTATGACAAGGGAAAATTCGTCTGAAAAACAGCTGCGCAGTTTGGTAAAAAACCACTCCCACGAAGCATCGCACTCGGATCAACTATTCGAAAAGCCAAGGGAAATATTTGGAACTTACCATCCTGTCTGGCCGCCAGTAGCAGCACCCCTCCATACTTCCCACTAATATGGGTTCCATCAACCACAATAACTCGCCTCAAGTACCAAAAACCAGATATCGAAGCCCCAAAAGATATAAACAGGTACTTGAACCTGTTCATATCATCATGTACAAGGTCAGTGACATTTCCTGGATTGGCTTTCTAAATCTCGTGTAGATAAGAAGGCAGATTCTCATATCCATCTTCTGATGTACCCCTTACCATTTGTTGAGCATATATCAAAGCTCGGTAAGATGTCGTATAATCCAAGTTCATCCCAAACATCGTCTTCATTGAATCTTTGATATGATTCGCCACAATTCCATCAATGATTCCAACCCATTCTGTGAATAACCTTCCAATATATTTTGGAGTGGAAAGCCTACAAATAGCTGCTCGGTCCGAAACAGAGCATGTATTAGCCTTCACATACTTAATAACCCAAAATGTCTTTGGTTCGTTCTTCACAGCCGCTCTAACCTTCCATGCGCACCAATTCACCTGACATTTTGCAACATACAAAGACTTCGTCGACTTATGTGCTCTGAACGCGAATTTTAACATCACGGCAGTCAAACACAGCTCTGATATAAGCTCTTCTTTGCTAGGAAAACTCTGCATGACGCAGATATTGTCGGACCAGGTGCTATTTGACAGTCCCTGAACACGACGACCCACAGCATCCAGCGATATATTATCATCATCCTCAAAATCATCCTCATCCTCATCCTCATCCTCATCCTCATCATCCAATTTTCCATACTCACTGTAATCCACATCCAAAGCATCACTCTCATCCTTTTACTCTTCGTCAACACCATCCGCCGCACCACCCTCACCATCATTGACATCACACGAAACACCATTTAAATCCTCCGCATTATCATCCTCATCTAATGCATCCAAATCTTCAACATAATCATTATGAAAATCTTCCCCATGTCCATCCACCTCCACATTCACATTCTCCCGCTCCTAATCGTTACACAAAGGTGCAACACATGCTCTTTACTCAACTGGATAAGACTCTCAACATGCCTGTCATTTGTAAAATACGTAGGAGGGGTATCAGAAGGCATTCGTTGGAGCATCACATCTGGTAACGGATAAGATAGTTCCACTTTCAGAACTTTCTTGTCCACGCTTCTGAAATCATCTTCTGCCATCTGAAGATGCTCATCGAATCTACAACCATCTCTCAAGGTGAACATTCTTCCTCCTTCGCTTGTATCTACTTCGAAATGCCAAGATTTGTTTTCCTCAGTCCATACTCCGTAAACAACTGGTACGTGAACCACCATTCTCTGTAAGAAAGACATAAACAAAACACATCAGAAACCTAAGTACGAAGAGTAGACTTCACACTTCGATTTCAAGTCTACTAATAATGAGCTAACTGTAAAATGAAACAATAAATCTGATTCAGCCATGCAAAATGAAACAATATCTGATTCAGCCATGACAAATAAACATCTCAAACTCACACACAATTAAGTAGGATGGCTAATATTAACCCACAATCAAGAAAATCTGAAAAAATCGTTCTCAATATGCTAAAATTACAACTTTGAAAAAATCACTATGTAGACTTCAATGGAAGTCTACTAGAAAGTTACTTTTGCAAATGCCAATTAATGAATGCAGACTTCTCTCGACATATACTCGTCTTAGCAGACTTCATAGGAAGTCTGCATTCGTTAATTGGCATAGAAAAAAGTAGACTTCAACAGAAGTCTACTCATAAAATGGGTCATTTCTGCAACTGACTAATGTTTGACTTTCGCAAGTAGACTACAAAAACAAGAGTAGACTTCGATAAGATGTCTACTGAACAAAGTAGACATCTTTGAAGTCTACTCTACATGTAGACTTCTTGGGGAAGTCTACTCAAATATGTAGACTTCCTTCGGGTTAGTTTTGCAATTCACTTTTTCAAGTAGACGTCTTTAAGAAGTCTACTAGCCAGTAGACGTCATCCGAAGTCTACTGGAGTTGACCGAAGTGTCCTATTAATTTAAATAGTAGACTTCAGGAGAAGTCTCTTTGGAAGTCTACTAATTACCAATATTATTGGTCAATGTTTTGATGTTTTCGTCAACCTCAAAAGTAACCTCAGTAGATTTCACTTGAAGTCTACTTTTAAAGTCAAGATTTGGTCAAATACAAAACTAACCGCGCATTAACGTAAACTTCTCCAGTAGACTTCTCCGAAAAGCCCTCCTTTTAGTCAAATGCAAAACTAACCAGGCCGATGCGAGTTAGATGAGTCCTCTACTTTTTTCTTACCAAAGAGAAATAGTAGACTTCATGTGAAGTCTACTCAAGTCTTGGATTCAAGATGGTCAAATTCAAAACTAAACTATGCTTTGACTAGTAGACTTCAAGTGAAGTCTACATTCACGAAACAGAACGAAAAACCATGAAAATCAAGTTCGAGTTACCTGAATCAGGTTTGTGACTTTCGTCGACTAACAAAGACTATGAGGCGCACCACCACCCGCGAAGCCCAGGCTCTACCAAGGCAAGAATCACCTCGTATGCACTGATATACGAGGTGAGGATTTTTAAGATTTGAAATTCGGAGTGTTTCGGATGAAAATCGAGAGAGGAGACCCAAAAGGAGTTTGCGAACTCAAATGGTGGGTTTTCATGGCTTAAATTGCGGTGATTGGAGCATTTAGAGCTTCGAAAATGGTTGTTCATGGTGGGTGGAGGAATTGATGTCGATGGCAATTTTGTGAGTAAGTGAGAATGATAGGGATGTGTTTGTCTAAGCAATTTTCGAAATAAATCGAGTAAAATCAAACGAAAATAAAAAGTAATGACATTTTCGTGAATGTTGAGATCAACTGAGGCTAGAGTGGAGACAAAGAGACATTTGTTGGAATGAGAAAAAAAGAGGATTAGGTTTGCATTTGACCTCAATTTATGGATTAGTTCTGCAAAATTCTCTTTTTAGATTTGGTTTTTGAGGTCCATTTCTTAAAAAAAAAAAAGTATTTGTACTTTATGATATAAATATTTAACCAGTAAAGATCTGCGTCTATTGTGAATTAAGTTAAACATTTTTAAAAATATAATTGTAAATGTAAAATATTGTAAAACAATTGATTAGTCGTAAATAACTTGATCACGAGTTTGAAAGGTCTCATCTCTTTTACAATCTCATGGTTTTCTTTTGTATTAAGAACATTGGTCGATGAATATCTGCGATTTTGAACAATTAATCTATTTTCAGAGTATAAGATAAACTAAAATGACGATTTTAAATTTATCGAGTTTCCAAAGATCTCACCATCCTAGCCTCCGATGATGGTAGCTTGAGCCACAGAGATCACATGAGTGAGTCTTACACATCTCTTTTCAAGTCCGAAGCCGCGCACGAGCCATGTAAGTCATTAGCTACTTGTTAAACTTTCCCTCGTCCCAAATGAATCCTTGTATGTTCTGCACTCACGCACAATACACGAATCAGTTTAGCGTTTTGGTTTATTAGGTTAGGCCCTACATTCTTGGTTTGAGTGTCGTACCTGAACCCACTCGAACTAACTTGCAGTCACTCCTGAATTTACTGTATAACACCATTCTTGAACCTCAGTATCTGAGAGAGAGAAAAATGTATGCAGTAGTACTAAACTGCCTCCGATCCAAAACATGATCCTATTGAAACCTCTCCACCTAGAAGAAAGAAGAAAATTCAAATATTTATGGCTGCTCCTAAGATTAAATGTAAGCAATCAATGCTGAAATGAAACGTGCATAAAAAGAAAGAAAGATTACAACTGCGATTAGAACTGTTGAATGCAATAGACCCAAAACGTGTTTTGGTTATGGCTTGAGATTTGGGGGCTGTAAACTCTCGTACCATATGAAAACATAAACAAAAGAATACTAAAAAGAGCATAAAAATAACAATAACACCTACTCCGTAAATAATAATATTGGAAAAAAAAAAATAGAATTACCGTATGAGACAATAGTCGGCAAAATAACTGTTTGCTTCTCCTCCTCTTGGGTTGTCCTCCTTGCTTCTCCTTCTTGCTCCTCCTCATTGCTCCTCCTCATTGCTCCTCCTCATTGCTCCTCCTCCTTGCTTCTTCTTCTGCTATGTGCTTCTCCTCCTTACTTTTTTTTTTCCTTGCTCCTCCTACTTGGTTCTCCTACTTACTTCTCTTCCTTGCTAGTAATTATATGTAAATAAGGCGATCATTCTAGTAATTATCTGAAGTATAAAACATAATCCAACCTTCAAGTTCAAGGATTAAGGAAGGTCCATACACTACCTAAGCTTTTCTTTGATAATCCCAACGAAACTTTATGAAAGTTCAACACCTGTAGGAAAACATGATCGATGTAATCGTATTAGTCCACATATACAAAATTGGTATTGGAATTCTTAATTTTGAACATAGTGGCTCACTCCATGTAATTTTATAGTTTTGGAACCAGTGTAATACATTTACTTTGTCTTGCTCTATAGGGATTCTGATACGGTTTGGCCAATCAGAGTTCATATGGTTATTTATATTTAATTATAATTTAATTAATCAGCAATCGAACTAAGCTTAGCTTGAATATTATTTATTCTATAGAAAATTAGAGTACAAATGGTTAATTTCATTTTTTATATTTACTTGTATCAATTTTCCTCTATAGATTTTCTCTCATCGACTAAACCTTAGACTCAAAACTAAATTTGAAAAAAAAGAAACATTGCATGCTGGAGACCCAAAGTATTTGCTTTTCTAAGATACACCAGGATTGATCAAATTGTAGTTCTATTTTTATCTTTTACGTGATAAACACATTCTCGAGAAATTTTTTTTGGAGACCAGCTGAATCTGCTCATGAGATCCACAAACGCTTGTTTCGAATATTACTTGGATATATTCTTCGTCGTCGGAGATATAGACAGCTCAATAACACTTTGTCATCATCATAAAAACTAAAAAGCTTAAAACATTACAAACAAATCCAACAAAGCAAGTTTATAGACATCTCTAGCGTCATTAGGGTTATTAAATGATGTAGTGTATTAGTATTTAAATTAAACTAATGAGTCATTACTAATTACTTTAGGTTAAGAACTAATTATCATCGTCAAACTTGATATATAACATCACAAGCCAAAATCCCAAAACGATTATTCCTAGATCGGAAGAGAAAAAAGTCATTGGTAAATGATCCAAAAACGATGACAATCTGCAACAAAATAGGAATAAAAATAAAACAACTTTTCACAAAAATAAGTGCTTACTTGGGTCTGAAATATATTTTTGTGGGTTAATACGATAAACCATAAAGATTTGTTGCGACCCCTTTAGATAAACCACGAAAGTTCACGTTCAACACCTCTCTCAAAAGGTATGATGCTCAGCTGCGACTCCTCTGTTCACAATCATGTTCGATTGTGATACTCTATGAAACCGAAGCACCGAGTTATGTACTGTTACAACTTACAACATTCAAATTGTAAAAAGGTAGATGAAAGTTATTAACTTACTTGAAGATTGTCGATCATTCGTTGATACCAAGATCAGAAAGATCACATATCTGTTATGTCATTCTTTTAACATGAACCCCAAGATCTTGATCATCTAAATTAATCACATAATAGAATCATAAAGAGGATTTAATAAATACCTCCATTCATTGTAGAAGTGAAGCCTCCTTTGATCTTTCCTTAGAAGTGAAGCTTCCTTTAATAGTTTGTAAACTAAAGACAATAAAACTCTTAGATCTTTAGGTAGGAGATAAGGTTTCTCTCCCCTTCCTATAAACCTCTCTCTTTATGTGTTGTTTTTCTTTTCTTGTTGTGATGATTTGTGATGGAGCAAAACATCTATTTATAGGTGGGGAGAGGACCTTATTCCTCATACATTGATTCAATCTCAACCATCCATCATAGTGGAGATGAACACATTAGTGATAAGTGGGAGGACACCAACAATCCATTAGAAATTTATTGGTTTTCAAATGTCCATTGAAATACCACTAACAATTCCATTAGAAATTTATTGGTTTTCAAATGTCCATTGAAATACCACTAACAATTCCATTAGAAATTTATTGGTTTTCAAATGTCCATTGAAATACCACTAACAATTCCATTAGAAATTTATTGGTTTTCATATGTCCATTGAAATACCACTCACAATCCCATTAGAAATATAACAATCCCATAGAAAAATAACTATAAGACCACATTCAAGGGTAAGAAACAATTATTTTCTTACATTCTCCCACTTGGTCGTTAGTATAGTTCTTGTACAGTTTTCAATTGGAATCATAAGGCCGGCATGATGTTATATTTTCATTTGGTCTTTCATAAGTGTCTTAACTAATCTAGTAATCGATGAGAGTCATGGCGGTCACCCATTATTTTGCAACATGATTCCTTCCATGTACTACTACATCGATTACTTTCATAGCTAGACCATAAT
Organism: Isatis tinctoria; assembly: GCA_010577795.1. Taxonomy (NCBI): domain Eukaryota; kingdom Viridiplantae; phylum Streptophyta; class Magnoliopsida; order Brassicales; family Brassicaceae; genus Isatis; species Isatis tinctoria. The sequence continues at coordinate 18,608,525 of CM021246.1, forward strand.
CATAAGTAGGAGTTATCATAATGGTCTCTTTTATGTCTCTTTTTTTTTTTTCTAAAGACTTATTCTGTTATCAATAATACCAACTAACATATTGTGTGCACACGTTGGAAACAGAATATGCATAAGATGTAAAAGTCATAAGAGAGCTCTTATAAATGTCAAACATAGGCTAATACATAACCAGACAACATAATTAAGTGCTATCCTCCAGACCCATACTTTCAGCATGCTTCATAAATGTCTTTGGAGGTAAAGCTTTCGTAAATATGTCTGCGACCATTAGCTCAGTGCCTATGTGTTCAATGACAAACTTTTCTCTTTTAACATCTTGCTTTAATGATAGATATTTGAGCTCCATATGCTTCGCCCCTTTAGATATCCTATCATGCTTCGAGAAGAAGATTGCGGCTTGATTGTCACAATAAAGAGTTAAGGGTTTGTCAATGAAGTTCAAAACCCCAAACTCTGACAGGAAGTTCCGCAACCAAGTTCCTTGGATAGAAGCCTCATAACATGCAACATACTCAGCTTCCATGGTGGATGTATAAATCAAATCTGACTTTTGGCTTTTCCATGATATGGCACCTCCGCAAAGGAAGTACACATAACCGAGAGTACAGTGCCTAGAATCTTCACATCCACCGAAATCTGAGTCTGAAAATCCAACTATCTGTGGATGTGTTGATTTTCGATATGTTAGCATGTAGTTTCTTGTTCCCTTTAGATATCTTAAAACTTTCTTCGCAGCTTTCCAATGAGCAAGTCCTGGGTCACTCTGAAATCTACCCAACATCCCGACTGCATGGCTTATATCAGGCCGAGTACAGACTTGTGCATACATCAAACTTCCCACAAGAGATGCATTAGGGAACTTTTGCATTTCATTACGTTCCATTTCATTCTGCGGACATTGTTTTAGGCTAAGTTTATCACCCTTTTGCATAGGAACATTGTTAGAAGAACACATCATCAATCTCTCAAAAATTCGATCAATATATGTTTTCTGAGACAATCCTAAAATTCCGAGTGATCTATCACGGAATATTTCAATTCCTATCACATAGGATGCCTCACCTATATCTTTCATATTGAAGTTCTTTGAGAGATAGCTCTTAGTCTCACATAATAAACCAAGATCACTGCTGGCTAATAGAATGTCATCGACATACAATACCAAAAATATGAACTTACTCCCACTGATCTTGAGGTATATACATGGATCTACAATGTTTTCTTTGAAACCGAATTTCATAATGGTTTCATCAAACTTAAGATACCATTGCCTCGAAGCTTGTTTCAGTCCATATATTGATTTCTTTAATTTGCAGACCATGTTTTCCTGACTTTCGATTATAAATCCTTCAGGTTGACGCATATAGACTTCTTCTTGCAAGTCTCCATTAAGAAAGGCAGTTTTCACATCCATTTGATGCAGCTCAAGATCATACTGAGCTATTAATGCTAAGATAATTCTGAGAGAGTCTTTTCTAGACACAGGTGAAAAAGTCTCACTATAATCGATGCCTTCCTTCTGATTAAACCCCTTGGCTACAAGTCTAGCTTTATATCGTTCAATATTGCCATTACAATCGAGTTTGGTCTTAAAGATCCACTTACACCCGATTGCTTTGTGTCCTTCAGGCAATGGAACGATGTCCCAAACTTCATTCTTAACCATTGAGTCTATTTCTTCTTTATTGGCATTAATCCATTTATCAGAATTAACATCTTTCATGGCCTGTGAAAAAGAAACCGGATCTTTAATATTCCATTCTCCAGATTCTACTTGATAAATCATGTAGTCATCAGAAATAGCAGATCTTCTCGTACGAGTTGATCTTCTTAATGCTGGTTCTTCTTGTACTTCATGATTATCATTGGCGGTACATTCATTATGGAGTGTGTGACCATTCAATGCATTTTCCTCATTGTTTAACGGTTCAACAATGGGAGCATTTCCAACATTCGGAACTAAGGGTAAAGGGATATTTATCCCAATTTCCTGAATGGTCACATCTTGAACTTTATCACTCCCACTAATCTCGCCATTCTCATGAAACCTTGCATTACCGGTTTCTACAATTCTCGTACTATGAGTCGGACAATAAAACCTATATCCTTTAGATTTCTCAGGGTAACCTATAAAGAAACCACTGATCGTTCTGAAATCTAATTTCTTTTCATGCGGATTGTATATTCTCACTTCAGCTGGACATCCCCAAACTCGGAGATGTGACAGACTGGGTTTCCAGCCTTTCCACAGTTCAAAGGGTGTCTTTGGAACTGCTTTGCTTGGAACCCGATTCAAGATATATACTGCAGTACGTAATGCATCCATCCACAAAGATACAGGTAAGTTAGCATGACTCATCATGGATCTTACCATTTCCATGTACGTACGATTACGCCTTTCAGCTACACCATTCTGCCATGGAGAACCAGGCGTTGTGTACTGCGCAACAATTCCTAAATTTTGGAGGAGTTTGGCAAAAGGTCCAGGATGTTGTCCTGTTTCATCATACCTACCATAAAATTCACCACCTCTATCTGACCTAATGATTTTCACTTTTCTATCTAATTGCCTCTCTACTTCTGTAATGTACATTTGTACAACATCCACATATTGAGATTTCTCATGCAACAGATATAAATAACAATAACGTGAATAATCATCGATAAAAGTAATAAAATATTTTTCACCTCCAAAAGTTGGAACGTCAAAAGGTCCGCAAATATCTGTATGTACGATTTCAAGAAGCTGTGTACTTCTTGTGGCTCCTTTCTTGGTGTGCTTAGTTTGCTTACCCTTAATGCAATCTATACACGTCTTAATATTGGTAAAATCAAGGTTCGGAATGACTCCATCTTTTACCAATCTTTTGATTCTTTCATGGGAAATGTGTCCCAATCTTTTATGCCACGAGAAATACGAACTATCAGTACATGTTTTATTTTTAAGTGTACATACATTAAGCAAGGAGAGATGTGTTTCATAAGGTTGATCAGCAAGTTTTAGCATATAAAGACCGTCAACTAATATTCCAGAACCAATTCGATTAGAGTTCAGAAATATATTAATACAACCATCTCCTTGGGTAGACTTAAATCCAGCCAAATCAAGTTTGCTTACAGAGACTAAATTACGGGAAATAGATGGAACATAAAGTGTCTGAAATAAATCAAGACAAAATCCACTATCTAAGATGAGACGATAGGTGCCAATAGCCTCAATTGGCGCCTTGTCTCGATTTCCCATCAATAAGTAGTTCTTACTTGACTTTATGTTCTGGATTGTAAGGAATCCCTGTACAGAATTCGTTACATGTACATTAGCACCGCTATCAATCCACCAAGATTTCGAAGAAACATGAGTAAGATTAGATTCGAAAAAACTTACGGAACCCATATGATTACCTTTCTTTTCAAACCATTCTTTTCTTTTAGGGCAATCCTTTTGAAAGTGTCCAACTTTTTTACAAAAGTGGCATCTGTAATCTTTCTTTGCCTTTTTCTTCATATTAACTTGATCATAATCATTCATTTTGGGTGGTGCTCTTTTATGGCTCGCATGATGCCTTTTTCCAGCTTGAGATCCAGCTTCTTGGACATAATGGGCCACTTTAATACCTTTACGGCCAAGTCTAGCCTCCTCTTGGACTAGTTTATTAGCCAATTCATTAGACGTCTATTTTTCATCTATTATATTATAATTGATCTGAAATGGTCTGTAGTGAGGAGGTAGTGAATTTAGGATAAATTGGACAAGAAATGAATCGTCCACTTTCATTCCTAAATTCTTTAATTTGGCTGAAAGGTTGGTCATCTCAATGCAATGTTCATGCATAGACCTTGTCCCATCATACTTTATGGTTGTAAGATCTGCCATAAGTTTCCCTGCAAGGGATTTGTCTGCAGTCTTAAACCGTTCTTCTACAGATGCAAGATAATCTTTAGCCTTATCTGCATCTGGAAGGGAAGTTTTTATATTGCTAGCTATTGTCATCTTTAAAAACATCATGCTTAATCTGTTTGCTTTTTCCCAAGCTTTATGGATAGCCATTTCTTCCTCAGTACTATCTATACTTAAGGGATTTGGTTCTTCTTCACGAAGCGCCAAATCCATATCTAGTACACCTAATGTGAACTCAACTTTCTCTTTCCATTCTAAGAAGTTGGTTCCAGTGAGGATTGGAACAGTAGCAACCATAGATGACAAAGTAGCGGGAAATGATGCTGTGATTTAAAGATATAACAAGCTTTAATTAGACTTCTAATTTAAACAACACATTAACTTAAATTATTAAATGCATATGACTATGGATTATAGTGCTCCTGTGGGTAGTCACTATAATCGATCATAAGGTCATGCTTTCGGAAACTTTTATAGAGATTTGTATTAGACTAATTAAGTTATCTGTGGATATACTTAATTATCTCATATACAAATTCTCTTATAAATTATTGATCATGTATTATGTCACTAGCCTACCTGTGGGTAGCTAATTAATACATAAAACATATCAAAATTTACTTAAATATATTGGTTTTCTTTTACAATTCATTATATGATAAAACCATTTTGGTGATATCAAAATCTTAATTTTGCACATTATGAAAAACCAAGTTTATTCTTTAAAAAAAATCTCATAAATTTCTTTTGTATATAACTTATTTTCAGAATTCTTACATATATATCTTTCTTGTAAAACTTATGTACAACTTTTTTTTTTTAATGATAATTTCTTCACAATTTATGAGAAGAACAATCCTTCATGAATTCTGAAAATTTCTACAACTTATGTACATACAAAAGTTATGTACAAAATGAAAATTAAGCAGAGATTCAAGTTTACAAATATGCTTAACTTTCAGGTTTAATTTTCAGTTATTTAAACCATAAATCTATTACTCTTAATGGATTAATTAGATGTTCATAACCAATAGCTCTGATACTACATGTTATGTCATTCTTTTAACATGAACCCCAAGATCTTGATCATCTAAATTAATCACATAATAGAATCATAAAGAGGATTTAATAAATACTTCCATTCATTGTAGAAGTGAAGCCTCCTTTGATCTTTCCTTAGAAGTGAAGCTTCCTTTAATAGTTTGTAAACTAAAGACAATAAAACTCTTAGATCTTTAGGTAGGAGATAAGGTTTCTCTCCCCTTCCTATAAACCTCTCTCTTTATGTGTTGTTTTTCTTTTCTTGTTGTGATGATTTGTGATGGAGCAAAACATCTATTTATAGGTGGGGAGAGGACTTTATTCCTCATACATTGATTCAATCTCAACCATCCATCATAGTGGAGATGAACACATTAGTGATAAGTGGGAGGACACCAACAATCCATTAGAAATTTATTGGTTTTCAAATGTCCATTGAAATACCACTAACAATTCCATTAGAAATTTATTGGTTTTCAAATGTCCATTGAAATACCACTAACAATTCCATTAGAAATTTATTGGTTTTCAAATGTCCATTGAAATACCACTAACAATTCCATTAGAAATTTATTGGTTTTCATATGTCCATTGAAATACCACTCACAATCCCATTAGAAATATAACAATCCCATAGAAAAATAACTATAAGACCACATTCAAGGGTAAGAAACAATTATTTTCTTACAATATCAACACATATCAGAAAGATCAGCAAGACCCTTTTTGTGTTGCTTCCCCACAGCGTTTATGCAATTTGCTAGTGGAAAGAGTGAGCGGTTTATATTAGCTCCATCACTCAGTTTTTCACCTCCATGGTTCGTCTCAGCTGCTCTTTCACTGTCTGCAAGATCCACAGGGGCGAGTTTCCCTCTCATGACTTGATTATGATTCTTTTGCCTTCTTTTTACTGCAATCTCAAGAACTGCATGGGACCTGGTAATTGACAGGAAAATTCAAGAACGTTTTACAATTCAAGAAATTACGCAAGAAAAAAACAAACATTTTCCTGTGAGATTTAAAGATCCGGAAGAGACAAGCTTCCAACAGTAGCAGCTTATTCAAGAGATAGCATTGCTCACCTTGATGATGTACCATTCATCTCCGTGCTTTCGGTTTTTCATCTACTATACCCTAAGTTCGGCAGTTCAAGAATCCGGTCAGCAGAATAGACCTACAAAAGAAACAATTTAACTAAGGTCCCTAGATAATAATGAGAAGGTGAAAAGTTCCAATGAAGCAAATTCAACAGCTTCCTCAAAGTATTTGAGAATCTGATAGGAGATAAAAGTCTGATTTCCCTCTTCATCAGCAGAAATTTCAAATATAAATACTTACGTATACAAACTCAGAGGCAGAGAAAGAATTTTTAATGTAAGCCATACTACATTATATTTATACAAGAGGTAGTTTAAATTGATATCTGCAAATAAGATTTCACCGTACATTACAGAATAGTCTTATCGCATCTACAAGGAAAGAAATGTATATAGACCTTGCTTGTTCGCAGGCCTGCAACTACTATCCCCTGCTCTGGATCCTCTCTTAGCTCCAAATGACCGGATGATTTTTCAAGCAGATCGTATATAACCTTAGCTGCAATTGATATATATTATTATGTGACAAAGAGTAATTCTCATGATTGAAAGAGCGCCACAGTAGCCACGGTAGCAAAGGCTCAAGACAGTTTAAGGGGAAGAAAATACAGAACAGAGTCTCTTATAGCCATTGTTGCGGAGATCGATAGATCGAGAGGGAATGATCGCATGAATATGGATGTTCATCTATGGAAACAAGCGGGAGACAAATTTTCAAAACGTTTCAGCTCTAAGGAAACTTGGAACCTCATCAGGCATCGTGACACACATAAGGAGTGGCATCAAACGATATGGTTTAAATATAGTACACCAAAGTACAGGTTTTTTGTATGGCTGGCTTCTCTCAATCGTATATCCACCGGAGACAGAGTTTCGAAATGGAACGCAGGCCATCGTCCGGATTGCTTGTTTTGTGACTGCACAATGGAGACAAGGGATCACTTATTTTTCTCTTGTCCTTATGCCTCAGAGATTTGGAGAGCTATCGCTTCCAGAATGATGGGTCGTAACTATTCTGAGGAATGGAGCACGGTTACTCTGTTCTTGTGTAATGGAACGACGTGCAGAGTCACTCTATTCCTCATTCGATATGCATTTTATTCTGCCACTTACCACATATGGCGAGAAAGAAACAGACGCCGACATGGAGAGGTATCTATCCCAGCTACTCAACTGATCAAAATCATCGACCGGACAGTTCGAAATCGTTTGCTTACCATCATCCGAAAACAAGACATCGCATTCGCAGAAAGCTTAACAAAGTGGTTTGGTTTCACTCTGCAACAATAGTTCCTTCCCTTATCCTATTTCTATAAATGAATCTAAATTCTGTAACACTCAGTTGTAACAACGAACACTTTTTTCTTTGAATCTAATTTAACATTTAATTCAAAAAAAAAAAGAGCGCCACACAGACGCAAAAAAAAAAAAAAAAAAAACAGTAACCAAATTTATCAGACCGAGACTCACTTCATTGTAGACTTCAAAATATGAGCAAGTTCCTTCAAAATCATCTGAGCTCTTGTCACTCTCAATCATGTCAAATATTGTATTCAGGCTGAGAACCATCCATCCAGGGTCACTTCGAGTTCTAACCATTGTATATGTTCTGCCACTGAGAGCACACGAAAAACGATGCATCATTGAGTCAGCTAACAAAAAAGGAAAAAAGAAGTATATCTGCATCACCTTTCCAGAGATGTTATCATCAAGTCAGTTTATAAGGTCTTGAGTACTCTAGCCCAAATAATTTTAGTAGCAAATAAACACATGACATAAAATGACTTGTACTCTTAAATGTATGCTACATAGTATCATTTACATCACTGCATACCTTCCAGTAGAAGGACATGCAAATAGCGTTGAGTCCATGGACAACCCCAGCTGAGAACACAGAAGACATACTCCTATAGACATTCTGAAAAACCAATGCATGTTGTATATTTATAGCTCTACATTTTAAAATCACAAACCTTAAACCACAAGTCAAGTTCAGTCACATACTAAGTCACGCACACACTACGAAGCAAAACATTTGCAGAAAATTTCTTAACAGAATAAACAAAAACCATAGATCCTATGAGATCACAAGTTTCCATAGAGACAGACCTTGTACGTGCTCTCAGGACCATACGCATGATCAAAACAATATTTCTTCTCCTTGGTTCGATCCTGAATCAGGTCAAGGTAATCCCTAGATAGGTCAGGATCCAACACAATCACTTCCTGAAATCTGCAAACACAATATAAACAAATCTAATAAGATGAACAATTCCAACAGAAGATCAGAAGAAGAAGACTACACTTGTATGCATTTGAATTAAACACCTGATTTATCAAATAATTTTCCAAGGATGCTTAATGCCTTCTTCTCCAGCTTGTTTCAACCAAAACAACTTAACATAAAAAATAAAATAAAAAAAGAATCGCTCACTTCTTTTTCTTTCGGTCCTTGAGTTGTCTCTCCAGAGTTCTGATTCTCTGATTCAGAACTGAACTCCGCGAGATTCTTCCATCTGGAACACCCGAAGATGACTCGGAGGACAAAGGAGGATCTTCTTGAATAATGCTTTGGTCTTTTCGCTGAGGAAAGGAAAATGGCATAGGCGAATGTGGCGATGGCTGCCCGGTAGAAGAAGAGATGACAACATCTGGGAGATTCAAGAGCTTCCTGACATCAGGACATCTTATTGCTGCATATATATTATTTACACAAGCACAACAATGTCACATCAAAATAGTCTTTCGGAACTTCAAATTCTCACGTTTCAAGGTTCTGTGGAAAGAGAGAGCAATGTTTAGGGGACTTGCCTAATCCATACCCAAGAGTAAACAGGTTGGAAGTGAGCCAGTAACAGAACAATGCCTGCGCAAAAATACATTCGGTTGTGGCAAAATCTCTTTCAACTGCTTATTATCAACGCCAAAGAGTCAACAGATGAATAGTAATATTTACCTTTTCAATGCCAATCAAAACTGGAATGGAGAGAAAGGCAGTGATTCTTGAGAATTTCTTCATAGTTCCAGCTACGGGATTTCCTTCCAGACCTTCCTGCATGTTGGACTACGGACAGAAAACAACACAAGACTTGTGTTCAATATACAAGGTCTGAAGATAACGACCACTAAAAGTAATAAAGATAAAGCAAGCATATACAAAGCTCCTACCTCCACCATAATTAAGAGAGTCACTGCGGTGAGAAGTGGCAAGATATATGTCGTATCTGCAGTGGTGAGATCAGTAAACCAAATAGTTCCACCTGTTTTAAATGATGGTACTTTCTCGGCCATATTCCTGATCTGCAGTAGTTCAAACCATCATAATCTTTAGCCAAGTCCATGGTTGTCCTCTTCTGTCTCACAAAGCACCTCCAACACCTAATAAAAAACCGAAGAACAAAAGATGTAAAACTTAACTCAGCCATTAAAGAAAAGGAGAATTAAGTAGTGCTTTTGTTACCTTGACAGCTTTCTAGAGAGAAGATCACCATCTTCCTGCATCATATCTCAATAGATACTAATCGAGTCACGCTGGCTTCTTCTCTGACCGATCTATGTCTCTTTGCCTGAATAGCCAAACACCAAAAACGGAAGATCAAGAAACAGAACAGAATAAGAGAAAACAAAGATCAAAGCCTCTGTCTATATATATAGTTATTACCCTCTGCAATTTGTCTTCAAGTCTGTCCCTCATTTTACTTTTCTCCATCTCACGCTGATTAGAAACAGAGTTGGCAACGTGTGGCGTACTTACTAGACACGAGCACGTGTGATACAGGACCGTGGAATCAAGTGGGCTTTCGTGTGGGTTGCTGCAGAAGTCATGGGCCTCGCCTTCCCTCAAGCCCAATTTCTATGTTATAAATAAAAAGGAAAGTTGGTTTAATATCCTCAAAATATTTTGTAATTTGAAAACTAACACATTTCTATTAAATAAAATAATTATTAATACTATAATCAGTTTTGAGAATTTATAACGAGGAATGGTCTCATATGACACAGATCCATGTTTTGATTCCCAATCTACCACACACGCTCAATTCATCATAAGATACCATTCATTAATAAGTGATTGACAATTATACCCTTGAAACAGAAAAAAACACCAAAATTCTGAAATCTCCCGACGTCGGCGTCGGACGACGGTAACAGACAAGGGACGACGGCGACGGCAACAGACGAGGGACGACGACGGCGAAACTCTCTGCAATTCTAATCGGCGATTTCGTCGATCTCAATCTTTCCCTGGAATCTCTCCCTCTCCATCGAATCTCTCTCTCTCCCCGTCAATTGGAGATGATGATGGATCTCGTTGGAGTAGACGATGCTCATATCATAGATCCCGAGCTCTTTCAGCTCCCGATCAGATATTGTTGATTCTCAATTCCATAGGCATGTTCCCTTCTCTTTGTTTTTGATTTGGATAAACAAAGAAATTTTTAGCTTTTGGCTTCTGTGTATAGTTTTGTGTTTTGATTGTTGGGGAACTTAAGCGAGCAAAGGAACATGCTGCAAGAGAAGCGCAAAAACTTGAGGAGGCAAGTTCTTGTTATTAACTTAGCATAGTCTCTTTGGGCTTTTTTTTGAGTATTGCCTTATCGTTTTGAGGGTAATTATAGGTTGTTGGAGAACGATGGGGTTCACTTGGTAGCCTTGTTGAGTCTGTAGCATCTCAAAGAGCAGCTCCTTCTCATGCTCATTTGAATGCCATTAATAATAGAACAAGAGGGAAAAATGCAGAAAATGGTCAGGAAAAGAAACCAGAGAGAGTTTCTGAGAAAGTACTTAAATCATTTCTTTTCCTTATGATGTGCATTAATGTTAATAATGTTACAGACTAGGAAGTGTATGATACCAGATATACAGCCACTGGAAACAAGTTTTTAATTAGGTTTGGCTGCTTGCATTAGGACGTAGGTTTAGTGCTTTAGTTTAGGATTATGATTTGTACAAATCATCTTCCGAGTTCCAACAAATAACCTTATTCTCTAAGAGAGATAAAATGTGACAGACTGATAAACACGGGGGACAATTTTTCTTAACTAAGTGTGTGTTTGCTTCCAGGTTGAACAAGTGATTGCTCCAGCAGCAGAGAACGTTGTGGTACCAACAGTGACAGTGGAGGAGTTAGATGTGGTCCTTAGGGTGACACTTTGGCAGCTCGTCAAGGTTGCTTCTTCAAGCTTTTTCCTTAATTACAATCTGCAAGAATGCATAAGCGTATAACTTGTTCTTGTAGTCATTGTATTATGTTGTTTGCGACTTTGAGTTTTGTGTTGAATCACATAAGTATGTTAGTTTTGGAATTTATGAACTTTTCTTTATTTTTTAAGAAAGATTTTTACAAATTCAGGAAGACTATCCTAAATTATATACCAATTGACCAAATATAATTTTAGTAAGATTTTAACATAGGTTATTAACTTGATTCAATGACCGAATTATAACTGTGTTTTATTGGCTACAACCACTTAACAAACTCAAAAAATGATATAGTTCTTTGAAAATATCAAAGTTTCATAAATTCATGAATGATTTCCTAAATTCGATATGTTTCTTCCTAAATCATATAATTTTCTTCCTAAATAATATAAGTTCCTTCCTAAATCCGATAACTTATGAATTCTCACATTTTTGAAATGAAACGAAATCCGATAATCATAACTATGGTTTAGTGGCTACAACCACTTTAAAAACTCAAAAATGGTCTAGTTTCTTTGAAATGTGAAAGTTTCAAAAATTCAAGAAGCCTTCCTAAAGCCGATGACTTCCTTCCTGAATCTGATAAGTTCCTTCCTAAACACAACAACCTATGAATTCCCACATTTTTTAACATGAGTTTTTAACTTGAATCAATGACCGAATTATAACCGTGTTTTAGTGGCTACAACCACTTAACAAACTAAAAATGATATAGTTCTTCGAAGATGTCAAAGTTTCATAAATTCATGAACGCCTTCCTAAATCTCATATGTTGTTTACTAAATCCGATAAGTTCCTTCATAAATCCGATGACCTATAAATTCCAACATTTTTCTACATAGGTTTTCCATTTGTATCAGTGACCAAATTGTAAACGTGGATTAGTGGCCACAACCACTTAGCAAACTCAAAAATGTTGTAGTTCTAGGAAAAGTCAAGTTTTTATAAATTCATGAAGGCCTTCCTAAATCCTACAAGTTCCTTCCTAAATTCGATCATCTATGAATTCTTCCATTTTTAAACGTAGGTTTTCCACTTGTATAAATGACTGAATTATAACCATGGTTTAGTGGCTACAACCACTTAGCCTAGTGGCTATAATACTGCGTTGATATGTTACATACTCCTGGATAATTTATTTTCGAAATTTTACAGTTTCATAAATTCATGTAGGCCTTCCTAAAATAGTTTAGTCGATTCTTGAATATTGTAAAGGCTATTTCATAAAACCAACTCGTCAAGTAGCATAAAAACAGTCAAAGTAGCTATCAAAGTGAACAAAAAATCTATTCAAATTATTAACATCAGATAAGAAGAAGTAGGAAAAAACTCCAAACGACTTCAACACTATTCACCCATGATATCTCCAACGAACTCCTCTCCAATCTTGAACTTCAATTCTGGAAAGCCAATCATTTCTGTAAAAGAATCACCCATTTTCGCACCTAAAACCATCACAAAAGTTAAAAAATAAAAAAGTTAAAAATACGAGTTTTAGTAAGACCTTCCTAAATAGCAACAATTGATTCCTGAATCACCAACATTAAACAGTAGTTATGTCATTTCCAAAACAAACAATTGCATAATAAACTCTCTCTACAAATACGAGTTTAAAGCTGCTCTTCACCCAGAAATTTCTTTACCGTGTTAACAAATGTGAATGTTGCAGCTTGGTTTATGACGATAATCTGTGATGTCTTATCTCCAATTTCATACTTCAATGGAGGAAGCTTGACACTCTGAGGTTGCGATGTTCCCATGCCTGCATTTAGAATGGACAAAACATTTCATTAGAAAGGCGCTAGTGAATGGTTTTAGTAAGAGCTTTCTGAAAACGCTTTATATAAAGCAATTAATCAAACAAAAAGAAGGAGAATGTGCTTTACTCTAATGTTAAACTTCCTTCTTATCTGCATACAGAAGAAACCCAGGTAGGATGCAATCAAAAGGACGAAGGCAATAGCCAGGTAAAGAAAGCAATGCATCTTTTTGGACGAAACTCTCTTGTATTTGCACGAAAAGACTGTATGAACCAATATCCTCTATCACTAAAAATCTGGTCCCATAAGCCTTATACAGCAGAAAACAACTTTACACTGCGACAAAAACCATGTCTATATATCCAATACGCAAAAAAAATCAGTTTTTATCATGTTTTTACCTACAATGATTGAAAAAATCAATGTTGATACTATCTCCAATAGAATCACAACAAGCACAAAAGTAGAAAAGTTAAAAATACGACTTTTAGTAAGACCTTCCCGAATAACAAGAATGGTTTCCTTTTTAAACCTTAAATTTCAACAATGGTTCCTAAACGCCAACAAATCTTTCCTAAAACCTTTCTAGATCGCTTCCTAAGACCATCCTAAAAGACATAAAAGTGGGAGGGAGAACATCTTAAAATGTCTTTTTGATCATTTGTTTAGGGCTTTTTGAAAACAATTTACAATAAGGAAACAGTTCTTAAGGAACTTAACAATCGACTTCTCCTTACCAAGATACATCTCGCATTGGCAAACAAAAATGTAAAGCAATATACATCAATCAACTATCTCAGTCTTTGACAGACTATTAAGCGCCATAAAATGTTTACAAAGAGACCTCTCCCTACACTGCTACCAATAGTTGAGAACCGAGCAAATGGCCAAGAACTTGGTAATGCAAAGCTTTTCAAGAGTAGCAACAGTTAACCCGATAGTGGCAAACTCGTTAACAATAATGAAAAAAGAGAGCACAAGTTCGACAAGCACAAAGATTCTCTTAACACCCAGTAAATTTCAGATTCCTAAGAAAATAACATGGCTTTAAGAACTTCTAGCATGAAGCAACATAGTGGCAAACTCTGGATTCAATTCTAAAAGACAACATATACAAATTCCAAAATCTAGAATACAAACCATGTTGAAAACCATCAAAAGAACAGTCAATTTCAGCTTCCTAACAAAAGAACACGACTTTAACAGCCTCAACAACAAATATACTAAGCTCAAATTAAAAGGATTTCGAAAACCCATACCTCAAATCTCAAATTCACGAAACTATGAATTGGCGGCGCTGGAGCAGGATTTTAGGGAGCTTCTTCGCGGCGGATACGATTCACTGAAGATACTCCTCCGTCGTCGTCGTTGAAACCTTAAACCGCCGATGTTGAAGCTTCGTCCGAGAAGAGAAGAAGACGACGTGGTGTGAGAGAAGAAGAGAAAAGAGGGTTTTTTTTTGTGGGTGTGTTTTATGGCAGGGGTAGAATAGTCTTTTGTTTGTTTAATGAATGTTAATTTTGGAAGATATCAGCGTGTGTGGTATTCTGGGAATGAAAACTAGAAAATGTGCTATCAAAGAGAATTGCCCATTTATAATTAAAAATGATATATACTTTTTTAAAATTCAATTAAAAAAATTATATATGTATCTTAAATAAAAAATTTCAATAGTATATTATATTTTAGATATAATTTTTGCTAGCTTATATCAAGTTATAAAAAAATCAAGTAAATTGAAAAAGAAATTATTTATATTTTTGGTTAATGTTATTACTAAACTAAGGGACAAAAACAACTATGTAATATATGTGCCATGATTTTTTTTAAAAAAATTTACAATATCATATATTTAGAAATTCATTTATGATTGATTAAAAATGAAAAGTTTAAAAATATTAAATTCAATTAAGTAGAAATGAGAAATTTAGTGATATCTGATCCAAAAAGTTACATTATATTTTATAATTTTTTATTTCTAATACTGATTTTTTTTAAAAGTGATGATTTTATTTTTATTTTTATTTAATAACTAAAATTTAGAAAAAGTTTAATAATAGGTTTTCTGTATTAACTGTAAATAATAAAATTGAATTTAAAATAGTTTATAAGTTTGACCTATTTATGGTATTTGGATGGTTTTGGATTTCAGAAAGTTAGTTTTCAAACTTTCAAAAATAGGGGTTAGTTATCAAAATATTTAAAATTTATAGAATATTTAATCAAATTTCCTCTAAATAAAACTTAGGCTAAGACTCTAAACTTTTCCATATCAGAAAAAGTTGTTACGTTGTTCTTTCGTTTTTCCTTGGATTTTCTGGGAAAGTACCGTCGTCGCTTCCTTGTTGGTTAATCGTCGCGGTAGGTTTGTAATAATCGGTGTTTTTTTTAACATTGGTTATCTTATCGTATTGTTTATTAAGGATTTCGTTTTAACCTTATCAGAGGTATGAGTTGCCAAACGTTTTTCGGAGCTTGACAATGGAGACCCGTTCACAAGCCAAGATGAAGGAGAAGGAAACTGATGTTTTCTCAAATCGATGAGCTCGAGCATCGTCTTTCAACTCGTTTCGCAGCTGAGATCGAGAAAGTTTCGTTCGAGATGCAGAAAAATCTCGCTGATGTGGTGGAGACTTTACGCGGACTCACCTTATGTACAGGCGAGTCAGCGAGTGCGAGTCGATCTTCTCATTCAACCGACGATCGTCCTCAAACTCAACAACTCACCGGTGGTCGTGGGGTTTTGCGCCTTGCTAAGGTCGACTTTCCGCGATTTAATGGTGAGCGCATGAAGGAATGGTTGTGTAAGGTGGAACAAGTTTTTTTCATGGATCAAACAGCCCCAGATCTGAAGGCTGGCCTCACTTCGATCCATTTTGATGGTGTTGCAGCTGCCTGGCATCAATCGCTCCTCGAATCTGTCCGGCTATATTGAATGATTGGGATGCCTATTAGTTGTTGTTGCATGAAAGGTTTGACGAAGTGCTGGATGATCCGATCGCTGAGCTTAAGATGCTTCAGGAGACGGTGGGTATTGTTGAGTATCATCCGAAATAGAGTCCACCTCTCTGAAGCTTATCTGGTGAGCACCTATCTCGCTGGTCTCAGAATGGATACTCAGATGCACATTAAGAAGTTTCAGCCTCAGTCTGTACGGCAATGCTTGGTGTTGTTGGGGTCAAAACCCCCTCCTCGGAGATTGATGAGACGAAAGCCCGAATCAACGGTTAAACATTTCATATTCTGGCAGCAAGCCCACGAAATGAGACCGAACGCCTGCCCGGAACAAAGCTCTTGGCTTAACCGGTCGCAGATGAACTAGACGGGTAGTGACCATTTATACTCTTTCCTTATCCTTGGTTTTATCCCAAAGGGTTTTCCGGGAAAGGTTTTAACGAGGCAAATTGGCTCACTAATCTTAAACCCGTTCAGGAGCTGATCAAGTCGCTCCAACCAAATGCCCGTCGGACCAAGCTCTTGGCATCCGGTCCGACGGATGAACTGAATTCTCTAACAGCCTCTCAAGATGAAACTAAGCATATCTTCTCAGCCCGGAGCATTCACCGAGCCAAGACATAAGCTGCGGCCAGACCTCACTCTCTCGGATCGGCCCCGGAGGCCATTTCTCGACTGTCAGGCCTCGGCACCAATAATTCCCGAAGAAACATCACGCCAATTGGAGACGGACTTCACGCTGTTCAGAACATGGAAAAACATCGAAGATTTTACTTAAAATAAACCGGAGTCAAGGCCTTAACCAAAGAAGATCGGACCAGAAGATTAAAAAGACAAGCTGGGCCAAAACAAGATGGACGGGCCGCAACGGAAGAGAGGCGACAGGTCGGCGGCCCATCATGCTATAGGCGGCTGGGAAATGGATTTTTACAATGTCACACATTGCTTAGATTAGTCTTTGAGACCCCAGGCTCTCTCATATAAATAGACACCCTTGTATTCACTTTCAATTCATTCCAACTCAAGTGCAAGAGTTTTCGAGATATAAGACAATAAGCTTTCTCGAATATTTTTGTACTTGGAATAATTATTAATAAAAGTATATTTCTCATCTTTTTACTTTTTTTCCCTTTGGTTATTGTTTAATATAATTTTCGGAGCTCCGCAAAATATAAATTTCGACAGTGTGAGTTTCGGCTCTCACGGTTTGGCGCCGTCTGTGGAGACGAGAAATATTCTTTATTCAAGAACAGCAGGAGACCATGACCACCGGAGGGAGAACCGACGATCTCAGCAATCAACCGACCGGAGGAGCGGCAAGAGCCGGCACGACCACCGCAGGAACGTCCGCAACCGGGGCAGCCGCAACCGGCGCTATCATCACTCCACAACCCCGATTCGGAATGCCAACCGGAGGATCCGTGATAACGGAAGTGGCCAACTCCGGCCCGATCGACCTAGTCGGAGATATCACGGCAATCGGAGACCTGAGAAACCTGATAGCAGGATTAGCAGAACGACAAGATATGCAAGCAAGAACAACGGCACATGAAATAACGACCATCCGAGAACTGGCACAAAGTTCTCAACCGAGAAGACGCCTCTGCTTTTCGCCGCTAACAAGCATCCTCGAAGGACAGAATCCCGGTGAGCAAACTCCCGTCGGGACAAGAGCGGAGCTATCGGCACCACTGCCGTTACAACGGAAGAGCACGACAAGACAAACAACCGAGCAACCCGTCTCGACGACGACCGACGAAGTAGTCACACTCGGGGCTAACGGCCGCGACGAAGATGAAACGGACGAATAAGAAAGAAACCTCACTGAAGAAGAGGAAAATATCCTCTTGGTAAACCAGCGGATAAGAGCAGAGGAGCAAGAGAGAACCGGCCGGAGGAACCGAGCCGCTAGCCGGAAAAGTGAAATAGATGAGCTACGTGCCCAAATGGAGCTAACGGCAAGTCAGATAAGAGAAATGAGGTCTCAAGTAGACAAGGCGACTAGCGCGGCTCCCGAGATCGAGTTTTGGAGGAAACTCAGAAGATTCCCTTCACATCAAGAATCACGAGCATGAGACTCTCCGACCCCAGCAAACTCAAGATCCCGTCATACGAGGGAATGACGGATCCAAAAGCGCATATGACAGCCTTCCATATCGCAACAAGTCGGACTAAATATAAGCCCGAGGTAAAAGACGCTGGCTTCTTCCTCCTATTCGTCGAGCACTTTAAAGGAGCAGCTTTATCGTGGTTCTCGCGATTGGAAAGAGACTCGATCGATAACTTTGATCAGCTATCTGTGGCCTTCTTAAAGCATTATTCGCTTTTCATAAGCCGCTCAAGGGTCCAAAGAGAGCCTTATGGAGTTTATCGAGAGGTTCAAAGTAATCGTATCAAAGATCGACGGTCTAAGCGATAACGCCGCGATAAACGCTCTAAGGAAATCTTTGTGGTACGCCTCCAGCTTCCGGAAAGAGATCACTATCAACCCCCCGGTCACCATTCAAGACGCTCTGCATCACGCCTCAAACTTCGTAATTCACAAATAGGACATGAAAGCCCTGGCCAAAAGGCATCAGCTGCAGAAAATGTCGAAAAGCCCGGCGCAGCCCGCAAATACCCCACAGAAAGAAGAAGCAAACGCAGTGGCAGAGACGAGGAACCTGAAGCAAGCCGAGCACATAACTACCAGTTAAACACGAGATACCCGTTCGATGGACGCGCAGAGGGTCAACGCCCACCTGGGCTCGGATGAGCTACGACGAGAATGCTTACTGCACTTACCACCGAGCCAGAGGACACTCAACCAAACACTGCATGACAATTGGGAGAAGACTCGCAGCTAAGCTGCTCGCCGGAGAACTCAGAAAAGATATAACCCTAGAGAGTCTCTGAGTATCCGAAGAAGATACCGAAGTCCAGGTAGAACGACTTAACCAAGAGCATCCCGAGAAGCCTCCAGAAGAAGCACCCAAACGAGGGAGAAGGCCGATCGGAGACGACCAAACCGGGAACCGGAGAAGGATCCACATGATCATCGGAGGATCCCAATACTACAAAGACACGGTGGCTTCGATAAAAGCTTTCCTCAGGAGAGGAGACAAGGAGTCAATCCCGCGAGCCCCGATGGCCAGAAATGATGACCGGATCGCCTTCACTGAAGATGACGCCGAAGGGCTCGGTCAGCCCCAAGACGATCCCCTGGTCGTAGAACTGGATATCAACGACTACGCCGTGTCAAGGGTACTGATCGACACCGGAAGTTCGGTAGACGTCATATTCCGGGAGACGCTCCGAAGAATGAACGTTGATCTGTCGGAAGTAAAGCCAAACCCCAGATCGCTCACTGGGTTTTCCGGAGAAGTCACTATGACCGATGGGACGATCCAATTCCTGGTCAACGCCGGCGGGATCACAAAGGTCGTAAATTTCGCGGTGGCTAATCACCCCGCAATCTACAACGTCATCATGGGGACCCCGTGGATCACCTCGATGTGAGCAATCCCGTCAACGTACCATCTTTGTCTGAAATTCCCAACCCCTAGTGGAATCAAGACTATCTTGGGAAACCAAAAAGAAGCCCGGATTTGTTTCCTTCCGGAACACAAACTCCGGAACCCGACGGTCCCACAAAGAGAAAACCCGAAACGGAAGAAAGAAGAAGAAGACACGAAGGACGAAATAAAACAAGCAGAACAGAACTCGAACCCGCAGAAAACAAAGACGAGCAAGGACCGGCAACCGCCGAGAAGAAGACATCCAAAATCGCGTAACATGAAACGATCAATTCCGTATTCGATAAAGCACAGGCATCTCGCCAAAAAAAAAAAAAACGGAACTACGGGTGACTTGATCACTTCTCACAAAGGGTACATAGGCAGCTCGTTTAAAAAACAAGTTCAGTTGCCCCCTCAAAAAAAACAAAAGGGGAGGGGTGGGTCCGTATATACATACTCCCAAAGAAATTCTCGCAAAAGGGTAGAAAGGTCAAAACTTGGAACCTTAAATCCCATCTTCTCGGACGAGATCATCCGTTGCTGGCCACAACGAGACTTCTTTGTTCGAGAAATCGCCTCTCGGCACAAATCGCCTATCGGCACATATCGCCTCTCGGCACACATCGCCTCTTGGCATATGTATCAACCACCCGTTGCTGATCACAACAGGGCGACTAAACCATGGTTCTTTTAACATCCAGCAGTGGATAAACTTAGCGCGCTATACAAATCTCCGGACAACATCTGAACGGCGTAACCTGACATCCCGCGATCCTGCAGGGAGCGTCGAAAACAATGTTCTTTTAAGCTTATCTTCAGGAGCATTTCGCATAGGCAAATAGTGCGAGGTGTAAACCCAGTAAGACGCCTGACATGGAAAGCTGGTCTTGAACATCTCTGAACGCAGTATCAAACCGGCTCCGATATGAGATCCTAAACGCGTTCAGTTGAGAGAGGAATTGAAACGTGTAACTCCTTGACACCAAAACATAAGCCCACGAAAATATCGCAACATGGCCAAAAGTTCGAGTGTCCGGAAAAACACTCCAACTCAACGAAAACGCCTCTTGGCAAGCGACAAATAAAGAAAACGCCTCTCGGCAAGCTATACAACGCAAACGCCTCTTGGCAAGCGACAAATAAAGCAAACGCCTCTCGGCAAGCTATAAAACGCAAACGTCTCTTGGCAAGCGACAAATAAAGCAAACGCCTCTTGGCAAGCGACAAATAAAGCAAACGCCTCTCGGCAAGCTATACAACGCAAATGCCTCTTGGCAAGCGACAAATAAAGCAAACGCCTCTCGGCAAGCTATAAAACGCAAACGCCTCTTGGCAAGCGACAAATAAAGTAAACGCCTCTTGGCAAGCTATACAGAACATCACCTCTTGGGCCAATATCAACATCGCCTCTTGGGTCAATATCAATATCGCATCTAGGGAAACGGACCAGTCGCCTATCTCTTTCAGAGATTGGGCCTGGCATCCTTCGTCAAACAAGAAACGCTAAGCAGGAAAAGAAAAAGCCTCAAGAACAGTCCAAAACCTTTTCATTAATCTAAGAAGCAAAAACTCATTTGGCCCACAAAAGAGAGAGACGAAACGAAAGCAAAATCCAGAAAACAAAAAATCAAGACTCCGAGCCAAACGCCTTAACCACGGCAAGGTCCGCGATCCCGGGGACGGCCTCGTTGGTTCCGGCTGGGTCAAGAACTCCGATCGACGCGGCCTCCTTCTCAAGCAAGCTAGGTTCAGAAGTCAGAGCGGTCGGATCACCAGAAAGAGGAACCAACTGAGAGTCGATCTTCTCCCGAACCTGAGCAATCATGTCATCGAATCGGCTATCAGCACCATCAAAGCGAGTTTTCCATTTCAAGAGCTTGTCTTTCTCTCGGTCTAAGTCGCGAAGTTCGTCATTTTGGAGCAACGTAATCAACTCAAGGTTTCCCGCAATCTGGGCCAAATTCACTTCCTCGGCCCTGGCTTCAGACAAAGAACAGAGAGTTCCCGTTAACTCCTTTAAGAAGACTGGAAGCTCGGTGGAATAAGCCCTGCAACCGTGAGCATCACTCGAGGCCCTGGCAGTCACGAGCTGGCCCGCTAAATCCTTTAGCTCCTCAGACTGACGAGAAACCCTAGCCTCCAAACGAACGGACATACACACGGCTCTGTCTTTTTCAGCTTGCAAATCCGTCTTTTTCAGCTTGCAAATCCGAGACTTGTCTCTCGAGCAACTTGATCTGCCGCGAACTAGACGACTTAAGAACCTCAAGATTCCTCTTCACCGAGCGAACACTCTCTTCGGCGCAGACCCCGCGAATGTCGGCGTCATACGAGCCGATGCCCTTGTTCACGGAGGATATGAACTAGAAACAAAAAGGAAAGTCAAGATAAAGAAAATATCGAGGAAAAGGAAAGAATGCAAAAAGGAAAATTTACCTTCGAACTGCATAGAGCCATCTCCTCATATGTTTCGGATTCTTCGAGATCACCATATGGAGGAAACCTGAATGTCGAGTCCACCATCGCCGAAAAACGTTTGGCTTCCTGGCGATGGTTCTTGTAAACCGACTCCGGGAAAGCATGCCGGGCGAAGAAGATTTCTCCACCGCGCCTTCCGCCAATTCGGTCTCTCGCTTTTGATGCAAGACTCTGTCCGCTCCACTCAAGCTATAAATGACTCCCCGAGACTCTGGAACTCGCTTTGCCGCATTACGTGCCAAGATCGCATCCTTCTTAAATGGAGTAAGAACAGCCGATGGCGAAACCGGCCCACCAGCTGGCCATTCCGGTGGAGGAACGGCTAGAGAGTTCCCCGCCGGCTTAGAGACTGAAGGATGGGCCGACGGTTTGGTCCCGGGCTTAGGAGCTGACCGGTCGTCTGTCCTCTTCGTCTTCTTTCCATCCTTCTCCATCTTCTCACAGAGCGATAACCTAACCATGATAACAAGCTAAAAAAAAAGGAGGAGAGCTTTTTGGTATCAAAATCGTGGAAGACAAGGAGAGAAGGAGGGCACATATATATACAACAAGGCTGCATGGAAGGATTGAGAATTTTCCTACTTCTAAAAAGGAAAAAGAAAAAAAAAGGAGTTTTTCCAATTCCCAGCTTTTTAGGAAAAAGAAAATTCTTCCAATTCATTTTTCAAGCAAGAAAAAGGAATTTTTTCAGTTTCTGAAAAGAGGAGGATTTTTCCAATTCTCAAACATAACAAGAAAAGGAAAATCCTCCACCGAATCGGCCGCCTATGAGTTGCGGACCTGAGGAGAAAAAAAATTCGCTACAATCATTTTTTGCCGACCTGCCCACAAGAAGACACACGCAGAGGCCTTTGGTCCATCAATCCCGATAAACATTTCATCAAACGCTCCTCGCCCATGCAAGCAAAGGCCACGAGCTGGAGGGCTAACTGTTGGGGTCAAAACCCCCTCATCGGTGATGGATGAGACGAAAGCCCGAATCAACGGTTGAACATTTCATATTCTGGCAGCAAGCCCACGAAATGAGACTGAACGCCTGCCCGAAACAAAGCTTTTGGCTTAACCGGTCGCAGATGAACTAGACAGGTAGTGACCATTTGTACTCTTTCCTTATCCTTGGTTTTATCACAAAGGGTTTTCCGGGAAAGTTTTTAACGAGGCAAATTGGCTCACTAGTCTTAAACCCGTTCTGGAGCTGATCAAGTCGCTCCGACCAAATGCCCGTCGGACCAAGCTCTTGGCATCCGGTCCGACGGATTAACTGAATTCTCTAACAGCCTCTCAAGATGAACCTAAGCATATCTTCCCAGCCCGGAGCATTCACCGAGCCAAGACATAAGCTGCGGTCAGACCTCACTCTCTCGGATCGGCCCCGGAAGCCATTTCTCGACGTCAGGCCTCGGCCCAATAATTCCCGAAGAAACATCACGCCATTTGGATACGGACTTCACGCTGTCAGAACATGGAAAAACATCGAAGAGTTTACTTAAAATAAACCAGAGTCAAGGCCTTAACCAAAGAAGATCGGACCAGAAGATTAAAAAGACAAGCTGGTCCAAAACAAGACGGACGGGCCGCAACGGAAGACAGGCGACAGGTCGGCGGCCCATCATGCTATTGGTGGCTGGGAAAGGGATTTTTACAACGTCCCACATTCCTTAGATTAGTCTTTGAGACCCCAGGCTCTCTCATATAAATAGACACCCTTGTATTCACTTTCAATTTATTCCAACTCAAGTGCAAGAGCTTTCGAGATATAAGACAATAAGCTTTCTCGAATATTTTTGTACTTAGAGAAATTATTAATAAAAGTATATTTCTAATCTTTTTACTTTTTTCCCTTTGGTTCTTGTTTAATAGAATATTCGGAGCCCCGCGAAATATAAATTTCGACAGTGTGGGTTTCGGCTCTCACAGGTGTTGGGGTGTTTGTATGAGAAAGCTCATCCCACACCGGTGCCTCCAACAACGGGGTCATCTGCTAAACCAGCTCCTCCGCTTCGTATCACTTCTTCCGGGCGTAAGGACCCGGAGACTAAGGCGTTAGTTCCGTTTACCCGTGACAAGCCGCGGGGAGTGACGCCTCAACAATTTCTCTCCTCTGAGGAGATGGGACGTCGCCGTGTGGCTGGCCTTTGTTACTACTACGAGAAGTACACACCAGAACACTATCAGACTCATAAAACAGAAGAAGCTATTCACCATGGAAATCTTTGTGGATGACAATGATGAGGTAGTCGACGAAGTGTGTACACCATATCTAATTTCCGAACCAGAGACACCTTGCATATCTGTCAATGCCATCGAGGGTGTGTCAGGGTTTCAGACTATGAAGGTTGAAGGAGTGGTTAAGAAAAGGGCACTCTATGCTTTGTTAGATTCAGGATCTACTCATAACTTTATAGATCCGAAGGTTGTGGCAAAGGTGGGATGTATCACTAAACGTATTAGATTGGCACCAGTCGAAGTGGCAGATGGTCGGAAGGGATGTATCACTAAACGTATTAGATTGGCACCAGTCGAAGTGGCAGATGGTCGGAAGGTTATGGTCTCAGCTAAGGTGGAACAGTTTACTTGATCCTTTCAGAACTATGAGTTCACCACAGATTTTTTGGTTCTACCTTTGGGAGGGTGTGATATGGTTTTGGGCGATCAGTGGTTATCTCAATGTGGACCTATCACTTGGGATTTACATGAGTTATCTATGCAATTTAAGCTTCCCTCGAATCAAAAAGTTTTCCTTCAAGGAGTTCGAAGTGGATCCGTTTGTGAGGTGAAGACTCTGAATTGGAACAAGCGGCAAGAGGAGACTGTGCAATGTTCAATGATTTGGGTTCACGATGTGCCTGACCTGACACAACCTGAATTACTTGCCTTGGAGACACAGTTGCTTGTGACTCCCATGCCTCTACCAGTCGAAGGTTTGTTGTCTAAGTTTCAAGACCTGTTCAAATTGCCTACTTAGCTCCCTCCCTTCTGTTTAAATCATAACCACAAGATTCCCTTGCTGGACGGTCCAAATTCAGTGAACCAGCGACCCTATCGCTATGCTGTTTCCCACAAGAACGAAACTGATAAAATGGTCCAGGAACTTCTGACAGTTGGTACCATTCAACCAAGCTTTAGCTCGTACGTCTATCCTGTAACACCCCCGAACCGGACTAGGAATATACGGCCGAATGACAATCAAACAAGAACACGAACGTCCGCACAACCCAGCCAATCTGGAGACACCACAGTCCAGAGGTTAAGTAGCAAGTCAGCTCATTCCAGGACAAGTCCGAAAACAGAGCCGTCTCATCACTTAATACCGGTTACCTCTCGATCTCAGCCTAAGGCTTTGCAACCCGTACCTTAATCTCGAGTTGTGTTAGTCCGGACAAGACTAATATCATTAAGCCAAACACCAACTTTTCACAAAAGACTTCGTTTTATTCATCCGAAAACAGCTTACAAAGTCTTACATATTACAAAAACTTAAGTGGCCACAAGTTCAGAAAACACAGCGGAAAGTATTACATACGCTACAACTTAGTCTTTGCTATAAGCCCAAAAAGCAAGTCTACCTCCGTCCTTCCTACGTCCCGCCACAAACTACTCTACTGGTTTCCTGCACAAAGGGGAGAAAGGGGATAAGGGGTAAGTAATCGGGAGATTACTTAGTGAGTCCAGATATTAAAATCCATCCCATCCCCATCATGCAACACGCAACACACAAGCATAGAATAGCCGAAGCAACAGTAAAGTAAATAGCCGAAGCATGAAGACGTTAGTATGTCGAGTGCACCAGCACTCTTCTGAAATCGCGTTCTCGCAACGCACATCACGTGTGGGCACTGAGATGTCAAAGTATGGTGTGATTCCCCGTGAACACCCTGCACTTGACTATCACAAACACTGTCAAGCCGGAACTTCACAAAACAAACCGATCACCGGCTGGAGCCCAAGTGAATCGGCCCAGCTCCGTCCTTCACCTTCCGGAAACTGTCACGGTCAGTCCCACCCTTCCTCTTCCGGAATGCCGTCTGCAGTACCCCGTCGGGTCCAAACTCGGCCCGGGCTGCCATCCGGTCTCTCCGAGTCTTTCCCACCTCTCAGTCCATCGATGCCGTGGAGGACAAGTGGGATCACACGCATACCGCCACTAATCCACCTCTTACGGTTCCGCCTCAGTCCTGGAAACGTGACCGGACTGAGTCACCACACCAAAACAAAACATCATAATCTCCACCACAACGAACAACATCTCAACACAACTCCAAACCGTCATCTCAACCACATCACTTCCTTAAACTCCAAATCTTATTCCAAGACAAATTCTCTGTTTTTGGTGACACTGAGTTTTCGGTAGAGAGATTGCAAAGGATTTAAAAATCACGGCAATCTTTCTCACCATCCGTGTTAAGGCTCGGTAGGGTGGATAGCACACCTTACGGTTGTGCATCCAATCC
The DNA here is from genome assembly GCA_010577795.1 of Isatis tinctoria. Lineage (NCBI taxonomy): Eukaryota > Viridiplantae > Streptophyta > Magnoliopsida > Brassicales > Brassicaceae > Isatis > Isatis tinctoria. Next base: position 18,634,916 of record CM021246.1, read on the forward strand.
GCTACCTCTCCCAGCGGGTTTCTTAGCCCACAGATCTGTAAACTCAGTCCACTTCTGAAAACTCCAAATGGATGCACCTTACTGCATAAATACTCAATCACACCATACCATGGATTTAACCTGCAAGAACTTGTTATGCACCACATGGATAGTACCTGCACAAGAAAACTTCACCCACACATACATATTCACATTTCAAAGGATTTTTACTTGCATGCAACACTTTTAATTCACATCTTCTCACATCAATCATCAAATTTAACAAGTTGGACATGCATGCAAAACTAGACAGTAAATTCAACTATTCAGCCCTGCATGCAAGGATCTAGTACTCAAACTTAACAAATTAAACTTTGAAAATTTCAATATAACAACCAAGCATGGTTTAAGGTGGGTTTTTCCTATACTGAACTCACCTAGAATTGCTCCAAGGCTAAAGACACAAGCACAGCTTCAGAAACCCCTTGCTATCACCAAACTCCTCTTCCTCTCTACTCTCTCTCATGCACACTTCTAAGACACAAGGGGAGCAACTTTCTGATTTTGGCTAAGGGAACTAAATGAAGAAGAGAAGAGGGGTTAAATAGAGAGGAGGGATTATTCTAGGGAAGACAGCTCAAGGGGTGACTAATTCATCTCAAAAACTGCCACCTAGCCTTAGACACTCCTTTGGTTTAGACTTAAAGACATCTGTACTCCACTAAAACAAACTAAGCTTAAATAATTTAGACAAATACCACTCTTCCTTCTAGAACTTGCTTCTTCAGTCTTTGCCCACGAAAATCCTTGGCTGCAAGACACCTGGATGCTCCAAAAATAATCCTGATTGAGCCTTAGACTGATTTCTTTGGAGAATAACCAACTGATTCACCCAACAAGCTTCTACACTTCGAAATTCATAACTTTCATTTCCCTTACTCAAAAGTTGACCTGTTTGCTTCTGAATGCTCCTTATAATGTCCCTTGTGTCCAAAAATAGTTTCAGAATTATTGGATGCGCAAATCTCGACTTATGAATTTTCTACTCCAAACCGTCAATCTTCGTCATCTCATCTTGTCTGATTTTTAGTTCTCACAGAAGAATTTTTCTTTGACTGAATCCTTTTGCCATAGCTCCATATGGGTCTTGAAAACCTCTGTGCAGAAGCCTGGAATTTTTAAATCTGTCCTTCTATTTCTTTTGGAATTAATCATGCCATAACTCCTTGCTCCAATAATAAAACTATTTATTATTATTATTATTATTATTATTATTATTCTTTTTTTTTTGTTTGTTTGGGGTATTACTCCTGTTGTCTTGGTGAAGAAGAAAGACGATTCTTGGCGTCTATGTGTGGACTACCGGGGGTTAAATAACATCACCATTAAGGACCATTTCCCAATCCCACTCAGTGAGGATCTAATGGATGAATTGGGAGGTTCTCAGGTGTACTCTAAGATAGACTTGCGTGCTGGTTACCACCAAGTCCGTATGGAGCCCCACGATATTCACAAGACTGCTTTTAAAACTCACAGCGGTCACTATGAGTATCTCGTGATGCCTTTCGACCTAACAAATGCACCGGCAACCTTTCAGGGGTTAATGAACAATGTGTTTCGTTCATTGTTGCGTAAGGGTGTTCTGATTTTCTTTGACGACATACTAGTTTATAGTGCTTCAGTAGCTGATCATGTGTGTCATCTCCGTTTGGTTTTTGAGTGAATGCGGCAACATTCCTTATTCGCCAAACGAAGCAAGTGCGACTTCTTGACTGATCGGGTTGAGTAATTAGGACATTATGTCCAGGGTACAGGAGTTTCTACCGATCCAGTCAAGGTCCAGGCGATTAGGGATTGGCCTACACCTAAAAACCTGAAACAACTCAGGGGGGTTTTTAGGACTAGCAGGGTACTATCACCGCTTTGTGCAAAATTTTGGCCTTATTACTCACCCTTTAACCGCTCTTACCAAGAAGGACAGCTTTAGCTGGTCACCTGCCGCAGCTACTACTTTTGATGAGTTGAAAGAGGCGTTGTGCAATGCACCAGTGCTTGCGTTGCCGCGTTTTGATCAACCCTTTGTGGTCGAAACTGATGCGTGTGGGACTGGTATAGGAGCAGTTTTGATGCAAGCTAGTCATCCGCTTGCTTATATCTGCAGATAGCTCAAAGGCAAGCAGCTCCATTTGTCTATCTATGAGAAAGAACTCCTTGCAGTTGTGTTTGCAGCGCAGAAATGGCGCCACTACCAATTGACTGGCCATTTTGTCATTAAAACTGATCAACGCAGCCTGAAGTATCTTCTGGAACAGAGGTTGAACACTCCAATTCAACAACAGTGGCTTCCTAGACTTCTCAAATTTGACTACGAGATACAGTACTGCCAAGGCAAAGAGAATATTGCTGCGGATGCCTTGTCAAGGGTAGAAGGAGCTGAGATTTTGCACATGGCACTTACGGTCCTTGAATGTGATTTGTTGTAGCAGATTCAAGAAGCGTACTATTCTGATCCGAGAAATCAAGCTATTATTGGAGATTTGGAAAGAGATCAAACGAGCCGTAAATCCTATACTTGGTCACAGGGCATTTTGCGAAGGAAGAATAAAATTCTGGTACCTGAGAAGCTGGAGCTGCTCAACAATTTGCTTGAATGGCTTCATTGTTTGGGTGGCGGTGGACACTCTGGTCGTGAAGTTACTTACCAGCGAGTGCGAAGTTTATTTTATTAGAAGGGCATGTCCTCTGACATTTAAGCCTATATTCGGGGCTGCCAGGTTTGTCAGCATTGTAAGTATGATACGTCTGCTTCTCCTGGACTGCTTAACCCTTTACCGATCCCAACCGCAGTGTGGTCTGAAATCTCGATGGACTTCATTGATAGTCTACCACCTTCATTCGGTAAGACTGTTATCTTCGTGGTGGTTGATCGTTTAAGAAAAGCATATCACTTCATGGCTCTGTCTCATCCGTATACGTCATCCACCGTTGCTCAGGCCTTCCTCGATATTTTCTTCCGCTTACACGGTTTTCCCCAGTCCATTGTAAGTGATCGAAATACCGTCTTTCTGAGTGAGTTTTGGCGTGAGTTGTTCAGCTTAAAAGGAGTGACACTCAATTACTCCAGTGCTTATCACCCTCAAAGTGACGGCCAAACCGAAGTGGTGAATCGGTGCTTGGAGACATACCTGAGATGTATGTGCAGTGAAAGACCACATTTGTGAAGCAAATGGTTACCTCTGGCTGAGTTTTGGTACAACACTAACTACCATAGCTCTATCCAAATGACTTCATACGAAGCTATTTATGGACAACCACCACCGCACCATCTGCCATATCTGCTGGGTGAATCTAAGGTCCCCGTGGTGGCCAGGACCATGGAAGAGAGACAGAAGATGGTTCTGCTGTTACAGTTTCACTTACTCCGTTCACAGCACCGTATGAAGCAAGTGGAGGATCAGCATCGCTCCGACCGCTCTTTCAACATTGGAGACTGGGACCATGGAATCAAGTGGGCTTTCATGTGGGTTGCTGCGGAAGTCATGGGCCTCGCCTTCTCTCAAGCCCATTTTCTATGTTATAAATAAAGCTTAGGCTAAAACTCTAAACTTTTCCATATCTGAAAAAGTTGTTACGTTGTTCTTCCTTTTCTCCTTGGATTTCCGGGAAAGTACCGTCGTCGATTCTTTGTTGGTTAATCATCGCGGTAGGTTTGTAATAATCAGTGATTTTCTTGAACATTGGTTATCTTATCGTATCGTTTATTGAGTATTTCATTTTAACGTTATCAACGTGCTTTCTTCTCAGCTTCAAGCAACCCAAGCCGTTTCTTCTCGGCAGCTACACGTTTCTGATTGATCGAAGCACGAACACGCTCCTTGTGCTTGCTCTCTCTCGCCCATCCTCCTCATCATCGACTGAGATGTCCTCTCTTTCACCGACGCTCTTTTCTGATGCGAAGCCTTGAGAATCTTCATCCTATTGGCTTCAGCCTTTTGGACACAAGACTCCACTCGAGTTTCAAGCTTCACTAGTTCCCTCTCTAAACGAATCTCCACGCTCCTCTTTGCTGCTTGTCTAAACTCATCCAATTTCTCTTGACGCATCTGTGCTTTAGCAAGAATCTCCAGTCTGTAATTTTGAGAACATAATCAATCAAAGAGTGAGAGAGAGAGAGGGACCAAGTGAAAAACTCACACCTTAACTTTACCATTCTGTTCAGCGGCAAGGAGCCTTTCCTCGATTCGTTGGCCAAGCTCTTCACAAGAACAAATGGTAACTAAGTATTGCGATCATCTGAGCACGGATTAGAGATGATGTGAAGATCAAGTCTATAGGTTTGTTGCTTAAATACACCTTTCTCAGTCAATAGAACACGTGAGAGAGAAACACTCTACCTTTGCTGCTTTAGACGACACTCGTCAGAGATACATATATCCAAAGGAGCTCTACGGCCAAGATGATATAAACGGATAGCAAATTGGTTCAGGATCCTGGAATTCTCAGATCAGAGGGCGCAAAAGTAGGTAAAACATATGAGAAACACGAGAGAAAAACTTTACCTTTGCTGCTTCAGAGGACACTCATCGGAAGTTACGATCAAAAGATGATTAGCAAAGGCTTACAACAAATAACCAACTTAAAAAAATCTTACTTGGCACGATATTAGAACAAAAAACCTGTAAAAAAACAAATCCAAGTTCATTAGATGCATGATAAGAGAACCGAAGCTACAGAAAAAAAAATTGGCGACACAGAATTAATATACGGAAAAAAGAGAACGATATTAAAAAAAAAACAATATGAACTTTGTTATTCATATAACACATGAAAAGATGATGATATATGGGTGAGATAAACATTCTAAACCTGCAAACAACACATATTATAACATGAAAAAGTCGAGAACATACCAAATCCCTGCAAAAACAAATCGCATCCAAAACATTAAGATGAACAAACATAAAAATAATATAAAAACAAAAACAAAGAAGAGTTGTAGAATACCTCAGTTTGTGTATTTTTCAAAAATAGAGGTTCGTATATATACTACCGAGAGCTAGGGTTTTCTTGCTAGGTGGGCTAGGGTTCACCACAAGTGGGCTTCGAGACCTGGATCGCACGAACCGAAGTAGCCCAGTGACAAGGCCTACATACGAAAACCCGTTCAAAGCCCAAACATATGGGTCTTAATTTTAACGGATCTTAATTGAGTCAGCAGATGACTGTGCAGATAACCAATCAGAATATTTTAAACAGACACATAATTACGTAGAAAACGAATAAAAAAAATTCAAAAAGCTGAGAAAAATTATGGACGCGACACATCAGAAAAATTACTTCGCAAATAATATATAAGATTTATAAATGAAATAAAATTTTCTGGAAAAATAATAAACGAAACAAAATATGTTTCCGACCCAGTCAATTTTGTCTCAAATCGACTTCCGAATCAAGATTTCATAGTTGTGTCATCTTATTTTGTCGCAATCTTGACATCATCTTAAAATCGAGTCATTTTAATCTTTCCCCATCATAAAGGCAGAAACTTTGATCGGAAACTTCTCAAACTCGAGTCGTAAATGTCAACCGAGAGACGTGCCTTGTCCATTCGAATGACCAACGAAGAGAATGCTATGTATGTATCTACCCTTTTCGTATTTGGACTTTAATCAGATCTACCCCTCCTCCTCCTCCTCTAAAAAGCTAATTTAACCTCTTTATAAATCAGAATTTCTTTTTGATTTTTGTTTTTGATCGAAACCGAGTAAATGACCAAAAAAGATTTAAGAACTTGATAAACTACGACCCAACCAATACCTATATCCCAATTTTTTTATTTTTTCCTAACTTACCTAACAAAAATTGGAAAATTATTTTCCCTTTTTTTCTTCTTCTCCACCTTCTTCGTCCATCTCTTCCTCTTTCTTTTCATCATTTTCTGTTTTTGAATTGGTTTCATCCCTTTCTTTCCCTTTGATTGGCTAACTCTTCTAAAAAAAACCCTCATTTATATCCTCTTTCTCCGCTTCCTTCCTTTGATTTCGCGATCTGGATTTCAACCAATTCTTTTTCAATGACGCCAAAGTTGTCTACCTTTCTACCGACGCAATCCAGGCTCCGGTGGTGCTTTTCCAAATCGATTAGCTAATGTTACCGCTTTGGTTCGCTTCTTTTTTTCAGGAAAGTTCATTGTATCGCTTAAACCTATTCATTCATCTTTCTATGTCAAATTAATGTTGATATTGAAAGTTCTAGAAAACAGCTGAATTAATAAATACAAAAGAGGTTTGCAAAACTGATTGGTTTTATTAGAAATCACTTAAACAAAATACACTTTGTTTAATCAGAATAACTCGACTTCCGAACTGTGAATCGACCAATTCCTATATCTACCCAACCTTACAGCACAGCATCAGCTGCACACTCTCGTATGTTCACTCACCAAAGAACCAACACGACAGAACACACTTGTCCAAAATGCATAAGACGGCTGACCTAGAAAAACTAACTAGTAAAGCCTTATATACTATCTGAGACTCGTCACTTCAAAACCCTTTAGCTCCTTGTCTTTTAGCTCCCTTCAATCAGGACAGGACACGTCACTCACTTCTTCATTAAACCCGACATACTTGAATTTTCATCACACAAAAATTTGTGTGTTCAGCTCCCCATCCTTGCCTTAACAGATATGCCATGCCACGATATATGTTTTAGCTTGATGGGTTGATTAATTGCCGTAAAAGAAATCCTGTAGAAACATACCCACGCGTTGTGACCAAGTCCAGAAACAATTAAACCGTTTATACTCTGTAAATTTTGTGTAGGAAGTGGATTTTTTCTTTGGATTTGTATTGGGCTGGTTTGAAAATGGATATCTGCTTTGTTTTTCCCCAAAGTTATGCTCTTAGCTATTTGGATCATAGTTTGCTTTGTGCTAATTTTCCAGTTTTGGATCAGTTTATCTGACTTCGTTTCTCGTTTTTGCAGAATGATGAGGAGATGAGTATGAAGGCAAAGCAGCTTGCATCGCAGCTGATTCCACGCTACTTCACGTTCTTTCCTAGTCTCTCCACTGAGAATGCGCATATGGACTGCATCGATGATGGAGATCTTGGGTTTGTACACTTGACTTTTTTTACATATGCCATCTATCGTTAAACCATTATATGAACTCAAATTAGTTTGCAGTGCTTAAAGTTGGCTTCTTGTTGGTTTTACACAAATATAGTGATGAGACAGGGCTTAGTACTTGTTCTGATATGTGATATACGTATTTGAAGATGCGGATTGTAAAATCTGCAATTTTGTTGACATGAAATCTGTAATTTTTTGTGATATAGGTTGATCAATCCTCCTCAAACTTACCTCAAGAGAAAATGGATTAGACCAGAAGGACACAGAAATGTTTGTCTTCAAGGTTCCAGAGGAAATGCAAATTTTGAAGGTTAAAGTTAAATGAAGCTTTAAAGACGACTATCGGATATCAACGTTTAGAATTTATGGGTTGGGTGTTTTCAGTTTTGTATTTGGTATTGGATGATTTGTATTTTGGATTTTTAAAACTTAATGTTTATATGTTACCAAGTCTTACTAGATTTATTTAATATTACTGAGAAAAAAATTAGAGTTATCAGAACTACGATAAGTAAAAAGGTTAGTTTGAAGGTGTTTGAATAGGTACTTTGGAAGATTTGAACAGGTTTTATAACAAAATGTGTTTTTATAAAGTACATTTTTATATGGTTTTATAAAGTTTTATAAGGTTTTATAAAGTTTTTATTAAGTTTTATAAAGTATTATAACATTTTATAAGGTACATTTTATGAGGTTTATAAGGTATTATAAAGTTTTTGAAAAGTTTTGTAAGGTTTTTATAAGATTTTATAAAGTATTATAAGGTTTTATAAGGTATTATAAGGTTTACTTATATTACTTGTACGGTTTTAAAATGTTACTTACACTTACAAAACATGGAAAACTACTAGATGACTTGGGTACTATTATGAGTAAAACCACAAAATATCATATTAAATATTAAAAAAACATAACACCGTCAAGTAACGCCGTCAATTAACGCCGTTATATAATACTGTTAGCTATAAAAAAAATTATTTAAATTTTGGTCATAGTACCTAAGTTTGTAGTAATACTAACTTACACATAGTTGTATTTTAGCATTTTTTAGGTTTATTTAGTGATACCGATTTAAAATCTCACTTTTTGTAGTACGTAGTACTGATGATTTTAGAACTCTAAGATACATTTACAATATTTTCATATAATAAAAATGTTGAAATTACAAAATTTGCTTGAAAACCTTAACAATTGGGAATATATTGTGTCATTCACCTTATAAGTATAAAGTTACTTTGGTTAAAATGACATGTTTTGTAAAAAAATTTCAAATTTGTGAAATTTAAGATTTCATCAAACAAAACCATACACTACAGGAAAATAAGCATATTGTTACAAATTATTTCGTCACAATATTAATTTTTTCGTAACAATATAAATATTATGACGAATTAGTGACGAAATGTTAATGGTTACAATACTGTCGTCACAAATGTTTCCCCGTAACAAAACTGTCACAACTATTTTGACAAAGATATTCAGTAACTATTTTGTCAAAAATAGTGATGGTATAAAAAAGTAACAATAATGTCACAAATACTGACTAACCAAACTGTCTCAAATTGTCGTAATTTGTAACTTTTATTATGTCTCAAAAAAGTCACAACATGTGACAGGTAAATAGTCACAAAACGTTGCTAGTAAAGACGAAAAACTTGTCATCATTTCGTCACAATTACATACGTAAAAAATTGTCACAAACAAATAATGTAACAATCCGTTTAATACCATGATTTAATTAAAATATACAAATAAAAATGTAAATAAATTAAAATACGAAAAACAAAAGAAATAAATAATTTTTATTTAGAATAATATTTTGTAATACAATAAAATTAAAATTAAAACATAAACAAAAATTGAAAATGAATACATTAAACTTCTATAGCTTTAGTAGCCTTGACCTAAACACCACCACCGTTGCCATAATCACGATCCTGGTTACTCTAATCTCTTTAGAACCTTCGGCTCTAACTTCAGCCTGGTTCCTCTCCTAGCTTCGCCTTCTTTACACGACGTCCTGATGAAAATTTCATATTAGTCAACAGAATAGAAATGTAAAGACATAAAAGTAAAGCTCAAACCTGCTCCACTAACACCAGATTTTGCGTCGATAATTATGTTTTCATGTTTGATGAGATTTGCCTGCACCAAAATCGAAACACATCAAGGAGATCACATACATAATTTAAACAAATAGACATCCAGAAGACAAAACCAAAGCAGCCACATAATCAAGACCAACGAGTAATATAATAAAGTGAGAGACAAACCTGTTCAAGGGTAACATATATAAGTTACAAAGACATGCTCTATTCGAAACGGAACACATGAGGATCCTTCTTCCTTATGCCAACCTACGCAGAAATCAAAGACCATGACCTGAAGAATATTGAAGTTGAGACTGAGAACGGAGATCCCAAGTGTTAACTCACTACAAGAAAGAAGGGCTGATAGCGACAAAATTTTACCGAGAAGACTATATGTCGGAAAAACAACGACGAAATTCCTAGGTATTTGCCATTTTCTCATAAACTTATCGGAAATTTTTGAGGAGTCAAAGTTGTCACTATTGTGTCGGAAAATTTTATCGGGAACTCGTCGGAAGATATGGAATTTCTGAGAACTTGTATTTGTCGGTTTAGCCACGCTATATATTGTCGGAATTTTCCCGAATCTTCCCAGAAATACGAAGTTTCCGAGGACGATATGCTTTATCAGAAACTCGTCGGTAATCTTGCCGACAAGTCGTCGGTAACTTGTTGCTTATGTATGTCGGCAAGGGCACGGTCTCAGAGAATGTTTCGACAAGCAACAGATCAATAAAGACTCTTACTTTCTCTCTCCCCTTGATTTGCTCAACCTTCTTCTTTTATCCTCAATAGTGAAGTCGATTTTGCCAAGTGGGTTTTGAAGAATTGGGGGTTCTTCTACGGAGCGGTGCATTTTGGTGACTGGTGGTGCTGGATTCATTGGGACGCACACTGTTGTTCGGCTTTTGAATCAAGGTTTTAAAGTTTCTATCATTGATAATCTCGATAACTCTGTCGTTGAAGCTGTTCATAGGGTTCGTGAGCTTCGGGAGCTCGTTGGTCCTGATCTCTTCAACAAGCTAGAATTCAGTCTGGTCAGTTTCTATACAAAAACTGGGATTTTTATGTAACATTTTGCCTATATTAGGAATTGAGATTGTTCATCTTTCAAAATACCTTACGAGAAACAAAGAAATCATTTTTTATTTCTGAATTTGGAAGTTATCGATGAAATATCTGAAATTTTGTTTCTTTTGGATTCATTACCCAGAAAAGTTGAAGATCTTGCTCTGTGATGTATAAATTCTTAGTTTTGTAATCTATGGCTTGTTAGATCCATTTCACTTGTTCGTAAGTTATATATAAGATTATGGTGTTGATTGATTACAGGGTGATATAAGAAGCAAAGGGGATATTGAGAAACTCTTTTCCAAACAGATGTAAGATTGAGACTCAAATTTATGCAGTGTTTTTTTTTTCAGGTGATTGATATATATCTCTTTTTTGTCTGATATTCTGTTTGTTTGTGAGAAATTACAGAGTTGATGCTGTGATTCAAAGCTGTTGGTGAAAGCGTTGGAAACCCTCATCGTTACTTTGATAACAACTTCGTTGGAACAATCAATCTCTGCAAACTACAACTTCGAAACATTCATTTTTTTTTTGGGTTAAATGGTTAGTAAAACTCACATTTTTGGGATTACAAATCGTTGTGATGCTGGAATATATATGCAGATGGTGTTTTCGTAGTCTGCATCGTCTGCAACAGTTTATGGCCAAACTGAAATAGTCCCATGTGTAGAAGACTTTGAGTTACAGGCTGTGAATCCTTACGGCCGTACTAAGGTATTATGCTCTTGAGCATCTCACAATTGTCATGTTGAAAGTATGAGAAGATCCAAAGGGCATACCAAATAATCTCGTGCCTTATATCCAGAAAATTACTTGAACTCAATGTATTTGGACATGACTATTTGGAAAGATTTGGTTTTGATCTTTGATGATAGATTGATACATTAACATACATTACTTTCATTTCAGAGACTACATCCATGTAATGGATTTAGCAGATGGACATCTCGCTGCATTGAACAAGCTATTTACAGACTCTAAGATTGGTAAACTCTATAAATATTTTAGCTGTTTGCTTTTGGTTTGATGGACTCAGTTTCAAAGATTGTGATTTTGAGAATGTTTAATGTGTATGTGTTGCTGTGTCTTCTTAATTTTAGGCCTTACTGCGTATAATCTTGGGACTGGTCAAGGCACTTCTGTCTTGGAAATGGTTTCTGCTTTCGAAAAAGCTTATGACAAGGTGAAGTTTCAATTCTTTCTTATTTACCCAATTACGACAATGGAATTTGTGACCGAATATTTCCTGCCAAAATCTTCTCCTTCTAATCCTTTTGGAGACACTTTCCTTGCCCTCCCACCTCCACCAGGCTCATCTGGTCTGCAGCAGAAAAACAGCCATCATCATATTCTCCTCTAGAGTAACAACAACAAAGTTTCTTCTTGTAATGAAACGATTAATAATTTGTTCTCTGCCCTTTATTATTGATGCAGGTTGCAGAGTTTAAGCCTCTGCTCAAGGTTAACCCAAGCCATGATCAAACTTTGAAGCAAGAATGTTTTTAAGGTTATTACCTGTTCATATGAATTTTCTGTTGCATTAGTTTAAAGTCAAATTTGAAAAAAGTTTGTGTATGTAAGATTTATGTTACTGTGATCTTGTGTTTGCTGTTTCCCGTGAAAGTCCAGTGACGAAACATTTTGGCTGAGAAAATGGTATAATAATAATAATTCAACACCAAAGAAATATAGCATATGGTTTTTATCTTCTTTCGTAACATATCATTATCCACAAATTTGTGACTTATCTACGATAAATATCACACAGCGTCTGTAGTGAGAGCCGTCGGTATTTTCCGACACGTTACCGAGAAACCATTACCGACCACTTACCGATAAAACGCTTGACCAAGTTCTGAGAATTCATCTAATCGGAAGCTTGTCGTTAATTACCGAGAAACTGTTCCGACGACCATCTCCGACAAAATCTCTTCTCGTTAATTTCCGAGAAGAATCTGACGAACACATATTTCCGACCGCCAAATGCCGACAAAGTGGTTTTTCTCGGAACGAAGTCGGAAACGTTCTTTAGCGTTGATTTCCCGACAAAAGCCACCGTCGTTGTTCGGACCCTTTTCTTGTAGTGACTGTCATCAACTCCGACGAGGAACCGGCGACGGCCTTTGGAAACTAACTGTATTGAGATGTCATCTAAGAAACCTGACGATTTATTCTCAGAACTCCTGAAAGCACTACACATAGTTTGGGTCCAGTTTAAACAAGAAAGTATGAGTATATGAGAGGACAAAGAGATGAAGGAGAAGAGGAAAAGAAAAGACAAAGGAGGAAGAAGAAACGTGGGATGGAGGTGGAGGCGTGAAGGAGAAAAGAAGAAATAAGAAAAAATAAAAATAGGGTTTCCAGTTTTAATTACCACTAAACACTAATAACTAATTGCCACGATCTGTTTTGGTGGTTATCCCTGAATATACACTAATTGAAAATAAATATTTAATGAGTTCTTTCTTTTTAGAATTAATATTTATAGCCAAGATTTTTTAATTTTTGTAGAAGGTTCATTTGTAACTAGTCAATATATTTTCATTTTCTTATTCTGGATAAAGAAATAAGTACTAAGATTTTCACTCAGTTATATATTTATGCATTTATTTAAGGTATTATATATATTCACTCTAAAAACATGGTTATGATAACTTTCTCTAGTCAACTACATGACCATCGATTTTATAATTAATAAAATAAAATAAAATTTGTTTTGGAATTAGGGAGTTCACAAAGAAAAAAATCAGAAATTAATCGGAAATATACTAAAGATTAATCTGAGTAGTTTTAAATATTTTGATCAATGTATATATTAAGAGATTTTTTGGGAGCTGAACAACCAAGGTCTGATGAAAATTAAAGTGAAAATTGAAGTGATATCTCTAGTTCGACACACGAATAACTTGATTTGTTTTTCTTTCTTTCTTTCAGTGAATGGCATTATTATAATTTTCTTTATCTTCTATAAAAAGCTTTCAAGGTTTTTTGCAACTTTTCCATTGCTTTCATCCATTGTACGTGTTGACACAAATCATCAACTTTTTTTATTGCATTTTTCTTGTTGTTTATGCTTCAAATTATTAGATCTGTTAATCTTTTAAAATTTAAAAAAACAGAAAGTGAATTATTTTGATGATGTTGATTTGTTACTCGAATATGGTAAAATTGCAATCCCATGCTAAGTGTTTTACACCACCTAATCGGTTACCATAGCCGTGATTTTGAACATGACAAATGATTATAAGAATTGCATGTATACATAATATTTATATTTTGGTTTTATAGTATTTTATTTAATTGGTTTTACATTTGAATATAAATAATAATTAAATTATTGGTTTGGAGTTTTAAATTTAAAATTAAAATTAACAAAATATAAATATTTTTATTATTATTATGTGTTGTGACTAATTCTGGTCACTTTTAGGTTAAAATTTATAACTGAATAAAACGTTAGTATATTAGTAGAAAATTGCAACTTATTTGCTACATATTTAAATCACAATTTACAACAATTTTTTTTTTGTCATCAGTTCGTACCGATTAGCCACTAATATTCTGTCTCTCTATGGTCACCAATTGAATCTTACCATTCAGTCAAAAAATTGTTACAATTGCAACGGTATATGTAGTCACAATTATGTCACAATTGTTACGTCACCTGTTTCCGTCAATTTTTTGTCACTAATTGTGACAAAACTTAGTTACAATTTAGATCGTCTCAATATTGTGACGAAGTAACTACTAACTTGTGGCATAAATATTTAGTCATAAAAATGTCTCTAATATGTCACAGATTTGTGACAGATTATTTTGGTCTCAAAGTTTCGTCACAATATGCATATTTTCCTGTAGTGATATTACAATAGCTTATAATACATAGTATTAATAAGTGCGTGTATTAAATACGGTCTAATAGAAATAAAATTACATATTACAATTCTCCTGCAAAACAACTTAGTCGTTCCCAAGTTACTCTAGTCGTACTGGTCATACTCAGTCATCCATAAAGTACCCAGTTAAACCAGTCTTCCTAGTCGTACAAAAATAAAAACTACAAGAACATGAGGTCTATTCAACATTCATTGTTATCACTCACAAACCATTCATACATGCGTCCAAGTCATCTTCCTATTCCTTTTCATGTTTCTGTTCCTATTCCTCTTCCACGATGTTCTCCAACTGATGGGAATATTGTTTTGCCTTCTTCCTCTCTTTTTTTTTCATAAAGTGGAGGCAACACTTCTTTTGCTCGTAACGTCTCTACCACTTGAAACCAGCTCCTCATCACCATAAGTTTCGGGATCTTATGTTGAAACTTGTGATATATCATGGTTTTTCTGGATTTTCAGCTATGATATAAGCATGTTTATAGAGTCTTTCATTTGTTTTTTGAGTTTTTCGAGTCTTTTGCAGGTTCAGGTACATCACATGTGCTTTAAGGTGTTCGAAGGATTTCTGCAACTTTTTCAAGAGTTTTATCGTAATTCATCGACTTTTTGTGTTTCTTATGTTGTTTAGGTGTCAAATTTGTAGATCTATTATGTAAATTTGGATTTCAAACATTCAAAACACAAAAAGAAACTGAATTATCTGAATGAAGGCGATTTGTTGACCGAACATAGCAAAATCGTGACGGTAAGTCACCGCCGAACGCTTTGACTCCTCGTAACTGGTCACCACGGCCGCGTTTTTGAACATTTGTGTTATTACACACCACAGGCCCCTTCCATTAAGTCTTTCACTTTGTCTTATCGAACCTATCATACTCCAATGTTCTCCTCTCGTCCAGTTTCACAGCGGGGTCCTCAAATTGATATTTCATTGATTTTCCTTACCATTCCAAATTTCATTCTTCCCCTGGTTCCGTTGACCTTATACACCACCTCCAGGAAACAAAATATGCATCATAAGAAACTCATGTTCGTGTACAATAACGTATTTACAAAACATAACTTTGTATGAAAATGGCTAATGTATTCTAACAACCTCATGAATCTAGAAGACTAATCATAGTTTCAAAACGTACATATGAATGTAGTCAAACCTTTTCGTTTTGAAAAGATATGTGGAGACTCTGGCGAGCATCTAACATCTAAATTTTTTAAAAATGATGTAGTGAGGTAGTGGAGAGATTTTAAATCGAGTTTTAAAAGGAGAAAAGGGGGGAAACTCATACCAAAATATGTAAATAAATTGGGCTATGAATATGTAATATTTATATGCGTTTCCTGGACAATATTTCTTAAATATGCAGACAATATCTAAACAAAGAATATAACATACTTGAAGCATCTGGATTTGTTCTGGGAACCCATTTGTAGCATATTGCTAAACTATAGATTTTAGCCAGAAAGAGAAAAGAACAAACAAAAATAGCATTAAGTGAATTATAGAATATTACCAGGAGTCTTATGGGAATAGATTTTCAATCAATATGACTTGGTCTCCTCCACTCTTTACCTGTTCTGTTGGTGACTCTAGAAAACTATTAGGATACAATTGTGTATATGTTATGTATTTATGGGTATTTAAGTCTTTCTCTCTTTGTACACATAGGTTAAGACTCTGTATAAATACTCTGCCTTTGGCTTGTGAATAAATCATCAGAAAACCCTTAATCATACGCTTTAAGTTTCTGACATGGTATCAGAGCGGTAGCCGTCTTTATACAAAAACATTCGGCAGCTCTCTCGATCCTTGGCAGCTCTCTTTCACATGCTTCTCTTCTTGACCTCACGTTGACGAGATCTCTCTCTCTCTCATTACGAACTTCTTGTATCAGGATGAATCCAATAACAGATGTGGTGATTCCTCGTGTCAAAGGGCGACGTACAATCGATCCTTATGACCTCTCATCCAGTGATAACCCTGGTAGCATCATCTCTCAGCCGCTGCTGCGTGGACCAAATTTCGATGAATGGTCCACCAATATACGACTTGCGTTGAAAGCACGTAAGAAGTTTGGCTTCGTAGATGGTATTATACCCGAGCCAGAGGAGGATTCACCTTATCTCGAAGATTGGTGGGCGAACAACGCCATGGTGATATCTTGGTTGAAGCTAACCGTGGAAGAGACTCTGCGCACTACTCTATCGGATTATGAAGTGGCTAGTGATCTGTGGACAAACATACAAAAACGTTTCGCGGTTAGAAACGGTCAACGTGTCCAGCGGATCAAGGCAGAACTAGCCAATTGTCATCAGAAGGGTCTTGCTCTACAAGAGTACTATGGAAAATTAACAAAACTGTGGAGAAATTTGGCTGATTATCAAAGAGCCAAAACGATGGAAGAAATACGTAAAGAGCGAGAAGAGGACAAGCTCCACCAATTCTTAATTGGACTTGATGAAACAATGTTTGGTGCGGCAAAATCGTCCATTCTCTCTCGTGATCCACTTCCATCTCTTGATGAAGCATATCAGATTCTTACTCAAGATGAAGAATCTAAGCCTGCAAGCAGCCAGTTGGCAGAGCGTACTGAAGAGATGAGTTTTGCTGTTCAAACTTCATCTCGTTCTTCATCGTCGTCTTCTTCACGACCTGTTTGTACTCATTGCGGCAAAACAGGTCATGTTGCAGACACTTGTTTCAAGAAATTGGGCTATCCGGATTGGTGGAATGAAAAGAAGAATTATGGCAAAGGTCGGGGTTCTCAGACTCAGGGTCGTGGCAGTGGAGCTCCAACTGCATCTGCGAATGCAGTTCTCACCAATGCCGACCGTGTCGGTCTCAGTGGGTTAAGCGACACACAGTGGAAGGGACTTGTTTCTCTCCTCAATGAACGTGAATCAGCTTCTTCAAAACTGTCTGGTAAGATTTCTAGCCGTTACTGGATTATAGACACTGGTGCAACTAACCATATGATAGGGTCTCTGAACACTCTTGCTGGGACACGAGATATGCCACCAGTTTCGATCAAACTACCGGATGGTCGTTTCACGTTGTCAACTCGGCAAGGCACAGTGCAGTTGGGTTCTGAGTTACAGCTTCAGAATGTTCTTTATGTGGATGGGTTACATTGTCATTTGATCTCCGTTTCCCAGCTGAATAAAGATCGAGCCTGTGTTTTTCAGATCACTGACAAGCTGTGTGTGATTCAGGACCGCATTACCAGGACTTTGATTGGAGCGGGTGAAGAGGAGAGAGGCTTGTATTTCTTTCGAGGCGTGGATGTTGCATCTGCTCTACATGTTTCCGGGAAACCTTCTTTGGATGTGTGGCATAGGCGTTTGGGACACCCAACTTCGAAGGCTATGGTGTTGTTATCATTTCCGGATTTAAGTAGCAATAATGGTTTTGATTCTAAGGCTTGTGACATTTGTATACGTGCCAACCAATCTCGTGTTTCTTTCCCTCAAAGTTTCAATAAAACGATGGATGTTTTTGAACTTGTTCATTGCGATCTATGGGGTCCTTATCGGACTAAGTCTTTGTGTGGTTCAAGCTATTTTCTGACCATTCTTGATGATTATTCTCGGGCACTGTGGATTTTTCTCCTTCCTGACAAACAACATGCACCGAATACACTAAAGAATTTCATCAAAATGGTTGAACGCCAGTTTGTGAAACGAGTCGAAACCATCCACAGCGATAACGGCTCCGAATTATTTGTCTCACTGATTTCTTTCGTGAGTCAGGCATCCTCCATGAGACATCTTGTGTCGGAACGCCTCAACAGAATGGTCACGTTGAGCGGAAGCACCGCCATATACTCAATGTTGGTCGTGCTCTCCGTTTTCAAGCTTCGCTTCCATTGGAGTTTTGGTGTCAGTGTATTCTTGCCGCTGGCTATCTGAACAACCATACTACGGCTACTACGCTCTCCGGAAAGACACCGTTCGAGATGCTTTATGGCAGAGCACCTCCTCTGACTCACCTTTGAGTTTTTGGTTGTTTGTGCTATGTTCACAACCAAAATACTAAAGGTGATAAATTTGCTTCTCGGAGTAAGTCGTCTATCTTTCTCGAGTATCCTTTTGGCAAAAAGGGGTGGAGAGTTTTTGATTTGGAAACCAAGAAAATCTCAGTTTCTCGTGATGTGATTTTTCTTGAGAATCAGTTTCCATTCTCAACTCCATCTGTATCTTCGTCTTCATCGTTTATCTCTCTTGAGCTTCGATCGAGATTTGGACCTTCTGGGGTTGATGAGGATGAGTTTGACATCTCTGAGCAGGCTGCTACACCTGTCGTGAATCCTGCTGAGAATGCAATTCCTCTGTTACCGGTTTCCCCTGTTATGTCGGCATCTCTGTCTTCACCGGTCTCTCCGTCAACACCGGTGACTCCGGTTTCACCTGTATCATCATCTCCGTCTGTCTCTTTGCCTTCTCTGGTTGTTGAGACTATCGTTCCATCTGAACCAGAACTTGGTCATGTTAAACGACAGAAGCAACTACCTGCGCATTCACATGATTATGTCTTGGCAACAATGGTCACTCCATCGTCCTCCTCGGCACAGATTTCATCTTCTTGTATGTACCCGATCGATGAGTATGTAACATGTGATCGCTTCTCCGCCTCACATTGTGCTTACCTCACCGCTATCACGAAAGAGATCATCCCGAAACATTATGCTCAAGCTGTTTTGGATGAACATTTTCGTGATGCTATGCGTACAGAGATTGATGCCTTGGAAGATCATGGTACGTGGAGTGTTGGCACACTTCCACCCGGCAAGAAAGCCATTGGGAGCAAGTGGGTTTACACGATTAAATATCGCTCCAACGGGAGCCTTGAGAGATATAAGGCACGATTGGTTGTCTTGGGAAATAACCAATTTGAAGGCCAAGATTTTGAAGAAACCATTGCACCTGTCATTAAAATGACCACAGTGCGGATTTTTCTTGAAGTCTAAGCATCTAAGAATTGGCAAGTTCACCAAATGGATGTCCACAATGCCTTTCTCCATGGTGATCTTGATGAAGAGGTCTATATCAAACCTCCTCCGGGTTTTCATACTTCCGCGCCTAATCAAGTGTGTCATCTCCATAAGTCTCTTTATGGGTTACGTCAGGCTCCACGTTGTTGGTTTGCTAAGTTGACTTCCGCTTTGATTGATTATGGTTTTTTTCAAAATGTCTCGGATTACTCTTTGTTTAACTACAACAAGTCGGGTGAGCAGCTTCATGTCCTTGTCTATGTGGATGATCTGGTCATCTCAGGTAGCTCTCCTTCTCTTATTCAAGTCTTCAAAGAATATTTGAGCTCCTGTTTCCGGATGAAGGATCTTGGTGATTTGAAATATTTCCTTGGTATAGAGGTTGCACGCAGTGATGCGGGGATCTATCGTTGTCAACGAAAATATGCATTGGATATCATATCTGAGGCGGGTCTTCTGGGCGCCAAACCAGTTGCCTTTCCCATTGTTCAGAATCATAATTTGACAATGGTTCAGGGTGAAGATATACCAGAACCTGCTCGGTATCGACGTCTTGTTGGCAGGTTGATTTATCTCGCTACTACACGCCCTGATCTCGCATATGCTATTCATCTTCTCACTCGGTTCATGAAGCATCCGAAAGATGCTCATTGGGAAGCTGCGTTACGCGTCGTTCATTTTCTCAAGAGTAATCCTGGCCAAGGTATCCTCTTGCGAGCTGACTCTCCCTTAATTGTTACATTCAGATTGGACGGGTTGTCGTCAGACTCGTCGTTCTCTCACCGGATACTTTATCCAACTCTGTAACTCTCCTATCTCATGGAAAACTCATAAGCAAAAGACTGTTTCTATTTCTTCCACCGAGGCTGAGTACCGAGCTATGCAGTACACCACACGGAAATCATTTGGATTAAGGCACTTCTTCTGTCTCTTGGTGTTACTCACGATACACATATACCTCTGCATTGAGATAACAAAGCTGCTCTACATCTTGCGGCTAACCCAGTCTTCCATGAACGAACAAAACACATTGAGACTGATTGTCATTTTGTTCGTCAAGCTATTCAGCATGGCATCATTAGCACTCGCTATGTTTCTACGAAGCAACAGCTTGCAGATTGATGACGAAAGCTTTGGGTCGTGCTGAGTTTGAAGCCTTCATTTCCAAGATGGGCATTTGTGATCTTCATGCTCCATCTTGAGGGGGGTATTAGGATACAATTGTGTATATGTTATGTATTTATGAGTATTTAAGTCTTTCTCTCTTTGTACACATACATTAAGACTCTGTATAAATACTCTACCTTTAGCTTGTGAATAAATCATCAGAAAACCCTTAATCATACGCTTTAGGTTTCTGACAAAAACCACCCTTTTCGTCCCTTTCACAGCCTCTTCATATCGTTCCAGAAAGCCCGTTGTTGGCCTGCAATCAAAACGTGTAATACTCCCAACCTAAATTAAAACTTTGCTTTTGAATTTCTTCATATAAGGAGAATCAAGAATGAAACACTTAGTATCTCACATGAAAGAGTTATGAGTTGGAAAGTAGAAACGTGCAGTTGCATGCAATCACTTTGTTTAATAACCCTGATCCTAAATTATACTCTGTCTGTACATATAAGGAGAATCAGAACTCTTGCCAGACTTTGAGACATCTCTCAAGTACCACATTTTCGCCTGCCAAAATTCATGTACTACAATAATGTTTGAGTATTCATATTAGCTTTCTTTAAATTCAAAAGTGTATTACTCAGAGATGTAAAGCAGCGTGAGCAACAATATAAAGCAATGAATTTTTGATTTGGATTACATAGCAGACTTTAACAATAAAGAACATCATACATATATTCATGATGCTGAAGAGCTAATTGAGTGACTTGGATACCTGAGGTTAAAGGTCGTTGCTCCTCGCACTTGTGAGTGGTAAAAGATGAGGCAATTTAAAAATCTGAAATCAAATATACAAACTCAATCCATCCACCTCTAAGATCTTGAAAAATCAAAGAGGAAAAGAGTGGAGACAAACGAAATAGATAGTTCAATCCAAAAACAGCAAGGGTTTATGAACCATCGTTTATAGAAGTATACCTTAGAATTCAGATAATTTAAAAGCCACTTTCAAACCTCTGAGATTATTTACCATGAATTCCAAAATTCGAAATCTGAATCGTAATTATGCTCTACAATTTTAACACAAACCCAAAAACTTAATAAACAGAAGGCGCTTCGTAACATGTGGCTTTCTTATATCCATATAAAATAGGAAAGGAGGCGACATACCAAGAGAATTTGATTTGGAAAAATTGTAGAAGATTGAAGAAGAGAACACGAACGGCGTCTCCAGTTGATGATCTACTGCGAACGCAGCGAGAGTGTGTGAGCACAAATATAACGCCAACAAAACTCGACATTATACATGTACACAAGAAAATTTACAATACACGACTGTACAATCACATGATATCTAGAATCACACAGACTTAGAAGCTTAACATATAATCTAAAGCCTTCCACAAACCAAATATTTCGAACATAAAGCGAGAACAAAAACAGAGGACATACACTCACCGTCGTGATTGTCATTCTTCTTCACGAATGGCTGCCACATTGCTAATCTCGGAACTCCGTTTCAAATTATGTCGTTACGCAGATTTATGCAGATCTTTCTTATCGTCGAAAACGTGCCCTCTATGGCTGGATCCGAAGTAATTTATAGCCGAAACTCCAACAATATCACTTGGAATGCAAAAAGTCGAAAACAATGCCCAAAAGTGGAGTAATGACGCATAGAGGGTGAATTAAAGCTAAGAAGTGCAAAGGCCGAAACGTTCGCGGAAATTCTTCACCGTCACTGAAACGCAGTGCTGTCGGTAGACTGAAAAACACCTTAAGGGAAAAACTGAAGCCACAATGAAAGGAATGATTAATACGAAGCCCAAAAATTTCACCAGATTAAAGCCCATATCCTTCAAACACAATTGCCTTAAAACACAATTTCCTAACTTGGACAAAGACCCAAAAGAATATTTTCGGATGTGGCTATAAATAGAACATGTGTCTTTTTTTTCATAAGGAGAAAAAAATACTCTCATTTATTGTATAAGTTATCAGTTGTCTCAGTAATAATAACTAAAAAGTTTCTTCCTATTTATGAATCGGGAAAATGAGAAAAAACAACCCGAACTATTTTTTTCGGGGATTTTCATACCCAAACTTTAACTAATGGGATTTTCCAACCTGAACTCCTTTTTGTTTCAAATTTCCTACCCGAATTCATAAAAAATGGGGAAATTCAACATTGACTTCAATTCTGTTAGTCAACCGTTAAGTTCTGGTGACTGTACAATTGACATGGCAAAAACGACGCCGTTTTAATGAAAAAGAAAAAAAAAATGAAATTGCTCCGACCTGGGCTCAAACCCGCGCCTATATGGCGTTTCAAGCTAAGACTAAACCACTTGACCACGGTGACTCACTATGTTATATTCAACTAAGATTTAATATATTTATAACGAAGTCATGTGCTTAAAAAAAATATACGTGAACCCTTCTTCTCTTGATCTTCTTCTCAAACACGAGAGGACTTCGAAGAGAACACAGAGTTTGGAGGGAAAAAAAACACAGAGTTTAGAGAGAGAGATCATAGAGTTCGAAAGAAATAGGTGGCATGAACATAAGCAGACTTGGAAACTGATGTTTGAGTGTCCTTGAGAAGCAAAAATGAGGTAATTTCGGTTTTTGGGATTGTCGATTTTGTTAAATTGGATTGTTGATCTTGAAAATACTTTAGTTTTTCGAAACATTCTTTATCTATGGTACATATTTATGCTAGTATAAGTTCTAGTATCTCAATTTTTCATGATTTAAGGTATGAAATTTTTGTGGTCACCAACTGTTTGATGAAATGTCTGAGAGAATAATACTTGATTTTAATGGACTTTGTTATGCCAATTGCAGTGTAGATGACATAACATTTGTTGTGTATTATGGTGGGAATTGGGTGACTACAGAAGTTGGAGAACTTGCTTATATTGGTGGTGATTTGAAAAAAATTGAGTGTAAAGAAGAAGAGTTTTTTCACGATATTGACAAAAGAACTGGGTGAAGAACTGTATGGGAAGGCGCTGTGGTATAAACTTCCTTCCGAAAATAATAAGGAACGGAAGACATTGGCGAAAGCAGATGTTAGTTTTAAAAGGATGTGTGAGGTAGCTCGTTGGGTTAAGTTTGTTGAAATTTATGTGGATGAATCGGAGGATCCTAATGCTGCCAATGTCATTGGGGCTGAGCCGGTTGAGCCTTGTGAAGAAGATGTGAGATTTGAAAGAAATGTGGCTTCTTTTGTTGATGAAGATGAAGATTTTGATTACCATAACACTCCTCCTAACTCAGATGGTGAAGAGAAACATGAAAATTATGTGAGGTGCAAAAAAGGAAGTGGTGAGTTGAAGATGCGCCAAGTGTTTGACAGCCTAGATGAGTTCAAAGATGCTTTGGTGGATTACTCCTTACAGAGTGGCTGGAATATTATGTTAAGCATATGGGGGAAAGACAAGGACACTACAGTATGTGGCGTACAAGATGATAAATGTCCTTGTTTTTGGAGGATCTATTGCTCTTATGAAGAGCATATAGGAAAATGGATGGTGAAAACATTTGAAAATGAACACAGCTGCGTGAGGGATGGATACAGCAAGATTCTGAAATCAAAAGTGATTGCAAAGTTATTTCTAGATGATGTAAGGTCTGATCTCGAGTTGAAACCCAAGACTATCCAAGAGAAAATTGAAAAGAACTTCGATTTGATGACAACAATAGACCAATGTAGAGATGGGAAGGCAAAAGCATTGGAAATCATCCAACGTGAGCATGAGGAGCAGTTTGCTAGGCTTAGAGACTACCGCACAGAGCTGCTATGGTAAGTAGCATTTCTTTATGCTGAAACATTAAAGTTTTCAATCTTCATTAAGTCACTTTAACAAAGTTTTTTTCATCCTTTTGCTAGTTCGAACCCTGGATCAACTGTGGTCTTGGACACAATTCTGGATGATTCTGGAGAAGAAATCTTTCAGAGATTCTATGTGTGCTTTGCAAATCTCCGGAAAACATGG
The DNA here is from genome assembly GCA_010577795.1 of Isatis tinctoria. Taxonomy (NCBI): domain Eukaryota; kingdom Viridiplantae; phylum Streptophyta; class Magnoliopsida; order Brassicales; family Brassicaceae; genus Isatis; species Isatis tinctoria. Next base: position 18,659,191 of record CM021246.1, read on the forward strand.
TCTATGTGGTGTCGGCCTATCTTTGGCCTTGATGGATGTTTCCTTAAGTGCACCCTTAAAGGGCAATTATTAGCAGCTGTGGGGAGAGATGCAAATAACGGAATGTACCCTTTTGCGTGGGCTGTTGTGGATGTAGAGAATGAAGATAATTGGCTCTGGTTTATACAGAAGTTGAAGGCTGATTTCGACCTTGATGATGGTCATGGTTATACAGTAATATCTGATAGACAAAAGGTAAGTTTAGTTATTTTGTTTTTGGGGCTAAGTGTTGTGAAGAAAATGTGAGATTTGATTTTTTTTTTTTTCAGGGTTTGTTGAATGCTGTAGATAGGGAATTGTCGAAGGTTGAACATAGGATGTGTGCTAGACACATATATGGGAACCTGAAGAAGATTTTTCCTAATCAAAGTGATATGAAAGGCTTGTTTTGGAGAGTTGCTGAGAGTTACAATTCTTCTGAGTACGAAGCAAATCTTAAAGCAGTTAAAGCTTATGATGTGCGTCTGTTTGAAGCTATAATGCAGAAAAATCCACAGAATTGCAGCCTTGCTTTTTTCACACCAACAGCTTCTTGTATAGATGTTCACAACAACATCTCTGAGTCATTCAATAATGGAATTGATCCTGCAAGGTACTATAGGTTGGAGCAGAAGAAAGTTAAGTTCTGTAGGTTTGTTCCAGGACAAGATGGTAAACATGAGGTTCGTGATTGTGGTTCATCTGTCAGCGTTAATATGAGAATGAGGACATGTGCATGTAGAAAATGGGATATGAGTGGACTTCCTTGTCGTCAAGCTTTGAGAGTCATTGCAGAAAAAAAGCTGAATTATGAAGATTACACATCCAATTGGTACTCCAATGCAAGACAGCAACATATTTATGCTAACACAATAGAAGCTGTGAATGGTATGAGATTTTGGACAAAAATATGAGTCTGTCATCAAGCCAGCTCCTCATTTGGTTGAAGAAATCCAAAACCGGAAAGGAAGAAAGGTGAAACCAAAGAGGAAGAAAGGCAAACATGAGTCTCCCATTAAAAAGGCTTCAAGAAAGAGAAGGATTATCCATTGTGGAAGATGTGGACAAGCTGGACACAATGCAACAAAGTGCCAGAATATTGGAGTGGAGATATATAGGCGGAAAAAGACATCTTCAAAGACTGTAGAAGATGGATATGAGTCAATGACGGTAGACTATGGAGAAGGTCCAAGTCAACCAACACAAGACTAAATCAATATCAGGTTTAAATCTTTTTTGCAATATTTTGAGTTTTATAATATGTTTTGGTGTAATCTTTAGTTTTTAAAAATGTTTGTGTTTTTTTTTTCCATCTTCCGTATACAGGAAAGAGATGATGGAGTTGGTAGGGACAATGGTGGATTTTTGGAGGATGAAGCTTATGACTATCTCTAGGATTTGTTTTTGATGTTTTAGAACTTTGGATAATATGGATTTGATGTTTTTTTAGGACATGTTGCTGTTTTTATTGCATTTTTATTATGGTAACCTTAACAAGTAATGGTTAGTTTATCTTCTTCTATTTTTTCTTCTTTCCAGCATTGTCTTTTCGTTGCGCATCTTTCCTCTCGTGTTTGAGAAGAAGAGCAAGAGAAGAAGGGTTCAGGTTTATTTTTTTTTAAGCACATGGCTTCGTTATAAATATATTAAATCTTAGTTGAACATAACATAATGAGTCACCGTGGTCAAGTTGTTTAGTCTTCGCTTCAAATGCCATAGTGGCGCGGGTTCGAGCCTAGGTCGGAGCAATTTCGTTTTTTTTCTTTTTCGTTAAAACGGCGTCGTTTTTGCCACGTCAATTGTACAGTCACCAAAATTAAAGGTTGACTAACAGAATTGAAGTCAATGTTGAATTTCCCCATTTTTTATGAATTCGGGTAAGAAATTTGAAATAAAAAGGAGTTCAGGTTGGAAAATCCCATTAGTTAAAGTTTGGGTATGAAAATCCCCGAAAATATAGTTCGGGTTGTTTTTCCCCATTTTCCCTTTATGAATCACTACGATTCAGTACGATTCAATTAGATTTAACCACTATAATCCATACATGACTAGTGTAATGTCTAAACAAACTTAGAAAGTAAGTTTCCGACTTTAATGATCTAATATAAATACAAAAGAATAAATTTTCACATCTTAAATATTTTTTACTTATTTTTTTAGTTATACAAGCTGTCTGTGTATTACTCAGAAAACTTTTATTTACCTACTAATCACTAAGATTCAGAATAATTATACTTTATTCAGTTGATATAATATATAAATAATCAGTGTTAAACTCTAATTAATTTAGAAAAAAAAATTCAAGTTCAGTAATCCATTATAAAAAAAAACAAAGGAGAATGAAGAGGGGCAGGATAAGGAGAATGAAGAGGATGAAGAAGAGAAGGATAATGAGGGGGCAGAGGAAAGAGAGGGGTAGGATAAGGAGAATGAAGAGGAGCAGGATAAGGAGACTATATATCTCACTAGATTTTGAATATTTGATATGATGATCCTTTTTTTTTTGTAGGTAACATGTTATAAGGTGTTTGTTACGTCATCTAATGATGTGGAAATACAGTTTGGGTTACAATATTTTGATGAGGTGGTATGGAACCTATCAATTTTATTATTTGAATTTAACTTTGATGGTTATGTGATTACTTACTATATCTTCTTTCTTATTGATCAGTTAGATCAGAAGTTTACTGCTTACGGCTAGGCAGAAGATGATAACGCATCTAAAATTTTCATAGTTGCTGGAGCTTACGGTTCAACGATACGGGTCATAGACTTTGAGAATTTAGAACTTGTTCGGGTAAATACAAAATTGGAATTAAATTTTTAATCATTTAATCTAATATATATTTTCTTCAATTTTGCAGACACTGGAAGGTCATCAAGGTGGCGTGAATGAAATAAGAAGACATCCCCAAGCTTCTTCACTTGTGTTAAGTGGAAGTGCGGTGAATATCACATGCTTCATTTTCTTTTTTATAATTTGTTTTTGCACTGTTTTTTATAATCATGAAATTTTAAGTTTTGTTTGTACTGTTTTTGTACTGTGTTGATATAATCATGAAATTTTTCAGAATTTCACAATTCATTTGTGGAATATTGTTACTGGTTATTGCTTGGTCAGATTTGATGTCGAAAAAGTTCTTTCTGCGGTATATAAAAAATTATCTTGCCTCTTGATGTTGTCCAATAGGAGTATGCAGCTGATGTTGTTGTTTTTTGTTAAATTTAAGATTTTCATTGGACCAACTTCAATACTTTAATATCTTCTGGAGATGATGATCATGTCAGAGGGTGGTATATTGAAGGTAAACAATTTGTTTGTTTTTTTATCACAGTTTTGTGCGATAACTTTGATAATTGATTTTCTAGGTATTGGGAACCTAAAGAGGTTTTTGAAAAGAAAAATGACATTGACAACGAGAAAAACAAAGAAGAGGGATATGACAGGGCCGAGGCAATGATAAGGAGGTAAAAATTAAAGGAACAGAAGAGGATGGGGAGTATTATGGATGCATAAGGTATTACAATGTCAACAGAGTGCTTTTACATGTACAGATTTAATCTATTAAAGAATAATTTGAATTTTCTTGTACAATTTAGGACTGAGATACTCACTTGCAGGCTGGTACGAGTGGGTTTACTCCATTCACGTATCACGCAAATGTCAAAAACCACAAGACCTTTGAGAAAATCACAGTACAACAGAGCCAAAGTGAAAAGTTTGGAGAGGCCAAGGAAACCAGCTGGGTTATATTAGGTAAGGATAAAAACTTTTTAGTTCTTTGAATCACCTGTTGAAAAGTGAACTGCGTAGATGATGAACTTGGAACATCCAGTAGTGTTTAATAGATTAAATGCTATTACAGGTACATCAGAGATAGTAATAGTATCAGTTCTCGGAAGATAATCTCTTATAAAGTGTTATTAGAGCTACAACAGAGTTAGTGTTTTTTTGTTTATACTCTCTATCTTATCATTAATTTTTTTTGGTTTGTTGTCAGGCCGCTAGCGCATGCAAACATGGATACTTGTGTATATCGAAATACTTGCAGCTGCAAGTCTTCATGCTCAAATCAACCAAATATGAAACACATTCTTTCCCAATGACATTGTACTCGAGCCGAAAGGTGTTTAGCTCTTGCACAATTAACAACTTAACAGCCAGAATCTGGTTATGCAGTTGTTGATGCACACGCGGAACTAGCGTTTGTGTCTCAGGTACTTCAGCACAAGCTTTTCGGTATTTGTTAAACCACTCAATGATCTTTGCCAAAATGACATCAATCATTGATATTAACGACAGCTTCCTTGCGTCTACCAAAACATTGTTAAGGCGTTCGACAGAGTTTGTGGTGTTTATGTTGTACCTGTCACCTGGAAAATAACATCTTTCCCATTTTCTCTCATCAACACTGTCATCGAGATAAGAAGCAGCAGCAGGATACTTTTCCCTGAATTCACCATAGAGGATTCAAAACTTAGACTCTACATAGCAGTGTGCGCACTCCAAGAACTTCTTCTCAATTACATCTTTCCTAACGTATGAAACAGCTGCTTTCACATTTTGACACAAATGCAATATGCATGATGAGCCTTTGGGTAGACCTCACCTATTGTCTTAATTATACTTGCATTTATATCTGAAAGAAACACAAGCTCAGGAGTATCTGGTATCAGCGTTTTCAACACATTAAAAAACCAGCTCCAATTATCATTTTTTCACCATCAACTTCACCAAAAGCAATGGGATAATGGTGATGTTCATGACCTAAGCAAGATCAATAAGAAGCACTCCACCATGTACATTCTTCAAATGTGTTCCATCCACAGCTATCACTTTTCTCATGGCTTTAAAACCTTTAATGCAAGATCCCAAAGCGATAATAGATACTGAAACCGATTTTCATCATCCACTTCCACTTGTGTCACTATACCAAGATTCACCCTCTCCAACATATGCAAATAAGATGGCAGCATATAAAAACTCACTTCTGGACTACCCCACACATCATTAGCAGCTTTAGTTTTTCCTCTTCAACCTTAACAACAAGCTTATGCTGTACCAAAATCAACAAGAGTTTTTGCAGTTGGATTCTTGTACTGGCCCGGATAATCCTCATGTACCACATATGCAACCAAGCTCGGTGTGCCTTTCTGTTTGTCTTTGTTACTACAGTATCGAGCCGAGAGCATGAATGCATTTTCGTATATGTTGCAACCGTTAATAAACTTGAATCTTTAGGTTTTGAAACCGGCAAGTGCCAACTCCAACCTTTTACCCGACATTTTACCACATATAACACATGTGTTGACTTCACCACACGAATCTCAAAGCATTCTCGATGCACAACCCTCAACAATAGTTCTTGCACTTCCGCCTTGCTTCTAAATTCTTGTCCAACAACCAGATCTAGCACATCTTTCCATTCCACATTGACAACCTCAACATCTTCTACATTAGGTGTAATGTAAGTTGTGTCAAACGAACAATAGCCATCCCTATAAACCACTTCATCACCATGAACATTTTCATCATCTGAAACATGTTCAACAATCTCCAACTCCTGACCAGCACCAATACTATCATCTATTCTGTCATCACTCACAAGCTCATCATCCCTACCGACAGTGCCGGCCTTGAGAGGAAGCCATGTAAGCATTAGCTTCCGGCCCTCTATATAAGCAAATTTTTCCGGGCCTAAATTTCAAAAGGATCCTTAGTATAGTGGTTGATACGTCCGGCCCCCATAGCCTGGTGGCTCAGGTTCGAACCACAATATTAACTTTTGTATATGTTTATTAGTCAGTTTTTTATATAAATAGGTTGGTAGCTATATAAAAGGAAAACTAAATAACCTAAGAATATCATCTAACTAAAAAAAAAGGAAAACGAAGTTAAAAAGTAAATAATTCTATTTGATTTAAATTAAAAATTAATTAAAGAACATGTTACTTAAAAAAAAAGGAACATAACAAAATTCTAAATTGCCAATATCGTTTTCGTATCCCGTACTTATAGCAACAAGGAGAAGCCTTTGGTGTTTAACAATTATCGTGGACTAATATTATTTTTAATTTCTTGGTTTCTTACAAAATCAAAGTCATCTTCCTCTTGTTCATCATCTCATCAAGTTTTTCGTTCAAGAAGTTTCCGCCAGCATCCGTTAAGGTTTGTCGACCAAATATTACTTTTAGCATTTACCTTTACAATCTAAATTTAAAATATTATTAGTTGATTGTTTAATTAAATATGAGTTGTGTGATTGAGTCATGTGGGCATTGGTCAATGTGTTTTGATTCCTCCACCAAACAAACTTCATAAGACCGTATGAATCTTTAGAAACATGAGCAGATTGTTTACCAAATTAAACTAATCTTATATAGCTTTTGTCTTTTTATTACTTGTGCGTTCTTTTTGTGTGCTGATATATCTATGTATATATTAATTGTAGTTCAATGTCTTCAAAGCGAATAAAAATTGTGATGGGAGGTGCAGAAAAAGCAAGAAAAAGAAAGAGACAAGAAACACTAACAAAATCATTAGCTGGTTCCATGTTAAGGTATGTAAAAAAATCTGAACCTCTTAAAGCTTCTGAATCATTAGAAGAAGATATCAATAAAAACAGTGAAGAAGCTGGTGGTTTAGAACATGATCAAGCTGAAAATAGTGGTGAACATGGCAATGAGCATGAATGTAATGAGAATGAGAATAAGGATGAGAATGAAGAGGATAAAGCAGATGATAAGGAATATCAAATAGAAGGAGATATAAGTGATCCTGGAAATTGGAAAAAAGTTGATAATAGAATGAGAGATTCTATGGTGGAAAAAGGTCCAATGGCAAGACCCCCGATTGACTATCATTTTCCAAGAGATTATTTAGGTAGATGTTTTTTCTCATTCGTCTTATACAAGAGAAATAAGGAATGGAGAGAAGCAAGATAGACGATGGTTACTTTACTCAAAAGTAAAAGACAAAATCTTTTGTTTTTGTTGTAAGCTATTCTCGCAAGACAAGTGTATGAATCTATTGGCAACTACTGGATCCGATGACTGGAGAAATGTCTCAAAAATGCTCAAAGAACATGAAAAAGGTCATAAACATATCACATGCATGGTTCAGTGGGTGGAGCTGGAAACGAGACTGCAAAAGAATCAGACAATTGATAAGCATATTCAAGAAGAGATCAACAAAGAGAAAAAACATTGGAGAGATGTGTTATTGAGGATAATTGCATTGGTAAAGGGTCTTGCTAAACAAAATGTTGCATTTCGTGGAAGTAGTGATAAGGTTCATGAAGATGGTAATGGAGATTTCTTGGGTATGATTGAAGTATTTGCAGATTTTGATCCAATGATGAAAGAACACATTAGACGAATTGATAAGCGTGAAACTCATTATCATTATCTCAGTCACAGGATTCAGAATGAGTTGATAGAGATGCTTGGGAATGAGATCCAACAAATGATCTTGAAGAAGATTCGATGTGCAAAGTATTTTTCAGTTATTCTTGACACCACTCCTGATATCAGTCATCGGGAACAGATGTCCCTAGGGATCCGATGTGTGGATATTTCTGAGACTTCACCAAAGATTGAAGAATTTTTTTTGACATTCTTGAAAGTTAAAGAAAAAACCGGAGAGGGGCTTTTTGACACCCTTCAAGATGCATTACATAATCTTGGGTTGAGCATGGATGACATTAAAGGGCAAGGTTATGATAATGGATCAAATATGAAAGGGAAAAATAAAGGAGTACAAAAGAGGTTGCTTGAAATTAATCCCAGAGCTGTCTACACACCATGTAGTTGTCACAGTTTGAATCTTGTTCTTTCAGATATCGCTTCCTCATCATCGATAGCTGTATCATTTTTTGGAATTATTCAGCGCATCTATTGTCTGTTTGCCTCTTCTACAAATAATTGTGAAGTTTTCAGAAAGATTGTGAATGGTATTACAGTAAAACCATTATCACAGACTCGTTGGGAGAGCCGTATCAAAAGCGTTAAAGCTATACGATTTCAGGCTCCTCAAATACGAGATGCTTTGTTTTACTTAGCTGGAAACAGTGAAAATCCAGGAACAAGAAGTGAAGCTGAGTCTCTTGCAATGAGTGAAGTTTATGGAATGGGAAGCTTTGAGTTTTTGTTTGGAATGATTATTTGGTATGAGCTTCTGTTTGCTGTTAACAAAGTAAGCAAGATCCTGTAATCAGAAGATATGGATATTGATTTTGGTATTACTCAAGTGAAAGGTCTTATCTCCTTTTTTAAAGAGTATAGAGAAACAGGTTTTCAAGTAGCAAAAATAGAAGCTGAACGGATTGCTATTGATATGGGAATTGATCATGTATTCTCTGTGAAAGCAAAGCGCTTTATAAAAAGAAACGACATCATGATGAAGAGCCTGAAAAAGATGGGGAAGATGTAATATTTACAGCAGAAGAAAATTTCAGGATCAATTACTTCATCAAAATTGTGGATCAAAGTTTGGTTTCTTTTGAGACAAGGTTTGATCAACTCCAAAGTTATGAAAAGACTTTTGGATTTTTATTTGATTTCAAGAAGCTGAAGTTAGCAAATGATGAGGAATTGAAGGTTTCTTGTGCCAACCTTGAAGTTTTTCTCAAGCATGGTAATAATTCTGATCTTGATGGTAATGAATTATTTTTAGAGTTGAAGCTTTTACGAGGGAGTTTACCAAAAGATATTGAGAAGGTTATCGATCTACTGGATTTTCAGAGAAAGGTGGAAACTTGTTATCCAAATACATGGACTGCATACCGCATAATGATGACAATTCCAGTTTCAGTTGCCTCAGCAGAAAGAAGTTTTTCGAAGTTAAAACTCATAAAGTCTTATCTACGGTCGAGTATGTCTCAAGAAAGACTCAATAGTTTGGCGATCGTATCAATAGAAAGAGGCATGGCTGAAAGGTTGGACAATACAAATCTGATGAATGAATTCGCAAGTAGGAATGCAAGGAGAATTATTTTTCAAAAATAATGTATTTACCTTTATGTTTTGAAATTTTAATTACGATTATTGTTTAACATTACATAAGTTTTTATGGTTATATTGCAAATTTTCTTTTTTAAGTATGTAAAGCGGCCCTTTTTGTCTTTAGCTTCTAGTCTCTTTAAACTCAGGACGGGTACTGCCTACCGATCTACTCAGAACTATGGCTTTCTGGGTTGAAGTCCGTAAATTCCACATGCAAAACACTCCTACACTCACTGGTATTAACTTCCATCAAATAACCTAAAACATCTTCATCATTTAAGATGTATGAAGGCATTTTAGGTTCGGTTAACAACGAAATATAACTGAGAAGAAGCTTTGTCGTTGACTCATCTACCATGATCTTACTCCTTATCTTACTAACCAACCTAGAATACGTTATCTCCTCTAACTTTCCCTTCATAACTACACTACAAAACGCAACGTTCTTTCCTATTCCACCGTACATCATCACCATTATCTGTATAACACCCTATTACACTTCGAAAACAATTTTACTATGTATATATACTTGTGGGTAATTCAAGAATCTAATGAAGAGGAGAGAGAGAGAGAGAGTGAGAGAGTGAGAGAGTGAGAGAGTGAGAGAGAGTGAGAAGAAGAAGAAGAAAGAAGAAGAACAAACATTTATCTCTCCCACACTGTTTTCAATTCACGGATTTGGAATATGGAGAAGAGAAAGAAAGGAACAGAAACGAAGAATAAGGAACAAGAAGAAAGGAGAAAGGAGAAAGAAAAAATGAGTTAATGGTTTTTTGGTGTGGCTGAGGAGGGATTGAATGTTACGTACTAGGAAACATAAGAGGGAAGATAGAGTTAATGGAGATTGTGGTCGCGTTGAGTGAGATTGTGGACGCACTTTTTTTTATTAAATGAATCGAATGGATTCATTAAGGGTATATTGGGAATTTCGTGTGCAAAGGGTTAGATCAGATTTTATCATTTTAGATTATGAATGGTAATGTTGAACCGCACCGCACCCGCACTTAACAGTAACAAAAATCTCTACATATATTATGTATTTATACATTTTTATAACTATAAAAACTACACCGGCTTAAAACCGCTGATTCCGCACCGCTTAAAATCCGCTCACCATTCGGAGCCTTAGTAGTTATTGGGATTTCCCGTCCCGTACGGAAGATCTTCTGAGATTTTGATCCGTGACTAAGAGCAGGTACATCAATGAACCCCACATGGGGTTCATTTTTTTGTTTTTTGAAAAAATAGTAAAAAAAAAAAAAAAAATTGGGCGAATCACAGTTCGCCACGTGGCGAATTCAAGGAGAGAGAGATTCGTATATTAGAGTTTTTTAGAAATGAGATCACCACTGTTCTTGAGGCCTATGAACCCCAATTTGTAACTCTATTAAAAAGATCATAATTTCTTCCATCCAAACCAAAACCATAAACCGAACCGACCATGAAAATTCGAATCCGATTTTGACTTAAACCAAATCGGCATCATCGCCGAATCCTTCACTTTCCGATGCGTAGCTTAACGCAATTCAAAAACCAATTCTCGCACTTACTCACCTTCTTCTTCTCTTCTCCACATAAACCCTAAACCCCTTTCTCGCCTCTGCAAATCTGCAAACATGTTCTCTCCACTAACGAAGAGACCTAAACAAAGCTCTCGCAATGACAAAACCCCACGCCATCGAGTTCCCCCGCCGGATTCTCCAGTAACTCCGGCTCACCGTGAAAGTTTCATCTCAGATCGTCCCGCCACTGGAACTCCTGCACCTTGGGCTCCTCGTTTGTCCGTTCTCGCTAGGTAATTTCAGATCCCCTCTCTCTTACATTTCCACCGTTTTTAGTCCCGGATCTTGTATTGACACCTCTCTTCATCGTCGTTTGTTATCCCAAGAGCTTCTCCTGCCAACAATGGCGAAAAAGGAGATGATACAGACCAATTAAAGCCTGTATTCGTCGGAGAGTTTCCTCCATTGGTTCGAGATGAACAAACATGCTTCACGAGGAATAACGTTCATCCTGGTTAGTACTCTTTGCATTAGATTGGAATCAAAAGGAGAATATGTGTTCTTAGTTTTTTGCTTATTCTTCTTCTCCAGGTGATGTTTGTGTATCTGGTGGAATCGACAAAGAGACTTCCCTTTCTTGGTTTATCACTGGCAGTAAACTTTTTGTTTGGGGTCACTTACCATCGAGAAAATGTGTTGTTCTTGAAATTCCTTTGGCGAATGAAGATTGTGCTTTACAAGATGGTAAAAGCTGGTTGATTGGTGTTGTCTCTTGGGATGCTTCAGCAAGCAGGGCTGCTCGATCTCGCAGTCCTGTTGGTATTGTGATGGTTAATAGAAAAACTCGAGGTGTTGTGTACTGGTCAGATATCTTTTCTAGTCAGGAAGCTGCACCTGTTACTAATCTTGGTTCTTCTGAAGAACCTGGTTTGTTTAGTTCTCCAAAGGTTAGAAAAAGCTCGCGACAAAGTAATGGGATAAGAAGCAGTAGGGGAGGATATTGTGATCTTAATTCTTTGATTACTACCCCAGTTGATACAGCAGAGCGCCTTTGTATTGCTATCACGTGCAGTTCCAATGGTGAGCTATGGCAGTTTACTTGTAGCCCTACAGGCGTTGAAAGTAAGCAAGTGCATTTGGATGTCAGCTCTTCCTCCATGAGTGAGGGTTATCCAAGGTCCCTGGTGTGGCGGTTTCCGCAAGGATCGGCGAGAGAGTCTTGTTGTCAATTTTTCATGTTAACAGATTGTGATATACATTGTTTTATAGTTGAACCTTATCTTGATCCAACTGTTACGGAAGTCTGGCGTCACGAGATTGTTGGCACTGATGGTGATTCAGGTATCAAGAAAGATATTGCAAGTCAAAAGCAAATCTGGCCCTTAGATTTGCAGGTGGATGATCAGGGTAAAGTGATCACCGTTCTTGTTGCCACTATCTGCATGGACCGCGCCAGCAGTTCAAGTTATACACAATATTCGCTTTTAACCTTGCAACATAAATCTGAGACGAGATTTGGAGATGGCAGAGAGGAAAGGGTTCTTGAGAAACAGGCTCCAACCCAAGTCATTATCCCAAAAGCAAGAGTGGATGATAAAGACTTCTTGTTCTCTATGAAACTCAGAGTTGGTGGAAGACCCCAAGGGTCAGCGATAATCCTTTCAGGTGATGGAACAGCCACAGTCTTCTACTGTCATGGTAACTCTACCCGGCTCTATAAGTTCGATTTACCTTACGATGCTGGCAAGGTCTTGGATGCTTCGGTTCTCTCATCAACTGATGAACATGAATGTGGTGCATGGACTGTGCTAACTGAGAAAGCTGGAGTGTGGGCTATACCGGAGAGAGCTGTCGTGCTTGGTGGAGTTGAACCTCCAGAGCGAAGTTTGTCACGCAAAGGGAGCTCCAATGAGAGATCACGAGATGGGATAAGGAGCACGCCATATGGTGTTGATAGACCTGCTAGAATGGATGATTCTGATTTACAAAATAGTGAAGAGAAAGGAAATGCGAAAATGGGAGTTTTTCGTCAAACAGCCCGTGATGAAGAGTCAGAAGCTTTGCTTGGTCAGCTCTTCGAGGAGTTTCTGTTATCTGGGGAAGTTGATGGTTCCTTGGAGAAGCTTAGTCAATCTGGTGCATTTGATAGAGATGGGGAGACCAATGTTTTTGCTCGCAAAAGCAAATCAATAGTTGACACATTAGCCAAGCATTGGACAACAACTAGAGGAGCTGAGATCGTAGCTATGACTGTTATATCTGCACAATTGGTGGAGAAACAACAGAAGCATGAGAAATTTCTACACTTTCTTGCTCTATCCAAATGCCATGAGGAGTTGTGTTCTAAACAGAGTAACCACTTTCATCTCTCACTGTTATTTTTTTCTTTTAACTACTATAGCATGATTCTATTTCATCTCTTTTAGTTCCACCTTTTAATGCTTGAAGATATATCTCTACATTACAAGTCATTTGTTCCCAAAAGATCAGATGGGTAGTTCATGTTTAATGCATGCTCAGCAGTTATATTATTCTGACTGGCATAAAAAATGATTGCTGGGCTAATCCATCTCTTTTATGGCAGGACATTCGTTACAAATAATTCTGGAAAATGGTGAAAAACTTGCTGCAATGATTCAACTCAGGGAACTGCAAAATTTGATTAACCAGAGCCGCTCAGGCAGATTTGGCTCGCCGCATGCTGCCTCAGAGGATCAAGTTTCGTGTGCCCTTTGGGATCTTATTCAATTTGTAGGGGAGAGAGTCCGGCGAAATACGGTTCTGTTGATGGACAGAGATAATGCTGAAGTTTTCTACAGTAAGGTATCTGAAATTGAGCAAGTATTTTATTGCCTGAACAGGCAGCTGGAATACATAATCAGAGCTGAACAACCACTAGTAACTCAAGTGCAGAGAGCCTGCGAACTCTCAAACGCATGTGTTACAATTCTTCGGACTGCCTTAGATTACAAAACTGAGCATCAGATGTGGTACCCACCACTTGAAGGTTTAATACCGTGGCACTCTCAACGTGTTGTGTGTAATGGACTGTGGTGCATTGCGTCCTTTATGCTTCGTATGTTAACTGAGGGATCTAGGATCGATATCTCTGCTAAATCCGATATATACACGCATCTCGAAGTGCTTACTGAAGTTTTACTAGAGGCTTGCGATGGTTATGCCACTGCTAAATTGGAGCGAGAAGAAGAGACCAAAGATTTGCTTGATGAGTACTGGACTTGGCGGGATACCATTTTCGACTGTCTTTATAAACAGGCCAAAGAGTTCATGGAAGCAGATTTCCAGGTTAGCCTATTCTTCGCATGCAGTGCACTGCATACTGTTTTCGTGTTTAATAACACCCTGAACTGGTTTTGTATCTGTAGGGCGTCAAAGAAAGAACTGATATGACAGATGAAGATATCTTCAGAAACCGATGCTCCGATTTGCTTTCAGTTGCTAAGCGACATGCAGGCTATAAAATTATGTGGAAGATATGTTATGATCTCAATGATACACCGCTACTAAAAAACTTAATGGTATGAGCTTTGGCTACTTCTTTCCATGTTCCTCGAGTTATCTCCAAAGCATTAGATTTCTTAAAAGAATATTTTGTTTTCTAATATGCTCTTGAGGTTGCATCGTAGACAATCTGTTATACTCCTTCCTTAGCATTAACCCTTTGGATTGCTGTGCAGCACGAGGGTGTGGGACCACAAGGAGGCTTCAGCTACTTCGTGTTCCAGCAACTTTATAATATGAAACAGTTCTCTAAGCTTCTACGGCTTGGAGAAGAATTCCAGGACGAGCTACTGATATATCTAAAGCGCCATTCTGATCTGTTGTGGCTTCATCAGGTGTTTCTTCATCAATTCTCATCTGCCTCTGACACTCTTCATGCATTGGCTCTAGCACAAGATGAAGAGTCTATAACAGAATCTGGAGATGTACAACCAACATTTGCAGATCGCAAGCGGTTTTTGAACCTTTCAAAGATAGCCTATGTGGCAGGTATAATAATAGTTTATTTTCCTTGGTGTTATTGACATTTTCATGATAATTATTACACATTTCAGATAAGAATGCTGATTCCAAATCGAAAGTGAAGCGCATTGAAGCTGACCTAAACTTACTGAAGCTGCAGGTGTGTTGTATGTTTCCTCATGTATATCATGACGGTGTAAATCTTACCTATAACTAAGTCAAACCGTAACTTTTTTTCTTGCAGGAAGAAATAACAAAAGCTCTTCCAAGCGATGAAGAGACCAGAAACCGGCTGTTCCGACCAGAGGAGCTAATCGAGATATGTCTAAGTATCCAGGGACGATGGACAGCTATAAAGGCTTTCGAGGTGTTTGCATGGACAAGCTCTTCGTTCCGTGAGAATTACAGGAGTCTCTTAGAAGAATGCTGGAGAAACGCCGCCGAACAAGACGACTGGGACAGGCTCCATCAAGCTTCTATTAACGAAGGTTGGAGCGACAAGGAGACATTACAGGAACTAAAGAACACAGCGCTTTTGCAGGCTTCTAAAAGATGTTACGGACCGAACCGAGTCAACGGTTTTGATGGGGACTTTGCACAAGTGCTTCCCTTAAGACGAGAGAGCCCTGAGGATAATAAAGCTTCTTCTGTAGAGGATGTGTTGATGAGCCACAAAGATTTCGCTGAGGCGGGGAAACTAATGTTAACTGCAATCATGCTGGGTTGTGTAGAAGAAGAAGGTATTGTAGCAGAAGAGTTCTCATCTCCAATGGAGTAAATTAAATTGTTTTTTTTTTTAAGTGAAAGTGACTGTGTAAATTATGTTGAGGGGATGTCATTGTTTTGGACATGGATGCATTGCTACATGTAATGGTTCTGTATTTCGGTTTTATGAGTTACTTATTTGACTGAGATTTTGTAACCAGAATTTCAAACAATGTTATAAAACCACAAGTAGACCGTTAGGTGAAACCATTCCAGGTACATGTCCACCGCACAGAAACAATGTTCGGTCTAAATTATCTATAAACCGATTCGTACCAAACCAAAAGATATGGGATGTCAATCGGACTGGTCAAGCTCGGTCTTACCTAAAATCCTCAAAGTCTGTAGATATTTGAGCCTGATCCGAAATTTTTTGGGCTTGTAATCTAAAGCCCGACCGGCGGTTTTCAGCTTTTTTTTGGGGTTTTAACTGTTTTCTTAAATAAAAAAATATTTACAAAACAATTTTAATTCCAAACTTAAACAATGATCCATATGTTTTTATCATATCCAATTTAAATTAAAACATAAGTCTCACTTAGTAAATCTAGATAAATAATAATACCAAATAAGAATAAAACAAAAATATTTCCAAGGAGTAGAAATTGTAAGATCTTTTTTACTGTCTTCTAAATTTTCGATATCTTCCAAATTCTCATCATCATCAAAAACTATATATAAAATTTAGTTTTGTTTCATTAATTTTTGACATATATAAATCACATAAACAAACATATAATATATATATATATATATATTGTTATATGGATCATAAAACATAAATTCAACCAAATGCGGATATAAATCAATGCTTCAACATATCTTGATAGAAGAAAACTTTTATATGTGTTCAATACATCTACATCTACACAGCTACACTTATACTAAAACTATTCGGATGCCATTATAGTTATCAAAATGTTTAGAACATACTAAACTTGCATTAGTTTAGATATTTTAGTAAGACACACGATTAAAAGTTACAGTTCTCGATTATTATTTTTATTATTTTAAATAACAAAATTATACATTTAATAGTCATTTTATTTATTTAAAACTAAAAAATATTTTTTTTCCAGTTAATTGGACACTACAAAGATTTATCTAAATCCGGGTATTCACCAGTTTAAATACGAAAATATCATCAACAAAGACTATCCAATAATATCATTGTAGAACTGGAACACTATCCTCTCATTGATCCAAAAGATCTTCTTCCACTGCCAGGTGTTACCACCACAACCTCTACCATTCTCCTCCAGGGACCATGCGAATCTAAATCCAACTCTTTCAACCAATCAGATCTCGCTGACGTGTACATCTGATCATCCCCAATCAAATCCACTATCTATGTTATAAAACCCAATTGCTTTCACTCACTTCTCAACTCACTCTCTCTTAAATCCTTGTAGTTAAGAAAATCAAAAAGGACTTGGATAAGATATGGCCACGTCAGCAATCCAGCAATCCTCCTTCGCCGGTCAAACGGCCCTCAAGCCCTCCAACGACCTCCTCCGCAAGGTCGGTGTCTCCGGCGGCGGCCGCGTGACCATGCGCCGCACCGTCAAGTCTACTCCTCAGAGCATCTGGTACTAAATCCAATCTCTCTAGTGTAATTAATTAACCTCTGTTTCTTGAGATCTTTTGAAACAGCTAAACAATCTGGTTTTGTAATAGGTACGGACCAGACCGTCCTAAGTACTTGGGACCGTTCTCGGAGAACACACCATCGTACCTAACCGGAGAATATCCAGGAGACTACGGCTGGGACACCGCCGGACTCTCGGCTGACCCAGAGACATTCTCCAAGAACCGTGAGCTTGAAGTAATCCACAGTAGATGGGCAATGTTGGGAGCTCTCGGCTGCACATTCCCGGAGATTCTCTCCAAGAACGGAGTCAAATTCGGAGAAGCCGTGTGGTTCAAGGCAGGATCTCAGATCTTCTCAGAAGGAGGTCTTGACTACCTAGGAAACCCTAACTTGATCCACGCGCAAAGCATCTTAGCCATATGGGCTTGTCAAGTTGTACTCATGGGTTTCATCGAAGGCTACAGAATCGGAGGTGGACCTCTTGGAGAAGGTCTTGACCCGCTTTATCCAGGAGGTGCGTTTGACCCATTGAATTTGGCAGAGGACCCAGAGGCATTCGCTGAGTTGAAGGTTAAAGAGCTCAAGAACGGCCGTCTTGCCATGTTCTCCATGTTTGGATTCTTTGTTCAAGCCATTGTTACTGGTAAAGGTCCCATCGAGAACTTGTTTGATCACTTGGCAGATCCTGTGGCTAACAACGCCTGGTCTTACGCTACAAACTTTGTCCCCGGAAAGTAATTTTCGTGTGGATTTGCTTCTCAATCTATCTACTTTGTAACAAACTATTAATGTATTATTCGTGTTTTTATATGAATTTGGTACTTAGTGACGTTTTTTTCCTTGGGACTTGTCTGGACATTTAGTGCCAACATTACATAAGGTTCACATAAGCACCTGAAAGAATGAAAACAATAGTCACAATGTAAGATCATTGAGAGTGGAGAAGAAATATAAACAGAAGCAGAGGTCAGGGATTTACAGACTTTCTCTTGCTGCAATTGTCGTTTACAAAGTTATTTCGAAAATCATTGCCAATAGGTTAAAGAGAATCCTCCCACAGTTCATTGCCTTGCCGCTAATCAATCTACTTTTGTGAAGGATAGGCTCTTGACTGAGAATCTTCTTTTTTGCAACCGATCTAGTCAAAGACTATCACAAGGACACAGTGTCTATCCATTGTAAAGGACACAAGTATCTGTCCATTGTAAAAAAAACGTTCTTTTGAATGTAATTTAACATTATACTCAAAAAATATATCCATCGGAAATTTGGCATGCCCTAGTAAAGAACCTGTTTCAAACTCGCTAGAACTGGAACGAAGTCGTCACCTACATATCAGACAAAAGCTTATATCATGTTCAGGGTTTCTTGGTCCGGTATGCTTTTTGGTTGACAGTTTACACAATCTAGAGAGAACGTAACGCAAGAGTCCATGGAGAAGGACCATCTACTCAAGTGGTTTCAATGAAGGAAGATAGCAGATACGTACGAACCGTGACTTCAAACTTGGTTTAGAGCCTTAATGTAGAAAGTTTAGAAGCACAAAGTTTTCGATCTGTTGTCGTATTTACAAAACAATTAATGTAACATCAGTTTGTAAAAAATGACTGCCTTCTTTGAGTGAAGACAAATTGTTATATTTTTCAATGAACGAATTGCATAATTAATTTTCTCTATTTATAAAAGTAAGATTCAAGTGAAGCCAATGAAGAGAAGTGATAAAAGAGGCATGTCTTCTCCATAGTCCTTGTAAATACCGAAGACAAAGAATACAAATCTTTTGGATTGTGAATAAAGAGATAAAAAGTCCGAGAAAAACTGATATAGAAAATCATTGTAACAAAATTAGCATTGATATATAAATTAGTAAATCAGTAATGCAAAGGTTAAGCCTTGCTGTTTCGAAGAAACGATCAAGAAAGTATAACGTTTATTTGTACGTAATTTTTGGGGAATGCATTACAAATTGTATACTAAAATTTATCTATTATGCCTTAATTGGTTGAGCTAGAGCATTAAGCTTTGTGATCTTAGTTACATCTCCAGGCAAGAAGTTAAGCCTCAACTGTCGAAGGGTCGTTTCTCTCGGTTTGAATGTAAACCTCTGAATCAAACTCTTATCTCATGAGCATTGATATGGATCTCTTCCTTGAGACTCTACATGATTTAGTTGCAGAACCGAATTCTCCTTTAGAACGTTCTTTCTCCTGAAACTTGCTTTGAGTATCTCTATCTCCACCGCATCATAATGGCCGCCATTGAAACTGAATCTTCAGCTATATACTGATTCCACAGAAGTAGTGATGTGATCTGTTTGGTACTTTTGGGAAATTTCCATTACAATCTCTTGACTTAGTTGCATCTTCGTGGCAAAAATCTTAGTTATCTCCAACCTAACGAGGTTCCCTGGACGCAAGTTTACACAGTCTTTGTCAAACTGGAGTCCGAATCTCTCCAAGAACAAGCTCCTTATGTATTCAAGCTCCTTCAGCTCTCCGATTCTTGATGAGGCAAATATAAGTCCGGCGACTGCTTCTTTAGTTTCTTCCGGTAAGAGATGCATATCGCTGGAGACAGTAAGAGAAAAACATAACGAATTAGGGCTTCGGAAACGCTTTAGGTATCCAATTTATTAGCGTATGTCACAAGTTAACTAGAGTAGCTTACCTTTGACACTTTAAATCAGAAAAATTCTGCAAGATGATTGCGCAGAAGTACTCGACCTGAGCGTATGCCGCTAATCTTGTCTTGTCTTCATTGATATGATTCACCTAAGATATCAATTCGCAAAAGGCAAGAAAATCAATAAACAGTGATCGTTTCTTGGATCAATTAAGAAAGAATCTACATGGGGACAGATATAAACTCAAATACCTTAGGAATTGTTTCTTGAAAGCGATTCTTGAAAAGAAGCTGAGCAATATCAGACCGTGTTTGTCTAACCATACACTCTCTTCGCCTTTGATGTACTTCGATAGAACACAATAGATTCTGGATATGGCGTTTGCTGCAAATAAGACAAATTTATTAAACTCTTGAACGTAAAACTTTATTTGTATTGTGTAAGGGAACTAAGCCCAGATTCTTACCACTTGGAAGCTTTTCGCCATCTTGAAGAATGAGTCGAACCAGCAAACACGTTACCGAAGCAGCCAAATTTTGCTTCTGTTTTCTTGGAAAACATGTCTAACTCTAATTGCAATAGAACGATCGATTCTTGTGATGTCTTCGGTACGAAGCTTTATAACCCTACAGGTGAACTGTAATCTGAAAAATTGCAACAACTTCTTATAGAAATAGAATGAACACAAGATCTCAGTACGAATAGTTCTCTTATTAGCTTTACAAAACTCACTCAAAAAAGTAAAACTCTCAATCTCTCAAATCTCTGATAAATTATGCCACAATTTGGCATCTTCTTATATATGTAACACCTAAACATAATTCTTATTCTCTCAATGCTTAGATAAATCCTAAACATTATCCATAACCATAATCTCACTTTATTTATATCTAGATAACTCCTAAATATAATTCCTACTCCCAGCTTCCTTATGATGTCTTCAAGCTCTATTCAAGCTTAAGTCAACACTTATGAGGTTAAAACGAATATATATAAGCAATTAATTTGACTTGTCGGTCATGGATTTCCTTTACTCCGAATGGAAAAAAAAATCGTGTATTGTATAATGAGAAACTATATAAAATCTGAAATTTGCAGTGATAGACGCTGAAAAAATAAACAAATCTAAATTGATTTACTGATCTATCTTAGTTTACATTTTTTATTAACCCTTTATACTAGACTATTCGTTATTAAATTTTAGAGAAAGTCAAACACCTGAATTTTTTTAAAAAATTGAATTAAGAAAAAATGTTAGTTTGACACTAATTCATTGTCTTATTACTAAATTGTTTCTAAATTTAATTCTATTACAACAGGGGTTTTGATACTGAGAAATGAGAAATGTTAGTTTGGCACAAATTCACTATCTTATTACTAAGCTATTTCTAATTTTAATTCTATTATAACAAGGGTTTTGATACTTATTTTACTCTAGAACTGGTTATTAGTAAAAACCTTATATACAACAATGCCATCATAATAATTTCTACCTCAGCAAAAAAAAAAAGTTATGGTTTTTCCATAAGACAAACTTAATTATGGATGGAACAGATTTATTTTTAAAAAGATTTGTGGTACATGACTCATTTTGAGACTTTAACCATAAAAATTACTCCGTGCTTTCAAAATGAGAATGCCCAAATACAAAGGAGAATATCATTTTGACAATGAAATTTTCAAAATGACATACTGTAGCAACTGCCACTTATTTTTATATTGATTTATTTATTTTTAACTACAAATTTACTTAATTTTAATTTTTAGAATGATTTATTCTTTTTAAACTAAAATCTACGTAATTTTGACAGACTTATTTAGGTTTCAATAGATTTTTGTTTCTCCTCGGCCACAATTATTTTGACGAAAAAATTTAGATTTCATAAATTTATGTTTTATTCTTTTTTAAACAGTATGAGAAATTACTTTCTGATAGGTTGCCCCCCTCAAATTAATCCACTTCAAACACGTTTAATTCTAGAGTTCTATAGACAAACAACCGAAAATATAATGAGATTTTTTCATAAATACACTTTGTTTGATACACTTTTTCAGAAATACACTTCTGGAGATGACATTTTCAGTTTTACAGGTTAGTTTGATATTTAATGACTAAACTAAACTTGTTTATAATTTTTTTTATAAAGCTTTATAAAAGAATTTATAAAGTCTTTATAAAAGAGTTTATAAAGCCTTTATAACAGAGTTTATAAATTCTTTATAAAAGAGTTTATAAATCCTTTATAAAAGAGTTTATAAAAGAGTTTATAAATCCTTTTATAGTTTATAAAGCATCGATCACTGGGGTTGACTCGAATCATTCTCGAAGGTGATAGTCAGACTCTTATTAATACCTTAAATGGCATATCATCTAACTGGAGCATTCACAATATCTGCCAAGACATCTTTCTACTGCGAACGTGTTTTGACGAGATCCTTTTTCACTTTACTCCTCGTGAGGCCAACGTACAGCTCATCTTCTTGCAGCAAATCAATCTAATTTCCTTTCTTTATGTTATAGTTCTACTTTCTTTCCCCTTTGGTTATTAAATTCTTGTACTCATGACTTTGTAAACCAGAGTTTTTAATATAGTATCTTATTTGTCGGAAAAAATAAAAGAGTTTATAAAGCATTGATCATCGATTTAGAAGCATTATTTATTAATTATTTTATAAGAGATTTATAAAGGTTTATAAAATTATTTATAAAAGTTAATAATTTTTTTATAAGGGTTTATAAATATTTTATAAAGATGTATAAATCTTTTACAAAGGTGTATAATCTTCTATAAAGGTTTAAAAATCTTTTATAAGGGTTTATAAAAATCTTAAATCTTTTATAAAGATTTTATTAAATTTTATAAGAGTTGATCGAGTAAGATTGATGAGAGTAGAGTCTATTTTTATAAGGCTTTATAAAATCATATAAAACCAAAACGATAAAGCCTTACAACCCTATTTATCTTATAAACCTAAACCTTATATAATCTTGTAAAAGCTAGAACTATTAAGCTTCATAACAATGTTTATAAAGCCTTATACAACTGTTCATAAAGCTTTATAAAAATATTTATAAAGCCATATAAAATATTTATAAAGCCTTATAAAACTATTCAGCCTAAGAGTTGATCGAGTAAGATTGATGAGTGTAGCGTCCATTTTATAAGGCTTTATAAAACTATTTATCTTTATAAAACTATTTATAAGGGTTTAAAATTTATTTATAAGGGTTTATAAAATATTTTATAAATGCTTATAAATTTTTTGTAAGTGTTTATTAATCTTTTATAAAGAGTTTATAAATCTTTTTTATAAAAACTGTATACATCTTGCAACATCATACACCATAAAATCAACAGAAGAATTTCTGATATAGCTCCGGATAAGACTTCTGAATCTCTCTCGCCCAGCTGTATCCCTGCCATTTGTTCTATCTCTCAGTGTTAATTATCAAACCATGACCTGCAATGTTGTTTCTCCAGACTTCGCAAATTGAAAAAGAGGTTCTAGTTCTTACCACAGCTGGAGCTTTACAGTACGATCTTCGAGGCACATTGTCTTTGACAGAAATTCAATACCAATCGTGCCCTGATGATAATGAAA
This sequence comes from Isatis tinctoria, assembly GCA_010577795.1. Taxonomy (NCBI): domain Eukaryota; kingdom Viridiplantae; phylum Streptophyta; class Magnoliopsida; order Brassicales; family Brassicaceae; genus Isatis; species Isatis tinctoria. Next base: position 18,682,280 of record CM021246.1, read on the forward strand.
CAACACAAGCTACTGGGAAAAGGATGAACATTGTGTACGACGATGATAATGAAATCATGGTTCACATACTATTAAGAGCTTATTGTATCTTTACAAATCAAGATCAGATGCTTTATCATTTATCAACTGAGAACTACTTCGATTATATAAACAATGACAACAACAAGATCAACGCGATCGTCAAATTCTGTTAACTTTTCTACGATCTTCTGAATTCTCCACTAATGAACAAACAACCAAAAGTGATCGATCACAGAGCCAAAATAAGAGATCGAACGATGATGATCATTCATCAGATTGTTACGTCCCATACATTAAAGAGGATCTACATAGATCAGATCACACAGAATCGAACGCGAGATCAGGAAAACGAATCAGACTTTCAATTTCAGAAAACAAAATTAGATCTCAACATCAAACCAAAACCTGAATTTCCCCGACTACAATCCCATAAAACCCAGCGAACGTCGTGCGTCATCATCGAGATAATACACATAGATCGGGGAAAGAGAAAATAAATTTACCTGGTAAATATTGTTGAATTTGTCGCACTGTACATGAATCAAGTGATGATAGTGAGTTTGTTTTATTCGTCAAGGGTAAAAAGGTAATTTTACCTTTAATAAATTAGTATACTTCTGTAAAGGATGTAAGGAGGTGTATTTTTAAAAAAGTGTATCACCAAAGTGCTATTTCTAACAATTTCTCAAATATAATTTCACTTTGGTGACATATATAGTCAAACCAATATTTTTGAGCCTCTCCACATGCATTATCATATACCAGAAATCAAGATGTTGCATACGTACTCCAGACCATGTTATGAAACTTTCTTCGTGTTTATCTTTCTTTGTGGCTCTCATCGATAATAAAAGGTTCTTTTGTTAATAAGGTTAACAAGTTGACTCAGGAGAGAGGAATGTCTACCGTGATGAATATATAAGATGAGGAATAGTGGGGTCCATGGTTGGCTAGAATCAAATATGGTGGAGCTTATATTAGGGCATTCGATTGAGCTGGGAGACCGAAAAATACCTGTTGTTAACTCTGTCTACTGTTCTAGGGAGAATCAACATGAGAAGAAAAGATGGTCTCTTATTTTTATAGCCTATTAACACAAAACGAAAGTTCCAGTGGCACTTGTCTTTCAAGCAAAGATTCAATTTTCAGTTGATAAATGCTTTTGAATTACTAAACATGCAAGGTCTCTGTCATGTCTATCTAATATGCATCTATGTATCTAAACGTGTTGTCGTGTTGAGTGAGGGAACCAAACAATACCATTCCACCCTCTGGCATGTCTATCTAATATGCATCTATGTATCTAAATACCCTCTAGCTTTGTATCGATATCCATGAAATCCTCACTTTGATTCGAAATTTCTCTTTCGTTATTTATATTTTGTGTAAATCTAAAGCTACCACAACTGATGCATATATTGGTAACCCCATACCATTGAAGCCTCTTGTCCCTGAGATATTTGTTAATATGCCTTAAATCTGGTGGAGCAGTCTGTCATGTAAGAATAGTTGTCTGTCATGTAAGACTGGTAGTCTCCTATGTACGACTGACAGTCTCCCATGTACGACTGGCAGTCTCCCATGTACGACTGGAGAAGCAGTCTCCCTGGTACGACTAGCAGTCTCCCAAGTACGACTAGGAGAGCATGTTGTGTGTTCTGTGATGGGCCTAATTAGGTTAAAGCCCATTTCGTGGATTAGAGTTTCCTATAAATATTGTGCTTCTCCTAATCTCTGTTGTATTCTGAAACTCAGCCTCCATCAATAAAATCAGTCTCCTTTGCCAGTGGACGTAGCCAACGTAACGTTGGTGAAGCACGTAAATTCTGTGTCTGTCTTTACGTTTTCTGTTTAGTCTTATCACATCCGTTATAACAAACTGGTATTAGAGCCAGGTTCTGGGATTTCCGCATCTGGTGAGAAGATGTCTAGTATGAACTTGAAGATCAAAAAGTTTACAGGGAGAAATAGTTTCAGTCTCTGGAAGATTAAGATGCAAGCGTTGTTGAAGCAACAAGTGATACACGAGCTTTAAACCCTTATTTCCTACTGCAAGTGCACAGCATACGAAGTAGTATTTAGGGGTCGATCCCACGAAGACCAGTTTTCACACTTTGATATATTGAGCTAAATTAAAAGCTAAGACAATTCAAATATGTTTTTGGTTTTTTTATTAACTAGTAATGAAAGTGAAATCGGTTGTAAGATAATTTTAACAGGCGTTAGGTCAAGGAATATCGCAGGAGATTCAGAGCGACGGATCAAACAACTATTCAGGCAGTGTTTAAGCACAAGTCTAGAACTCAAACATAAAGATAATATCAATCCACTGTCGTGGTATCAATAACTTTGTCTAACGATCTAGAAATCCTAACTGTCGTTGGTACTAGAAATCGTAAACAAGCATTAAGGATAGGTTCGATTTGTTCACAATTCTCACTACATCTACTGTCGTAGGTAATGGTTAAATTGCTCACCAATGTTTATTCTAGCAACCTAGCAACTGTCGTTGTCTAAATTAACCTCATATCATAAAATCAAATGATCAATTCGATTTAAGCACTAAGAACAACAAGGGTGAAGATATTGATTTGAATAGCCTATTTGTGTTTAACCCTAAAGCTCATGAATTCCTTTGACAAACCTTAACCTAACTAAGAGATCTACTCAGACATGATTAAAAAAGAAAACAACATGATTATAGAGTTCATCATAAAAGCTTGAATAGATAATGAAAGCTGAATATAAACTTATAAGAACTTAATTAAAGCATAAACATAAAGACTGAAAGTAAAGCATAAATATAAAGACTGAAAGTAAAGCATAAATATAAAGACTGAAAGTAAAGCATAAATATAAGAACTGAAAATAAAACTTAATTAAAGCATAAATGTATAAAGCTTAAAAGAAACTAAATAAAACTTAATAAAAGCTAACATAAAACTTAAAACTGAAGAAGAAGCTATGCTTTGAAGCTAGAGAAGAGAGGAGGAAGAAGAAGGTGTGATTTGAGATTGATGTTGTGAGTCCATTATATAGGCCAAGGTGAAGGGGAGTAGGTAAGACGGGGAACGGTCGTTCTAGGTGGAGAACGATCGTTCCCGATGGTCGATCGAAGTAGGTGAGATGTGGAGTCGGGGAACGATCGTTCTGGTGAGGAGAACGGTCGTTCCATAGTGTGTTTGTCGGGGAACGGTCGTTCTTCTGGGGAGAACGGTCGTTCCCAAGTGTATTTGCTGTGGAACGATCGTTCTGTTGGGGAGAACGGTCGTTCCGTTGTGCTTTTGTCGGCATGGTTGGTGAAGTGTGGAACGGGCACATGGGAGAGAACGATCGATCTTCGGTTTATGTCGGCAGGGTAGGTGAGTGTGGGAACGGTCGTTCTAGCCAAAGAACGGTCGTTCCGTTGCTTGGCCAGAACGATCGTTCTACTCCAAGAACGGTCGTTCTTCACTTGGTCTTTTTCTCGTGTTTTCCCGACTCGAACATGTCCGTAAACGCCAAACTCCTTCGGAACTCCATGAAATCTGTAAAAGACTCAAAACAAAAGAAAAGACTCGAAAAACCAACGAAAAATGCAAATCAAAACTCAAACCGAATACTAAAAACGAATCAAAATACGTTAAAAACACGCAATATCAACTCCCCCCAACTAAAACCTTTGCTTGTCCCCAAGCAAAACCAGATATTTTACAAAGAGGAGAGGTTAGAAAAATGTGTGAAACTTGTAAAACTTATAGGACCATACTCTAAATCAATTGCTTGTAAACCGCATTCGCAAAGTTCAGATCAAACCGTACTTCATTGTACTTCTCCATAACCGTAGTAAATAAATGAAATCTCATGATCAAGCAGAACTTAATATTTAACATTTCATTATCAAATGCGTGTACTCTCACAAAGGGAATATCTAACATGTTATGGTCTAGGTATCAAGGTTGGTATTTGGTGACTCAAGTGTTTCAGTTTTTTTTTTTTTTTTAGCAGTATAAACAGATGCAAATCATTATGCAAAATCACCGTGAGACACAGACCAATTGGGAGGTACACAACTCTCCTTAACTCTAATCCTTCTACCCTTTTTTAACTGAGTCACAAACAAGAACATGATTTCTTTTGACTTTTCATGAAATTTAAAAATATTACCTTGACGACTTTCCCGGTTCCTTTTTTATTCTCTTTTTCTTTTTTTTCTTTCTTTTTCTTCTCTTTTTTTTATATATATATATATATATATCGGAGAATGGAACCGGTTGGTCTCTAAGATCTGCATCAAAAGAATTTCAACAATGTAAGCTTATTTCTTGAATGTGAATAAAATCTTCTACCCTTTTAAAAGTTCACCCTCTTTTGAAACGAAAAATTTTCAATGAATATATTCAAAGAGAGAGATCACATTTCTAGACACATCCCATGAGTTTAATCAGAAAGAGACCACCTATCTAGACACAATCCTAAAGAAAAGTTGTGTCGGTCCGTATACTCCATAGTTTTTGCACATGAATGCAATGACAGTAAACGAAGAAAAGTGGGTTTCAACATGGAAATGGTAAGGGTGTGGTACTAAACTAAGGATAAGTCTAGCCATTTGGAGTTAGCAAAGATTGGTAAAAATTGATGCAAAGAAAACTCCAAATGTAAAATCCAATACATGATTATCAACCCCCTAAGTGAGATAAATTAAGTCCATATTAAGTTCCGATAATTCGATTAAGTTCAGATGATTTGAGAAATTCACTAAATGATCAAGTTATGGATTTTTCTGCGTTTCCAAACTATCCTCAAACAATGCTAAACAGTCGTAAGACAATGACATCGAACATGTTGCAATTCCAAAAAGTTTAACAAAATCACACACTGTTTTGACTCGATAATTTTTTTTTTTTTTTTTTTTTTTTTTAGAAAAACACACCAAAATATATTTTACACCAAAATCAAAACATAATAAATAAACATCCACAAAACACACTGTTAGTACACAAATGAATCCCTCCTCCAGACTTGTTTTTAACCGTCCCGGTTAAAACAAAACTGAAAGAGAAACCCATAAAATAAAAGTGTCATAAAATAAAAAATGGATATAACAAGGGTGATAGAAATAACCACAAGCGCAGTGGTCGCTGTTGGAGCCATCGGTGTTGCTCTCTATCATTGGGATTGATCGTTTTCCCGTGTAGAACGACCGTTCTTGTTAGGAACGATAGCAGAGCGGTTTCTCGAACACTTAATAAAAACCTGCAAAAACAATCTCAAACAAAACAAGAAACATAAATAGAACAAGAACGAAAATAAATTCACGATATTTACATGTTACCTGGTGGGTTGCCTCCCACGAAAGCGCTTGTTTTACGTCACTAAGCTTGACGTTGGTGCCATGTATCAATCAGGTTTGGTTTGAGAGCTCGCTCCAAAACAAGCTCCATAATCAGGCATCCTCATGTTTAGAACCGTACTCAGCATTCCATTCACAACACCAATACCCTTCTCTTTCAACTCTGATGGAACAATAGCTCTAACTCTAGAGAAAGGTTTAGGACGACCTTTGCACTTCACCTTGTAGTCAACCGAGTTTCCATCATATCCTTGAGGGATCAAAGTCATTTGAGAACCTCCCGTAATTCTTTTCCACTGCATGTTCTCTTGCGTCTTTGTCTTCTCCCTAAATTTCCCGGGTGGTGGAGCAGGTGCTTGCGGAATCGGAGTACGTGCTTCCTCTCTATCCACTGCTGAGATGCAAGAGGCGCGTGTGGTTGTTCCTATGGGAACGGCTTCGTAGAAGATATTCTTGTCAATCTTGGAAAAGCAGACTTGCCTATTCGGCATATCGATGATTGCACCCACTGTAGCCATGAATGGTCTTCCAAGAAGTAAGGGCATGCCATAACCTTCTCTCATCTCCACAACCTGAAAATCGGTTGGAACTAGGCAATCCCCTATTCGGACAGGTAGATCGTGAATGCTGCCAGACGATGTTGTTGAGGAGGTGTTTGCAAATCGAAGAGTCATATGACTAGGCTTTACCTTAGAAATTTTCAACTTCTCTGCAATTGCCTTTGACATGAGATTCACAGTAGACCCGGAATCACAAAGAGCGTCCTTGAATTCAACTCCAGCAACGGAGCATGGGACTAAGAATTTTCCGGGATCTTCAACCTTAGGCAATACCCTCAGTGCTGGTGGTGTACTCCTTGCTTCTACAAAGACTGCCTTAATCTCTTCTTGAGTTATCTTCTTAAAATCAGCTGGTTTCTCTGCACTGATGGGCTCCCTCTGATCTTTAGGTAAAACTGGATAAGGCACTTTAGGAATGTATACCCTTGCTGGAAGATTTTCTGATGCCTCAGCAGTTTGACTAATCTGAATCTCAAGCTTCTCCATGCGAGTGCAAACGGCTTCAAACTTATTGTTGAGATCATTGTACATGCTGTCCACTTTGACATTGACCTCATCAGCAGATTTTTGTTGGTTGAGTAGAACCAAGTGCATAAGAGACTTCAGCTCATCTTGAGAGTTAGACGCTGGAGCTTGCAAGCTCTGATTCTCCACACGGCCTCCTTTCACGTAGTTCACCTCTGCGTGAGTCCCTGATGTCCTCTTAACTGATTCAGAGGTTTGTGCAATCCGAGTGTCAAGTTGCTTCATGTGAGTCCGTACTGCTTCGTACTTCCCATTAAGGTCCACATACATGGTGTCAACTTTTGTATTGATCTCAGCCGCGGCTTTTTGCTGTCCCGTCAGTAGTTGTTGCATCATGTTCTTCAGCTCGTCTTGGGAGCCGGTTGCTGAAGATGAAGGCTGCGGATTTGTGAAAGGTTGGGGCTGCGAGTTTATTAAGGGCTGCTTTTGTTGATTTCCTCCTTGGAATCGGTTCTGATTTGGGACGAATTGTCTACTCTGGTAGTTGTTGGAGTAGCCTTCCTGTAAGCCCATCTGATTATGTCCTCCTTTCTTAGGGTAAACCTGGTCTTGAGGATTCTCCACATTAATGCTCCTATAGGACAAATTCGGATGGGTATTGAAACCTTGGTTGTTGAAACCGCGGTTCTGTCCGAATCCTTGCCCGTTCACATAATTGACCTCCCTCCGATCATCACCGGTTTCTTCCTCATGGACTTGAGCGAGGGCGGACTTTTGGTTCCCCTTAAGGAGAAGGTTAACCTTGGCCGTGAGCTCCGCAATCTGCTTGGACTCCACACTGTTGACCTTCTTTCTGTCGTACTCTGGCTTTTTGTTGCTGGAACTTGCGGCTAGGTTCTCGATCAGCTCCAGAGCTCCTTCCTTTGAATTAGTGTAGAAGTCACCGTTACTAGCTGCATTCAGGGCGTTTCTGTAGTCCCAATCAACTCCATCATAGAAGGTGCTGAGCAGCTGCTCATCACTAAACCCATGGTGAGGGCACTCGCGTTTGTACTCCTTAAACCGCTCCCATGCTTCATTGAAGGATTCACCGGACTGTTGTTCGAATGAGGAGATCTTGTTCCTCAAGGCCGCAGTCTTGGATTTCGTGTAGAACTTATCCAAGAAGGCTGATCTTGCATCAGCCCAAGTCGGTAGAGAGCGTGGTGGTAAAGATTTTAACCATTTTGATGCTTTTCCCGCAAGAGAGAAAGGGAAAAGCTTGCACTTCAAAAAATCTGGGGGCACACCATTGGAGCCGGTTGTGCTACAGATCTCTTCGAAGTTCTCGATGTGATCCATCGGAATCTCAGCAGGCAGACCGTGGAACAGGTGTTGCTTCACGAGGGCGATTAATTGAGCCTTGATCTCGTAATCTTGCCTCTGGATGGTCGGGGCAACGATCGCAGATCGATCCTGGTAGTATGTGTGGGCCGCATCTTTGTCCCCGAAAGCAGGTTGTGCAACGAGTTGCCTCTCCTGTTGCAAACGAAGCTGCTCCATGGCTGTCTGAAGTTGTAGCAGCTGAGCTGCGATGTCTATTTGTCCGCCCATCTCTGAGTTGGCGGTGTCAGTCGTTTCTGGTTCCGGAACAGGTATGTTACGTCTCTGCCTGTTCCCTCGTTCTGCTCTTGCTAACTCCTCGTTTGATAAGCTAACGAGATCCTCGTTGTTTCTGCTCCTTGTGCTCCTTGGGGACATGCACCTGAAACACAAAAACAAAGAAGAAAAGAAAACGAGTTTAGTAAAGTTCTTAGTCTGATAATTCAGCCGTAAACCAAAGGCGAAAAATTTGGTCCCCGGCAACGGCGCCAAAAACTTGATACACGAGTTTTAAACCCTTATTTCCTACTGCAAGTGCACAGCATACGAAGTAGTATTTAGGGGTCGATCCCACAAAGACCAGTTTTCACACTTTGATATATTGAGCTAAATTAAAAGCTAAGACAATTCAAATATGTTTTTGGTTTTTTTATTAACTAGTAATGAAAGTGAAATCGGTTGTAAGATAATTTTAACAGGCGTTAGGTCAAGGAATATCGCAGGAGATTCAGAGCGACGGATCAAACAACTATTCAGGCAGTGTTTAAGCACAAGTCTAGAACTCAAACATAAAGATAATATCAATCCACTGTCGTGGTATCAATAACTTTGTCTAACGATCTAGAAATCCTAACTGTCGTTGGTACTAGAAATCGTAAACAAGCATTAAGGATAGGTTCGATTTGTTCACAATTCTCACTACATCTACTGTCGTAGGTAATGGTTAAATTGCTCACCAATGTTTATTCTAGCAACCTAGCAACTGTCGTTGTCTAAATTAACCTCATATCATAAAATCAAATGATCAATTCGATTTAAGCACTAAGAACAACAAGGGTGAAGATATTGATTTGAATAGCCTATTTGTGTTTAACCCTAAAGCTCATGAATTCCTTTGACAAACCTTAACCTAACTAAGAGATCTACTCAGACATGATTAAAGAAGAAAACAACATGATTATAGAGTTCATCATAAAAGCTTGAATAGATAATGAAAGCTGAATATAAACTTATAAGAACTTAATTAAAGCATAAACATAAAGACTGAAAGTAAAGCATAAATATAAAGACTGAAAGTAAAGCATAAATATAAAGACTGAAAGTAAAGCATAAATATAAGAACTGAAAGTAAAACTTAATTAAAGCATAAATGTATAAAGCTTAAAAGAAACTAATAAAACTTAATAAAAGCATAAACATAAAACTTAAAACTGAAGAAGAAGCTATGCTTTGAAGCTAGAGAAGAGAGGAGGAAGAAGAAGGTGTGATTTGAGATTGATGTTGTGAGTCCATTATATAGGCCAAGGTGAAGGGGAGTAGGTAAGACGGGGAACGGTCGTTCTAGGTGGAGAACGATCGTTCCCGATGGTCGATCGAAGTAGGTGAGATGTGGAGTCGGGGAACGATCGTTCTGGTGAGGAGAACGGTCGTTCCATAGTGTGTTTGTCGGGTAACGGTCGTTCTTCTGGGGAGAACGGTCGTTCCCAAGTGTATTTGCTGTGGAACGATCGTTCTGTTGGGGAGAACGGTCGTTCCGTTGTGCTTTTGTCGGCATGGTTGGTGAAGTGTGGAACGGGCACATGGGAGAGAACGATCGATCTTCGGTTTATGTCGGCAGGGTAGGTGAGTGTGGGAACGGTCGTTCTAGCCAAAGAACGGTCGTTCCGTTGCTTGGCCAGAACGATCGTTCTACTCCAAGAACGGTCGTTCTTCACTTGGTCTTTTTCTCGTGTTTTCCCGACTCGAACATGTCCGTAAACGCCAAACTCCTTCGGAACTCCATGAAATCTGTAAAAGACTCAAAACAAAAGAAAAGACTCGAAAAACCAACGAAAAATGCAAATCAAAACTCAAACCGAATACTAAAAACGAATCAAAATACGTTAAAAACACGCAATATCAACAAGGCTTGTGGGCGCAGCTGGTTCAAGACAAGAAGGGCGACGTCTCAGATATGGACAGTCTCAAGAAGAAGGCACATTTAACAATTCTGTTGTGTCTTGGTGATGAGGTCATCATCGAAGTGTCCAGTGAGAAATCTGCTGCTGGTCTGTGGGGGAAGTTGGTGTCTTTGTACATGACAAAGTCTTTGACGAACAAATTTCTTTTGAAACAACGTCTATTTGCATTGAGGATGCAGGAAGGTACGCAGATCAAATATCATTTAGATCAGTTAAACTCGTTATTACTTGAGCTACGTAATATCGATGTTAAGGTGGAGGATGAGGATGCTGCTTTGCTGTTGTTGGTATCTCTACCGCTATCATACGAGAACTATGTGCAATCGTTTATAAACGGTAAATATATTGTATCATTGGAAGAAGTCAGATCATCTCTTCACAGTCGGGAGCTGCGCCACCAGGCGGCTGGTACAACTGCAGAGAATCAAGCTTCTGGGCTGTTTGTTAGTGGTGGTAAAACACATGTTAACAACAAGAAGAAGAACGACAAGAAGTCTGTCTCAAAGGGTCCTAAGCGAGATGATATCTGCAATTACTGTAAGGAGAAAGGGCACTGGAAATCAGATTGTCCTAAGAAGAAAAAGCAATCGGGTGCTACTGGTGCAGCAGCTGTAGCAGAATGTGACAACGAAGTGGATTTTGCTCTAGTTGCTGATGAACACACACACGCTTCATATGTGTGGATTCTTGATACTGGAGCGTCCTATCATATGTGTCCAAGGAGGGAGTGGTTCTCTACATACGAGCAGGCAGAAAATGGTAGCATTAAGATGGCCAATAGTTCTGCTTGCAAGGTTGCTGGAATTGGTTCTGTTAGGATCAAGACACATGATGGTATATTATGCACATTGAACGAGGTTAGACATGTTCCATCAATAACGAAAAATTTGATATCTCTGAGTCTACTAGACAGCAGGGGTTTTAAGTACTCGGGTGGAGATGGTGTTGTGAATGTCTGCAAGGGTTCGGATGTGATTCTGAAAGGTGTCATGTATGTACTTTGTATCATCTGCAAGGCTGAACAGTTACAAAGTCAGCAAATGTTGCATCCACTAAAATCCGCAAGGAAGATATGACTCAGTCATGGCATATGAGACTTGGTCATATGAGTGAAAGAGGGATGCAAATTCTGGCTAAGGAAGATCTTCTTGGTGGCCATCAGGTCAAGAGTCTAGAGTTCTGTGAGCACTGTGTCTTTGGAAAGCTCCACCGCAACAAGTTTCCTAAGGCTATTCATAGGACAAAAGGCACGCTGGATTACATCCACTCAGATTGATGGGGTCCCTCTCAAGTGGAGTCTTTGGCAGGTCACAGGTATTTTGTGTCTATGATTGATGACTACTCAAGGAAAACTTGGGTGATCATATTAAAGCAAAAAAGTGAAGCTTTCAAGAACTTCAGGGAGTGGAAAATTCTAGTGGAGAATCAAACTGGAAAGAAGATCAAGAGGTTGCGAACTGATAACGGTCTAGAGTTTTGTTCATCTGAGTTCAATCAGTTGTGTAAGAGTGAGGGTGTTGCTCGTCATCTCACAGTCAGACATACACCACAGCAGAATGGTGTAGCAGAACGGATGAATCAGACATTGCTTGAAAGAGCGAGGTGCATGCTCTCTCACGCCGGTTTAAAAAAGCGTTTTTGGGCTGAGGCTGTGAACACAGCCTGTTACTTGATAAACTGTGGGCCACACACGGGTATCAATCTAAAGACGCCAAATGAGATGTGGTCAGGAAACTCTGCTGATTACTCAAATCTGAAGATTTTTGGCTGCACAGTCTGCTATCATGCAAGTGAGGGTAAACTAGAGCCAAGAGAAAAGAAGGGAGTATTTGTAGGCTATGGAGATGGTGTCAAAGGGTACAGGATCTGGTCTCCATCAGAGAAGAGAGTCATATTGAGCAGGAACGTAGTCCTTGATGAAAGTTCTATGCTCAAGAGTTCTGCACAGCCTATTGATGTCACCGAGAATGATGTTCATGACAAACAGGTGGAGCTGCAATCTAACCTTGAAGGGAGTGGTTTACAGAAACAGAAAGAAAGTCAAGAACAAGAAGAAGGTGAATCGTCTGAACCTGCAGAATCTGAAAATCAACCATCTGATAGTACACACCGCAGTATTGCGTTGGATCGGCCTAAGAGGATTGGGGTTCGAGCACCATTGAGGTATGTGTTCGAGGATATGGTTGGTTATGCTCTACAGGTTGCTGAAGAAGTGGATACTTATGAGCCATCCACATACATAGAAGCTGTTTCGAGTGCTGAGGCTGAGAAATGGTTTGCTGCAACGGGAGATGAGATGCAGTCTCATGATAAGAGTCAAATATGGGATCTAGTCACACCACCACCAGGGAGAAAGATTGTTACATGCAAATGGATCTTCAAGATTAAGGATGGGATATCACCAACAGAAGGAGTTAAGTATAAGGCTCGGGTTGTTGCTAGAGGTTTCAGTCAAAGAGAAGGGATTGATAACAACGAGATTTTCTCACCAGTGGTCAGACACACTTCTATCAGGGCGCTACTTGCAGTAGTGGCACGTCAAGATCTGGAACTTGAGCAACTCGATGTTAAGACAGCTTTTCTTCATGGTGAGTTAGAGGAAGAAATTTACATGACTCAGCCAGAGGGTTTTCTCGTTCCAGGAAAAGAAGATTATGTGTGTAAGCTGAAGAAGTCTTTGTATGGACTTAGGCAGTCTCCCAGACAGTGGTACAAGAAGTTTGACAGCTATATGATCAAGTTGGACTACTCAAGAAGTCTGTATGATTGTTGTGTTTACCACAAGAAGCAGAAAGATGAATCATACATCTATCTGGTGCTTTATCTGGATGACATGCTGATAGCTGCCAAAAGTATGTGTGACATTCAGGAGCTGAAAGACCTTCTCAGCACAGAATTTGAGATGAAGGAACTCGGTGCAGCTAAGAAAATTCTAGGAATGGAGATTCTTAGAGACAGAAAACAGACGAAACTTTTCTTGTCACAGAAAGGCTACATTGAGAAGGTGCTGGGGAGATTTGGTATGTCGTCGGCCAAACCCATTGATACTCCAAGTGCTGCAAATATTCATCTCACCAGTCCTGAAAATCAGTCTAAAGAAGAAAAAGAGTATATGTCTCGGGTTCCTTATGCTAGCTCTGTAGGAAGTTTGATGTATGTTATGGTTTGTACAAGGCCTGATCTTGCACAGGCTGTCAGTGTGGTCAGCAGGTTCATGGGACAACCTGGAAAGGAGCACTGGCAAGCTGTAAAGAGAATTTTCCGGTACCTTCGTGGTACATCTGATGTTGGTCTCATCTACGGAGGTGAGAGACCGTGTGAGGTCACAGGCTACTCTGATTCAGATTATGCTAGAGATGTGGAATCAATGACCGGGTATATTTTCACTTTAGGTGATTCTGTTATTGGCTAGAAAGCAAATCTGCAGCCAACAGTGACTTTGTCTACTACTGAAGCAGAGTACATGGCCTTAACTGAAGCAGCCAAAGAAGGTATTTGGTTGAAAGGGTTGGTCAGTGATCTAGGTCTGCATCATGATCAGGCTATAGTGTACTGTGACAGTTTGAGTGCGATCTGTTTAGCCAAGGATCAAGTTCATCATGAAAGAACCAAGCATATTGATGTGAGGTACCATTTTCTGAGAGGTGAAAGGAGGATAAACGTGAAGAAGGTAGGGACTGCTGATAATCCTGCTGATATGTTCACTATGCCAGTTCCTCATAGCAAGTTCCAACATTGTTTGGACTTGCTAAACATCTCAAGCTGTTAGTCAGGCCCTACAGGGCATCTGGTCCGAAAGGACATCTGAGGCAGAGGAGAAAACGTGGTACATCCTGCATCTTATGATGCATCAGGTACATCTGTATTGAAGAGGATTCAAGTCAAGGTGGAGATTTGTTAATATGCCTTGAATCTGGTGGAGCAGTCTGTCATGTAAGACTAGTTGTCTCTCATGTAAGACTGGTTGTCTCTCATGTAAGACTGGTAGTCTCCTATGTACGACTGGCAGTCTCCCATGTACGACTGGTGAAGCAGTCTCCCTGGTACGACTGGCAGTCTCCCATGTACGACTAGGAGAGCATGTTCTGTGTTCTGTGATGGGTCTAATTAGGTTAAAGCCCATTTCGTGGATTAGGGTTTCCTATAAATATTGCGCTTCTCCTAATCTTTGTTGTCTGTTGTATTCTGAAACTCAGCCTCCATCAATAAAATCAGTCTCCTTTGCCTGTGGACGTAGCCAACGCAGCGTTGGTGAACCACGTAAATTCCGTGTCTGTCTTTACGTTTTCTGTTTAGTCTTCTCACATCCGTTATAACAATATCAATCAAGTGCCCGATCGTTGGCCAGAGATCAAACCCGAATGAGGTAACTAATGCCCTTTTTTACATAAACTTTTTTGAAAATACTTTGTATTTGAACAACTTACACCACATCCAAGAATCAGAGCTAGTGCTCTTTCTCTCACTCACCAAGAATTTGGATAGCCTGATGGAAAACACAAGGCCGAGAGAAGTTATCGATATGAGGATAAGAAGATATGACACTATTTCTGAAGCATGGGACAGAAGGAGAAATAGACGAAATTGAGTTGAAATACTTAATATTATTGAGAACGTAACGCAAGACGCCATGGAGAAGCATCATCTACTCAGACAGTTATATAGTTCGAAGAATTGACAAGCAAATGAGAACACGACTTCTGTCAGTGAAGTGAGATGGCAGATACGAAATGCGACTGGTTTGGAGCCTTAATGAAGAGAGTCTAGAAGCATAAAAGTTTTTGATCTTTTCTCAAATTTTTAAAACTATGTTACATCGGTTTGTAAAAAAACGTTTGATTTTTTCTTTGAATTTTAATTGTCTCTGCCATGGAAAGAAACTTAAAATTGATCTAACAGCATGACAAAAACATAAATTTCCTCAGTCCCATTCAAAACAAATGTTATACTAAAATTTAAGTAATAGGATTTGATTGGTTGAGCTTTTACAAGAGCATTAAGCTGAGAGGCAAATATAGCTTTGTGGTCTTAGTTACATCTCCACGCAAGAAGCTATATGCCTCAACTATCGAAGGGTCGCTTCTCTCGGTTTGAATGAAAACCTCTGAACCAAACTCTTATCTCATGAACAATGATGGATCTCTTCCTTGAAATGTCGAATTCTCCTTCGTAACGAAATTTCTCCTGACGCCTGCTTTGAGTATCTCTATCTTCACCACATCACAATCGCCGCTAAGATTATTGCATGAAACTGAATCTTCAGCTATTGATTCCACAGAAGTAAACTGAATATTCTTGGCAAAAATCTTAGTTATCTCCAAACTAACGAGGTTCCCTGGACGCAAGTTTACACAGTCTTTGTCAAACTGAAGTCCAAATCTCTCGAAGAACAAGCTCCTTATGTATTCAAGCTCCTTCAGCTCTTCGATTCTTGATGCAGCAAATATAAGTCCGGCGATTGCTTCTTTAGTTTGTTCCGGTAAGAGATGCACATCGCTGGAGACAGTAAGAGAGAAACATAACGAGTTAGGGTTTGGGAAACACTTTAGAATATTGAATTTGTTTACCGTGTGTCACAAGTCAACAAGTGTAGGTTACCTTTGACGCTTTAAATCAGAAAAATTCTGCAAGATGAGTGCGCAGAAGTACTCGATCTGCGCGTATGCCGCTAACCTTGTCTTGTCTTCATTGATATGTTTCACCTAAGATTTCAATTCGCAAACCGGAAGAAAAATAGTAATCAGTGATCAATATTCGGATCAATTAAGCAAGAATCTACATAGTGACAGAGATAATCTCAGATACCTTAGGGATTGTTTCTTGAAAGAGATTATTGACAAGAAGCTGATTAATATCAGACCGTGTTTGCCTAACCATACGCTCTTTTCGCCTTTGATGTAGTTCGATTGAATACAACAGATTCTGGATATGGCGTTTGCTGCAAATAAGACACGATGTATTAGTTTCTTAACAAGAAACGAAATTTTTATTGTGGAAGGAAACTAAACCAAGATTCTTACCACTTGGAAGCTTTTCGCCATCTTAAAGAACGAGTCGAATCAGCAAACACGTTACAAAAGCAGCCAAATTTTGCTACTGTTTTCTTGGCAAACATGTCAAACTCTGATTGCAATAGGACGATCAATTCCTGTGATGTCTTCGGCACGAAGCTTTAAAACCCTAGAGGTGAATTGTAATCTGAAAAATTGCAACAACTTCTGAGGTCAAAACAAAGAGTATATATAAGCAATTTATTTTGATTTGTCGGTCATGGATTTCCTTTACTCGAAATAGAAAATATAAATTATATAATGAGAAACATATATATATCTGAACATTGAAGTGATTGACGCTAAAATAGTTAAACAAATCTATATTTGTTGTGAACTGAATGTTCTGTGTGTATTATTATGAGGACCAAAGGTCTCTTTATATAGTGGATACACCAGGTAGAGAAAAATTAATTATCTTTTTACTACTCAAAACAAGAAAATGAAATATTTCATAAACCTATTCCTTGTCTATAAAGGAAAACATTTAATTATACTAAGGACCAGTTATGTTAATAACCTCTATATGGGTCGGTCTATATTGAGTCCATTAACCAAACGGTTCATAACACTCCCCCTTGGACGAAATGACCGAACCCGATTCTACGAAGGATCTTTGTAATACGCTTGGGGATGCTGCCTCATTAAAACCTTTCTAAGGAAAACCCAGTGGGACAAAACCTTAGCGAGGAAAAAGAGTACAACACGTATTACTCCCCCTGTTTTAGACATCACTAAAGTCCTTTAGTCGGCGCATGCCAATCTGATACACCAGCTTCTTGAGCGTGGAGGTTGGGAGCGACTTCGTGAACAAGTCAGCTGAGTTGTCGCTTGAACGGACTTGAAGCACTTGTATTTCTCCAGCTTTCTGGAGATCGTGAGTGAAAAAGAATTTCGGCAGAATGTGCTTCGTCCGGTCTCCCTTGATGTATCCATCCTTCAGTTGAGCTATGCACGTAGCATTGTCCTCATGAAGTACGGTAGGTTCGTCCTTTCCATCGGCCATCCCACAATCTCGCCTTATGTGCTGAGTCATCGATCTCAACCAAACACATTCACGGCTGGCTTCATGAATCGCCAAAATCTCTGCGTGATTTGATGACGTGGCCGTGAGTGCCTGCTTCATGGATCGCCATGAAATTGCTGTTCCTCCGTGAGTGAACACATATCCTGTCTGAGATCATCCATTGTGTGGATCCGATAGATAACCTGCATCAGCAAAACCAACTAAACCTTTGTCGTTATGGTTAGTGTAAAATAGACCCATATCTTTCGTTCCTTGTAGGTAACGAAGTATGTGTTTAATCCCGTCCCAGTGCCTCTGGGTCGGACAAGAACTAAATCTTGATAGGAGGTTCACGGCAAAACAAATGTCTGGTCTAGTATGACTAGCCAAATATAATAACGCTCCTATGGCACTGAGATATGGCACTTCGGGACCAAGGACTTCTTCATCCTTTCTCTCCGGACCGAATTGATCACTGTCCAATCCAAGGCTTCTCACCACCATTGGGCTGCTCAATGGGTGGGCCTGGTCCATATTAAATCTCTTGAGTACCTTTTCTGTATATGCCATTTGATGCACAAGGATTCCATCTTTGACGTACTCAAGCTGTATTCCCAAACAGAACTTAGTCTTTCCTAAGTCTTTCATTTCAAATTCGGCCTTTAAATATTCAACTGTTTGGGCGATCTCTCCAGAGGTTCCGAGGATGTTCAAATCATCCACATATACTGCTATAATCACAAATCCTTTGTTTGGAAACTTCTTTATAAAGATACACGGACTGATGAGATCATTTTTATATCCGGATTTAATCAGGTACTCGCTTAAACGATTGTACCACATGCGCCCACTCTATTTCAGTCCGTATAAGGATTTGGTTCGCCTAATGCAGTGTTCTTCTCGAGAACTTTTCTTATCTTTGAGCTAAATACCCTCTGGTAATCGCATATAAATCTCATTATCCAGTGGACCATATAAATAGGCGGTTACTACATCCATTAACCGTAAATCCAATTTTTCTCTTATGACCAGATTTATCAGGAATCGGAATGTCGTTGCATGAAGGCCTGGGCATAAATAACTGGAACCGAAGAACCGGAACCGAAGAACCGAAAAAATTTGGTTCGGTTCCGGTTCCGGTTCCACCTTAAGTACCCATTGGATCCTGAGTTGAGAAAGTTTCGGTTCCGGTTCCGGTTCCGGTTCTTACCCTAAACCCGAAATGAAGAACCGAAGAACCGAAAGTATATAAGTATATAAGCATATTAATATATAAGTTTATCAAACTTGAAGAACTATGTGGTTTTCATTTTAGTTTTTGAATTTTTATTGTGGTTTTCTTTGGATGTTGGTTGTTGGAATTGAAGTAATTCGGATATTTAAGTTTTATTTCGGGTAATTTTAGTTGATTTCGGGTACAAAATAGTATTTCGGGTACAAAATGTTATTTCGGGTATATATATTACCCGGAACCGTATGAGAACCGAAAATTTCGGGTACCTTATGGTTCCTCAAATTATGGAACCGAACCGAACCGGAACCGACAGGAACCGAACCGGAACCGAACCGAAAAAATATAAGTACCTATTGGATCCTAAATTATAGGAACCGAAATACCCGGAACCGATTGGTTCCTACCCGGAACCGAACCGAATACCCGAATGCCCAGGGACTTGCATCCACCACAGGGGAGTATGTCTCCTCATAATCGATTCCTGATCTCTGTGAGAATCCTTGTGCCACAAGCCGTGCTTTGTGTCGAACAATCTCTCCTTGTTTGTTTCTCTTCCTCACAAAGACCCATTTATGTCCAACTGGGATTATATCTAGAGGTGTCCGAATTATGGGATCAAAAACCTCTCTCTTCTTTAAAGAGTTTAACTCCACGTTTTTTAAGCCAGTCTAATCGGCGAGTGCACTCTAAAATGGATGTGGGTTCTAGATCCTCATTCATTACATCAAGGGCTACATTGCATGCAAATATTTCATCGATGTCGACATCTTTTCTGTTCCACTGGATTCCGGACTTAACAAAATTTATCGAGATCTCATTGTTATTTTGAACTTCAGGACCATGATGCTCGGCGTCCCGAGCTTCATTTTGCGGTACCTTAGGCTCATCTGTGTCCGGACCATCCACTATCTCCTCGGTCTGAATTTCAGCACCTTTCTTTAATTTCTGAGGAGTCTTATCTTTGGAACCAGTAGGTCTCCCACGTTTCAAACGGGGTTTAGACTCTGTAGCCACTTGCGGTCAATCTTGGACATCAATTCGTATTGCTGCATTCACGGCTGGTATATACGATTTAGTTACTCTCTGCGGGTCAGCAATGGAATCTGGCAATTGTATAGCTAGCTTTTGCATATGAATTATCTTTTGGACTTCCAAGTCACATTCTTGGGTCCGAGGATCTTGCCAATTTAAGGATGTATGATTCCATGAGAGTTCTTTTACCAGACGGTTCTCACTACCTACTGTTGGAAAAACGGACTCATCAAAATGACAATCCGCGTACCTGTCCTTAAACAAATCACCGGTAGTTGGCTCTAGGTACTTTATGATTGTGGGTGAATCATATCCAACATATATTCCCATCCACCTCTGAGGTCCCATCTTAGTCCTCTGTGGTGGAGCAATCGGTACATAAACTGAACAACCGAATATTTTAAGATGGGATATGTCTGGCTCTTGACCCGTAATTAAATGGGACGGGGAATATTCATGGTCACTTGATGGCCTGATACGGATTAATTCAGCGGCATGTAAGACTGCGTGTCCCCAGGCTGATACTGGAAGCTTTGACCTCATGAGTAATGGTCTAGCGATCAGCTGTATGCGTTTAATGAGAGATTCGGCCAAGCCGTTCTGTGTATGTACATGTGCCACGGAGTGTTCCACACTTACCCCCATGGACATACAGTAATCATCAAAGGCTCTGGAGGTAAACTCACCCGCATTATCCATATGTATGGTTTTTAAAGGAAAGTCTGGAAAGTGTGCCCGTAGGCGAATTATCTGCGCAAGGATTCTTGCAAATGCCAAGTTCCGTGTTGACAATAAGCATACATGTGACCATCGTGTAGATGCGTCAATGAGGACCATGAAATATCGGAACGTCCCACAAGGTGGGTGTATTGGTCCGCATATGTCTCCTTGAATTGTTTCCAGGAAATTTATCGTTTCCTTAGTCACTTTTACTAGTGACGGCCTTACAATCAATTTACTTTGTGAACATGAGGCACAAGTTTGAATTTTCGGGATCACTCTCCTTTCTTTCAAGGCGTGTCCTCTCATTTTTAATATCAATTTCCGTATCATTCCTGACCCGGGATGTCCCAGCCGGTCATGCCATAAAGTGAACATATCCGTAAAAGCTTTGTTTACGGTGACATTGGCTTCTATCATATTAATTTTATACAGTAAAGCTCGTAGCTATAGCAGGTATAGTCTCAAAGACTTTCTTTTGGCCTTGGGCGATTTTAACTATCTGGAGAAATTCTCTGTTTCCTCCGCCCATTGTTTCCACATGAAAACCATTCAGACGAATGTCTTTAAAACTCAATAAGTTAGGATTTGAGCTTGGTGAAAACAATGCATCAGGGATTTCTAGAGGCGTGCCTTTAGGCATTAAAAATGTTGGTCGGGCCGAGACCTTCAATAAGGTTGGCCGGTCCTGCTATAGTACTTATGCTTGCCCACAAGAATTTATGTCTTAAAGCCTTAAAAATTATTCATTCAAATCAAAGAAACAAATCCAAAGACATAAAATCCAAATACAAACAAAAGCAACAAGAAATGGAAAAACTTAAAGCTCGGACTTATTTCAAACAGTCGGAAGTCTCATAATACATGTTATCGTTCCGATCTGTGTCCATAAGATCATCTTTTTCATGATCGAAGTCACCCTCATTGTCATGTTCATGCTGGATCATGTGGGCCTCAGGATTCTTCCCTTTATGGCTCTCTTGATAGCATTCTACAAGATGCTTGGGAGTCCCGCAAGTCTTGGCCCAATGATTACTCATCCCACAACGATGGCAAATAGATTTGGTCGGGTCGGACTGATGTCCAAATTGATATCCGCGGCCATTTCCACGGCCACGGCCACGGCCGCGGTTAGAGTCCTCTTGGAATCCGCGGTCGTTACGGCCTTTGCCTCGACCATAAGGGTGGTAACTGTTGTGACCACGCCCTTTTCCTTTTCCACCACATCCACGGCCGTAATGCCTTTGATCTCTATGGACGTAGTTTGCCTTGTTTTCTTTCTTTTTCTCAGCGGCCAAATTGGCTTCAGGGAGTGGGGCTGTTCCAGCTGGTCTCATTTCGCTGTTGACCAGAACAAGCTTGTTGTTCTGTTCCGCAAGCAGCAAACAAGCGATCAGGTCCGAGTAAGTCGTGAAACCTCTTTCGCGGTACTGTTCTTGTAACAATACATTACTCGAATGGAAGGTGGAGAAGGTCTTTTCCAACATATCCTTCTCCGTTACGATTTCACCACATAGTTTCAACTTGGAAACTATCTTGAACAAAGATGAGTTGTACTCATCTACGGACTTAAAGTCCATGAACCGTAAGTTCAGCTAGTCAAACTTGGCTTTAGGTAACACTACCATCCTTTGATGGTCATACCTCTTTTTCAATTCCTTCCATAGCTCTAACGGATTTTCAATCGTTAGGTACTGATCCTTGAGACTTCAGTAAGGTGATGGCGTATGATTTGAATCGCCTTGTATCTATTTCTCACGGACTCATTGTTTCCGTCGATGATACATTCACCAATTTCTTTTGAGTTGAGCATGATCTTTGTGTCAAGCGCCCATTTGAGGTAATTATCTCCAGAGAGATTGAGGGCCGCATAGTCTAAGTTTGCAACTTTAGACATCTGAAAATATCCAACAATTTTCAGTTAGAAATTTTAATATGATCCGGACCTTAGGAATATGGCCGGTTATGCATCAGATTTTCACTTAGGACTTTTTAATAAATCTTGGACCTCAGGAATATGGCCGGTATTGTTTATTCGATTTTAAGCTTTACAATCAATCAAACAATTTAAGGAATCAAACAATAGGGCCGATTTTATTTAATGGTTTATGCACTTGGAATTTTCTATTTTTAAATTAATCATTAATTAAAAGTTAATCCTTGACTTTTAAGAAAAGGAAAAACAATTAAAAGGATAATTCTTTAAAGGAAAATGATATATCTAAAACTTTCCTTTTTACTAAAAGCAAAAGGAATTAGATTTTCCTATTTAGAATAGGATTAGGATTTCAAACTATTTTTCTTTTTAAAACAATCAAAGATTAAACAAGATGATCTAACAACCTAACTCACACAAACCGATTTCAAGAGATAATGATCAAGTTCATGCAATCCGATTTTAATAGTCCAATATGAGCTTAGTCCGATTTAGGTATGGGTTTGAACACAAGGTCAAACAATTTAAACAAGCAACAGATTTTAATGTCTTGATACAGCTTAGGTCCAAATTCGGTTTCAAAGTTTTAACAAGATCAAACAATTCCTTCGAGTAACCGATTTTTAGGGTTTAGATATTCTTAGGTCCAATTCGATTTTGTTTTGTTCTTAGCATAGGAGTTTACCTTAACACCTTTTGGGTTGACTGGTCGGAACCGGGAGCTAAAGACCTCGAAAAACACAAGCTGAAATCGGATCTCCTTGGTTTATTTGGTAGATCGTCGTGCACTGTATGCCTGCGTGAGAGCGCGTCCAATGTCGGATCGACAAGAGGTTTTCATCGGTAGATTCGTCTCGTCGAGCGCTTCGATTTGATATCTAGATCGCCTTCTGGTTCCTCACGGTTTGAAAGATATGACTCTTTAAAGTTTCTGCAGTTGCTTTAGGGTTTAGGAGCTTTCGTGCTGATAACGTGTTGTGAACTGAATGTTCTGTATGTATTATTATGAGGACCAAATGTCTCTTTATATAGTGGTTACACCAGGTAGAGAAAAGGTAATTATCTTTTTACTACTCATAACAAGAAAATAAAATATTCCATAAACTTATTCCTTGTCTATAAAGAAAAACATCTAATTATACTAAGGACCGGTTATGTTAATAACCTCTATATTGGTCGGTCTATATTGAGTCCATTAACCAAACGGTTTATAACAATATTGATTTACTGATCTATTTTTTCGTTTACATTTTTTTTCTTCTTTTTTCTCTTAACTCTTTAAACTAGAGTATTTGTAAAAATATTCCTGAAAAAGTCAAACACCTGATTTTTTTTTTAAAAAGGAAATCGAAGTATGGAAAAAGATAGTTTGATAAAAAAATCCGTTGTTTTATTATTAAATCGTCTCTAATTTTAATTAAATTTTTTTCTTTTCTGTGAAAAAAATATACATAAAATAAAAATAAAAAAATGAAAAATTCGTAACTCCATCAGCTAACCAAATCGGGGAAATACTATCTACAAAAATAAAAAAAATGCGAATTTCTTTTCCAAGTGCATCCATGCTCGTGTTTTATGTGCGAGGAATCCACTGAGAAGATACCTTATGGAAACACACCTTATTTTGTTGGAACTCCTCTGGATGGACGTCAAAAGCAGGCCAGTCTTCTGGTGTATATATTATCTTCACCACCTCGGAATAATCTGTTGCAAATATAACATGTATATGTTGTAAAATCACCATGCAATTCATGGTCCAAATGAGTGCTTCTAATTCTGCGTGTAAAGCTGAAAGGCTTCGTCGAATATTCCTATCCTCCATCATGACATTATCTGTTTTTATTTGACCTGTAAGTCGATCACTCTCCTTCCATGAACCATCAATTATGACACCAAACACCATCATGTGGAGGAATAGCGGAGATTTGATCAATCCTAGTAGACAGGTTTCTGGTAATATTATCATCAATAGTCAATTGTGCCTCGTCCCCTGATAAAGATTCTGATTCTGCAATCCTAATGATGCCATGAGGACTTCTATCAAAATTACCAAAAACCTTATCATCCTACTTTTCACCATATAACAAGCCATCTAAGGGAAATTAATTTTTTTTTGCTATGGGAAAAGTTTCTAGAACAAATAATCCATATTATAACAAACCCAAGGTTTAGGTTTTTTTTTTTTTTTTAATTGTGACCAAAAAAAAAAAAAGCAAACCCAAGGTAAAAAAAAGACCGCTGGATTTGAAGGAATCTATGGCAAAGCTCAAATTTGAACAACTGAAGGACATTCAAATAAGACATAATTTATGGTCGCTATCTATCCATATCAGGTTGTAAAAACCAATTGATTGACATAACTAGTATAAGTTCTGCATTCGCAGGCACAGTAAGTTTGTGATATCGCAAAAGTTTTTTGTTCAGAATTTGCGAATAACAACTTACCTTGTGTTTCTCCGTGATCCTCCTCGTCGAGAATTCTTTCTTCATAGGCCTTGAGTCTTTCTATACTGTCCTCAAATCTTGGACTTGTTCGAGAGGGTTATGATTTGGATGTATTTGTTTCTTGGAAAACTATTGAGAAATTTTCTCACGAGTTTGGGTTCCTTAATTTTTTTGTACAAGAGAGGTGACTTTGACGCAAGCTCCGATAGTTTTCTCGCATAGCTATCTATTTTATATGTGTATTTCAAACTCAGACATTAGGGTTTGAATCCTTCCTTCTTTAACACGATCGACACCTAACCTAAGTGACAGGTTTTAATTGCTTCCCATATACTCTTTATAGAATCTTGTTCACCTACTTGTAAAGTAAGAGCCTCTAGTAGCCCTGGGCATTTTAACCGAAAACCGAAAACCGAACCGAAATAACTGAAACCGAACCGAACCGAATTTTATGATTAACCGAACGGTTACTAAATCTCTATAACTGAAAAAACCGAACCGAAACCGAACCGAACCGAAACCGAATGGATAACCGAACGGATAACCGAATATCCGAAATACGATCCATATACTTAAAAATATTATTTATATTTATATTTAAAATAACTAAATAATTAAAATTAACCAAATATTAGTAAAAAACCGAATTATCCAAAATTATCCAAATGTTTTATCCAAAATATCCGAAATTATCCGATATTATCTGAAGTTATCCGGTTTTTTATCCAAATTATCCAAAAAATATAAAAAAAACGGAACCGAAACCGAAATGACCGAACCGGAAACGAACCAAATTTTATGATTAACCGAACAGTTACTAAATCTCTATAACCGAAAAAACCGAAAACCGAAAAAACCGAACCGAAACCGAACCGAATTTTATGATTAACCGAACGGTTACTAAATATCTATAACCGAAAAAAACCGAAAACCGAAATAACCGAACCGAACCGAACCGAAAACCAAACGCCCAGGGCTAGCCTCTAGGATGAATTTAAACAGAAATTTTATTGTGACATCATTCTTGTGGGATTCAGTTGTATCGGGTTCAATTGTTTCCCACACCTTATGTATTTGAAACAAAACTTTCTGTTGGAACTCAATTTGAAGGCATGTTACTCATATGTCAAAATTAGAGTTTGGTTGAATGAGAAATGCTTGTCTAATGTTTATGGCTTGAAAGGCATAAAATGGGCATAGCGGAAATTGTGGAGAAGTCTTGACAAGGTTAAAGACCTTAGGAAAATTGGAGAAATGAGTGAACCTAAACTAAGCCATGTGCGCGCCAAGCCGAGACAAGATGGACTTGGGCTTGGTTTGGGTTTGAGTGCGGGTTCGGGTATATGGGCCTTGGTCCAATAACCTGTCTTTCTGCTTTCGATTTTGTGTTTGGTATCTGATCAATGCTGAATTCAATGCTGTCAAAGCACTAAGGTGTCACAATCAATTCAGAAATTGATGACAATTCTTTGTAACTTCTTTTCTCTTTATTGCTCAATTTAATTGAGAAATAAATCTCCAGATTTTGATAGAATATAAAATAGTCTATATCTCTCATTCAGAAAAACAACAATTTCCACATTTTCCTTTTCCTTTTCATCTTTCTCTATTCTTATTATTTTTTTTTTTGCTGAGAGTACAACACAGAAAAAGGTTCTATAGGTTCTGTTTTTAGTGATGGGAAACAGAAACACATGCGGTTGTATCCTGGGATTCAGAACACCATGCAACCGTCACAGTACATGACGTTTACAGAATTAAAGAAAGAGTGTCTCTCCTGTGCAATCCGTTTTCTCTTTCCAAATTCCTGTGTCAGTATTTTATGAATATATTGATTTATTTTACGCAAATTACTTTACAATAATTCTGTTAGCCCTATTGTAGAATTTGCGTTCGTACAATCTTAATTCTGTAAATTTTCGTTTATGTTTTTACACTAATGAAAACTGATAATTTGTGAGGTGTTTTTGCTATAAAAACAGGAATCAAAGAAATTATGGTGTTGGAAAATCAGTTTTTTCCATCAGATTTTTCTTTGACATGGTATTTGGATCATCTGCAGAGTGGTCATGCCATTTCTTTTGCTTCACCTTGTCTCGCATGGACTGGATTTATGATTTGAGCAGAATCCAAATTTCGTTATTGGTCCAATGCTGCTAACGTTTTATGTCTGTGTTTCAGGATTTATTCCAGATTCAATATATTTGGTCATCCTTTATTCATATCTGCAAAGTGGTTATGGATTTTTTAATTGATTTTTAACTGATATGGTCTTGCATCTGAGTGTGGTTTAATATTTCTTACGTTTCTGGATCATTTAGACACCCACCTTTTCTTGACATGCAGAGATTTTTTTGGTGTTAGTTTTTTGACTGTGTATTTGCAGTTTCGCTACTTATTTGATCTAATATCCTTTTGCAACTTGTGTGCATTAAATTCGTGAATTGCTAAGTTTTAGCCATTGTACTCATGTTGGTATTAAATTGCATTTTAGACTCGTAAAAACGTTTCTGGAATTTTTGAAAGCCTCTAGCTGGTTCATAAATATAATTTAAACAAACTGTTATTTGTCGAAAATGTGTTGAAAGCTTGATATTTAATTTTGGTTAAATCTGGTTGACTCCGTTTCTGCTTTGGGTTGATTTGATTGTAAAAGCGAAGTGTTAGAAGAGTCCCACTTTGATTCTTATGGAATAATTTAATATCATCACATTTATTAATTTCTAAAAAATTAAATTGGATGATATGTAATTAATTGTATATTTTAAACTGCTCTTTTGACTGGATTAAATTGCACTAGATCCGAACCCGTGCGTCGGCGCGTGAGATATGAATAATATTTTTCCAATTAAATACATAGATTTAATAATTTTTAATATATTTTAATATAATAATAATTTTTAAAATTATTAAAAAAACAATAACATTGCAAATAATTTGTAACACTATACTTTAAAGTTGTAGTATGAATTATTTTGTGAGTTTTTTTTATGGCTTGATTAGAAATTTACAGAAAGAAAGTAGTTTTAAACAGAAAGAATTAGATAAGCAGCAAGAAATTTTTAAATTACATCAATTTAATGCAAACATACGTGAAAATAAATTTATTACAAAATTTATTATAATCATACTAATATTTATGAAAATGTTTGGCATTTCTAGAAAGAAAATATTTTTAAACCAGTAGCAAAAAATAAAAAATTACATCCATATAATTAGAAGATAAGTGGAAGTAAATTGTAAATTAGGAAATTTAATATTTACATACTAATAGTTATGAAAATAGTTAGCCAAATATTTATATTTGTTAATATATTGGACTTTTAAAAACATTATTCTGATTTCAAAATAATATCTTTTGATTTAATATCTAAATAAAAGTTTAGCATATTTTATAAGAATATAAAATTTAAAGTTATTTTAATATTCGATAATAATATAATGGACTATATCCCGTCCTTAAGATAAGTTTTTTTAATGTGTAGTAATTTTTTAAATAGTGTGTATTTGTAAATTTAAAAGTTATAGTATGAGATGTACTGATAGTTTTATTTTAAGTATATGATAAAATTATATAGTCTATTCTATTAATTTGTATTTCTTCTTTTATTTTCTAACTTTTATAATTGAATTTAAATTTTTATATATATTTAGGAAAGTTAAAATATGATATCCGTTTATGAAACTTATCTCATCTTAATAATTTTTAATAGTTTGATAATTAAAATGAGTTATTTAATCTTTCTAACCCGTTTTCTAATTGTCTAAATATATTACATATTTTAATAAAACAAATTATACAAACCTGGAATTATATATATATATATGGAAATGTGTCAGAATGACCCATTTTCAAACATTAATGTCAAGGCAGACCCACCCAAAAGAAAAATGTTGGAAATGACCCACATATTAAGGCAGAGTAAGGCAGAGTACGATAGACAAATTTTTGTTTGGGTTCACTGTTCTCTAAGGGGGTTGGGTTTAATATTCCTTAAAGAGTAAAACGTAATTTCACACCAAAAAGGGTCATTTCTAAAATTTTCTTTTTTCGGTAGGTCTCTCTTCACATTAATGTCTCAAAAGAGGTCATTTCAAAAAATCTCTATATATATATATATATATCAAAGTAAAAATACGAAATATACTTTATGTTAATTTCTGTGTATATTTACCAAATATATTTCTATGTTACTTTATGTTTATATTTACTAAAATTATATTTTATGTCTTAAAAATTAATTTATTATATTAATTAATTATATTAATCATTTGATTGAATATCTAATATATATATATATATTATTACTATTTTTGTTTTTAATTAATCACATAAGTGGAACCCATTATTTTAAATTGTTAAGACATATCTAATTAATATATTTTTATTTATGGTAATTAATCTCTACATAATCAGATGTGTTCAAGTGTATTAAAACTACTATAGACTACATATATGTTTAGTCTAAATTACCCTTAATGAAATTCTATCTTTTCATTAAATTTCAGTGGCATATTTAGTAATATAACACATGACAATAGGTTTATTTCTTAAATGTCTCCTGTTTTAATATAGTAGATAGTTATTGCTCTTTTGACTGCTCTTTATATATAATTAAATAAGTAATTTTTGGAATTTGTTTAAATTCTGCAAGATTATATTTAATTATATGTTATAATTTATTCATATTTTCTTTGATATTGAGTTTATATGAGATTGAACTTCTCATTTTTATGTTTGTATACTAATTTGATTTTTGGTTCTTTTGAACATAATTCAATTTAAAGTATGATTATTATTTGATTTAACAATCTAAATCGATAAATGCATATGCATATATGTTTGATTTCTAGAGATTGTCTAACAAACATGGAAGTTTGAGATGGCCACTGATTTAATGAGTTGGCATCCCTAATTGGGAATGGTCTGTCCTCTATGACATTATATGCTTTATAAATTTGAATTCAGATGTTTATCTGAATGTCTATATCACACCGATTGCGGTGGAAGTGTTATTGGTTATAAATCTAGTGAGTCGATTCGATACACCAAATTCAGTTTGGTAGCGGTCTACCACATATGAATGTGTCAAATTCTGATGTTTATCAGATCGTCATATTAGTGCCTAGTGCAATAAGCATATGGCTAAAGGAAAAAAAAATTGAAAATGTCATAAATGTGGCATAATGGGTCATTAAGGTAACACATGTCATAGCAATAATCGCTTATGAAGATAAGGAAAAGTCTCAGACCAATTTGACTGAAACTGACATGTATATTGTAGTTTCAGAAGTCAACATGGTTGAGAATATCAAGATGGACTGGTGGCATTATTACTACTAATAATGTCTTTTGTCATAGCTATGTATGCTTGCAAAAAAACAAAAAAAAATTGTGTGGCTTTGTAAAAGTTCAAAGTTGACAAGATAAAAATCAAAACCTGAGAAAACTATGAAAATAGTTATACATGACAAATGAGGCAAGTTTGATGAGAATAAATGCATTCTTGAGTGATATTGGCACTATCCATCGGAAAAAAAAATATTGTTCCTTATTCACTTGATTTTGATGGAGTTGTGAAAAAAAAAAAGATTCTGTGAATTCCTAGTGAGTTGTTGAATGCAAAGGTGCATGATTGTGAGTTACCTGATAGTAGGATTTTGCAATCACTTTCAATTACTCAAACCTACTCATGTCATTGTAGTATTTGAGATTCAATCCAAAGGGGTAGAGATTAACACACCAAGAGTACATGAAACTATCTAATCTAAGCACAATCAATGAGTTTGTTTTGTATCTAACAACCTAAAAGCCAAAGAAAATATCAAACAAAGACAATAAACTCTAACAAGATGCAACAATTGATCAATCACCAAAAACAAAGTAAAACGCAATGTCAAACTAAAATGATCCAATAAATAAATGGCTAAGCCTTTGGGTTAAGATAATTGACTTGGGTAATCAAATGTCAATCAATGAGGCTAACACAACAACAATGCTGATCCTTTAACCTAAGATCACTAATTTAGCTAACCCATTCTCATGGCATTAACCCTATGCTATCAAGCAATCAACATCAACTCTCATTGGTCAATCACAAGTATAACATGCACTTACACAAGTCTTAATAGTCACAAAGAATCCTAACATCAACTCTCATTGGTTAGGCAAACTAAGCACTTAAGGGTTTCATTCAGGCATTTCAACAAACACTTTCAATGCATGAAAAAGCCTAAGGTCTAGATTATGAGAGATCAATTCAAATCTAGCATTAAACACAACCCATAAGCAAAGATCTTCTAGATTAAGCCCTAAGCCTCATTAATCAACACTTAACCACCCTAATCTACTTAACCCAAAAACTTAGAAAATGACTACTCACTAATCATCTTGATAAACACAAAACCATGATGGATATGTGCATAATCAAGAGATAAACAAGGAGAAAGAAAGAAATAAAGAAGAAGAACAAGGAATGGAAGAGAAAATTGCAATAAACTCAATAATTACAAAAGGTGTTTTCCAGTTTCGTCTAGGGTTCAAGGATAGATAATAGATTAGGTTCACATCCTATTTATAGTTGAACATAAGAAAAACCCTAAATTCACGCAGCGACCTATTTCCTCTCGGTGTATCACGTCGGTGTACGCACAGCGACCTGATTCCTCTCGGTGTATCACATCGGTGTATGCCGACGGAACCTTGTAGCCTTCGAAACACGCAGCGACTTGATTCTCTCGGTGTATCACGTCGGTGTGTGACAGCGACCTATTTCTTATCGGTGCATCACCCCGCTGTGGGAACAATCTGCTGAAAACTTCATCTTTCTTGCCTTATCTCCACTCTATCTCCTCCAAATCCACTAGATAGCCACTTCATCACCTAATAGAGACATATGCAAGAATGTACAACCTAATAATGCCTAAATGCAAGCAAAAACTATAAAAAAGCATATACAAATGAAGATTAAAATCACTAAAATCTATACATATCAACTCCCCCAAACTTATCCTTTGCTTGCCCTCAAGCAAAGCTAAAGAAAGCAAAGCTAAAGAAAAGAATGAGAGAGAGATTTGAAGGTGTGGATTCAGAACCACAAATTCACACAAGAGATTCAGCCTAAGGTCCTTCCAAGTAGTTAAAAATTGCATGAACTAGACATCATAGACTTTGTAATACTTCAATGCTATCAAAACTTAACCCCTAGTCCACTAAGCCAATTGGAACTCAAGCAATCAAACCAATACAACCTCTTACATTCATTAAGTTGTTCAAGTGCATTCTTGCAAAGGGGAAATCAATCACTCTCATTTGGTTAAGGGATAATGGATTTTTAAGGTGGCTTAAGGTTTCTTTTTCTTTTGGTGGTGGCTATCTCTCAAAACAAGGAGCATTTGACATTATACAAAATTTATCTAAGAAAGGGAACAATTCATACATACGAAGATTGATCCTCATTGTTCTACCCAATCATAGAATGATCTTGGTACTAAACTTTTTCTAAACCAATGTCTACTCTTTTTAATTCACTCACCACCCCAAACTCTTTCCCAAAACCAAACCTCACCAAATGAACTTTCACCTTTGGATTGATAGTCAACTAGAGAACTTTTAACTCAACTTTTTACTTAGCTCATTTCATCTCTTCTCTTCTTTTTTTTTTTTAATTCTCTTTACCCCTTTTCTTTTCCTTTTCTTCTCTTTTAAAGCTTTTCTCTTCAAACACTAAGGAAGGGTTTTTTCTTTTCTAATGATTTTAGACTTAGAGCTTTTCTTAGACTAGTTCCCTAGAGACTCTCTTTTCTTTTTCTCTTCACACTTAGTTCATTTATACTTTCCTTTTGATACACTCCCAAATCCCAAAAAGAACACCATTAAGAACATCCCATCTCACTTCCCAACCTAAATGCTAGCACAAATGATGTCCTATTGCTAGCCAAAATGAGGATCAGCCCTTGTCGTTCCCAATACTCTCAATATTTTGCACATGTAAACACTATCAGGAAAAGGCCTCACTCAATCAAAACAATGCAGGCTTGAAAGGAAGCTAAGGGTTTAAAGGTAGGGAGAGGTGCTTGGATTAACACAAGAGTGGTGCAAGGAAAAAGGAAACCCAAGCAAAAATCCACAAGAGTGTATATCAAGCCCCTGAGCAAGAGAAATTAAGTCCATATTCAAGTTCAATTGTTCATGAGGTTGAATTGAAGATCATGCAAGGTTCACTCAGGCCAGAGTTTTCAAGGCAAGCATTTTCAACAATGAAATTTCGTTTTTCTTGGAGGAAGTCCAAGCAACTTATAACTACTAACAAGGGCATTATTCTCAATCTCCAATGTGAACTCCTACAAGGCAAACTCATCATTATCCACTATGCATATGCAAATGCAACCTAAAATGAAGCTAGACTCAATCCTAAAATCAAAAGAAAGATGATCTACATGCATTTGTTTTTTTTTTGTATTTCAAAAAAAAAATTTCTTTTCAAATTTTTGGGGTTTTAAACAAACTTAACTATGTACAATGCAAATGAGACTCAATGAAGAAACCAAAAGGAAATACATGGTCAGATACTAGGCCTCTCCCCCAAACTTAATTCACACAGTCCCTTGTGTGAGAGTAGAGTTGAGAGAGAAGACCTAAACACCAAAGAAAACAAAATGAAATACAGGGCATGTAGTGTTACCTGAAGTGGACTGAGCTGGAGAGGGCAAGTGAGAGTTGAGTGGAACTTGGAAGCTCCCCCAAACTTGGTGTTTACAGCATTGACAAACTCTACAAGACTGAAGAGATAAAAACAGCACTTAAAAGAAGATAAAAAAAAATATTGAAAACTATGTACAAAAGGATATTCATGGGACTTCCTCCCAAGTGAGCTTGTTTAAAGTCCCTAGCTTGACTTCCCTTTGCACTTTGCTAGTGAGGATTGGGATTTGGCCTGCCTTCAAAGGTAATGTTCAGGACTTGAGAAAGAAGCTCTTGCAGCTTGATTTGATCTCCTTGAAGCTCAGGACTGATGATGGCCTTGACACTTGAGAATGATTTTGACCTTCCCTTCCCCTTGGCCTTGTACTCAATGCATCCATCTTTGAGTCTCAATGGATGTAAGTTCATAGTGTGAGAAGATGGAGCAAGGATGGGAGGGTTGTACATGTTTGGCTTCATGTTTCCTTTAGCCTTCTTGTTCCCCTTTTTATTCTCTTTCTCATATTCCAATGTTGTAGAGAAAAGAGTTTTCAAGCAAACTCCATCCAATGCTAAAGCTTCAGCAACATTACCATAACCCAAAGCATTCTCTTCATGAGAATCATTCTTCTTCTTAAGAGCTTTTGGGGGTGAAGCTAATTCCTTGTTCTCACAACTATTCATCTCCTTAATCTCAAATGATGGTAAGAAGAATGAGCTTATGCATTTTCCGTTGAGATCATATGCCTCTCCTTGATTATCTTCATAAGCACTCTGTTCTCCATGAATCGACTGAATGGAAGCTAAACCATTGTTCAAAGTTTTGCTGACATCTCTAGCCTCCTCTTCTTGCTTAAGTTTCATTTCCTCATCAACTTCAGCATCAAGAATTAGGGAACTCACAGAGCTTGAATCTTTTGGTGGCATGGGGGGCAAAGAGAGTTGAACCAATTTGGACTCTATGGTTTCCAAATGTGAGGATAATTTCTCATGCAAAACTGTAGTCTTGTCAGCCATTTCGCCCATCATCTTGCCAAAATTAGTATCATGCATTTGTTGGCCTTCCAAGATTTGATGGAGAACCTTTCTTTGTTCCTTATCTTGGTGTTGCTCATGAACTAAGCTAACTCCTCTTTGTTGCACACTTATGAGCTTTTCCAAGCTCTCCAATTTATGTTGCAGGTCTTTCCATGTAGAGTCTTCACATGATCCTTTTAGGGATGTTGGATCATGTCTTTCATTGTAGCTTGCATCACTCTTAGCCAAGTTCTCAACAAGTAGCTCTCCTTGTTCCATGGTGAGGCTGACAAAACTCCCTTTGCTAGCAACATCCAATGTCCATTTGTGCTTCTTATCAACTCCCCAATAGAAAATGCTAAGGATAGCTTCTTTCTTGAATCCATGATGTGGACAATCTTGAGTGTATCCTCTAAGTCTCTCCCATGCCTCATGAAATGTCTCATGGATGTGTTGTTTGAAGCTTAAGATGTCTCTCCTCATCTTGACTGTTTTCTGTATGGGATAGAACTTTAGAAGGAAGACCCTTTTGCAATCATCCCAAGATTTTACCAAATGAGATGGTATAGCTCTCTCCCATTTGTGTGCCTTTTCTCCAAGTGAGAATGGAAATAAAATGAGCTTGATACTATCATCTGTCACACCTTCAATCCTAAATGCGTTGCACAACCTCTCAAAGCAGTCCAAATGCTCATAAGGATTTTCCATTCCTAACCCCAAAAACTTAGAGCATTGAATCAACCTTATAATCCTTGGCTTGATCTCATAGGCTTTTGCTTCTATTGGAGGAGGATGAATTCCATGACTTAGCCCATGATAGTGAGGAGTATCAAAGCTCCCAATTGTTGGCTTGTTCTCTTGAGATTGGGTAGGAGTTGATACCAATGCTTGAGGTTGTGGAGTTTTAAGAAGAGTTGATACCAATTCCTGAGGTTGTGGAGCTTTAAGAATGCTTCTTTGGATGTTGATGTTTATAGAATTTTCATGTTTTTAATCATGTTTTCTCACCTCTTTTTGATCATTTTAGTTGCATTTAGGTTTGTTTAGGATTGCATTTGTGTACGTTGTCCCAATCAGGTTCTGGAGTAGCTGCATTGTGGAATTGGGGGGAGTCAAGAAGAGATAAGTCAAGAAAACAAAGAAAACAACTCGGAGTCACTGTAGCGACTGGATGTAGCGTGTGGATTTGGGTCGCTACAAATCAACCGTAGATAGCGACCAGATATAGCGACTTGATCCTCTCGCTACGAAGTTTAAAACATTACAGCGTTTATATGGCGCCTGGATATAGCGACGTGATCGAGTCGCTAAGAAGATGAAGCTCGAGAAGAAGAGTCCATAGCGACTTGTCCTAGCGACTCGATTTCGGTCGCTACAAAATCAAGAACTCGCAGCGACTGGAAATAGCGCCTGGATCAAGTCGCTACGAGCATCCCACTCACTAAACAGCCTGTTTTCCACTATACCAACTCCCAAAAAAGTGTTCTCTCACCCTTTTAAAAGCCTGGATTTCGACCATTATGGAGGAGAAGGTTTTTAGATCTGAAAAACTAAGCTTTGTATTGTAGAACAACATCTAGATTCTTATCTTTGTATGAATCATTGAATCTTCTTTTTATCATCTCATATTTTCTTATGAACATGTCTTCTTTCTTGATTACTTTGAGTTTAACTTGTTCTAGTATGGAGTAGTTTCTTAATTAGATTCTGGGATGGGTTGACCAAGGATGATCTGAAGGAGTTTAGAGTTTGATTAGAGGTTTCTAAGTTATTTCTTCTCCTAGAGTGGATTGAACCATAGTTATAAGTCTTGATTGCTTAGAACTATGATCTTAGGCATCTTTGTACATCAAAAGTGTTCAAAGTGCTAGAACTGATTCTTGGAGAGTCTAGTACTCACTTAGCCAATGAGAGTTGATGCTAGGTTGCTGGACAGACTAGAAGAGACTTGATTGAATGCATATTATCTTGTAGTTTCCAATGAGAGTTGAGTTTACAAACTGCTTGATAGTATAGGATTGATGTCATGAGAGTGAATCAATGTACCATTGTGTCTAGTTTAGAAATGATCTAGTAAGGCTCCTAGTTACCCTTAGTCTCCAAAAGATCATCTAAAGTCTTAAAACCTAATCCCAGGGTCTAATGCTTTTAAATATTGAATCTTAATCTTAATCTTTTGCTATTGCTCTGCTTTTCTATAAATCATTCTGTTTCTGTTTGAATCACCTTGTTTTAATTGCAACTTATTTGTTTGTTAAATTACTTGCTTTTATCTTGTTTACCTTGAGGTTACTTATTTCTTATTAGGTTGATAGTATCACACTCAAAATCTTGTTGCATTTAGCTTAAGTTGCTCTCTGCATCTTTGGTGTTGTTTGATTGCTTCCCAAGTGGTTTGACACTCTTTATACTACAATTGATTGATAGGATTGCAAAATTCTGTTTATCAATTTGGCGCCGTTGCCATCTTGGGATTGTTAATTGAACCATTAGAGATTGATAGCTTGCTTGAGACTAAATTCTATTTCTTCCTGAACTCTCACTCTCTTTGTAAGTGTTTCCTCTGTTTTGCAGGTTCAGTTTATGCACTTGAGGAGCAGAGGACCAACCAATCTTGTTCCAAGAGCTGACGACATAAGGGCTTTGGAAAGACAGATAGCAAGGGAAATGAGAGAGCAGGAAAGACTTGATCATCTGCAAAGGCTAGGTCACACTATGGCTGCTAATCCAGACGATCAAGGAGCTCATGACAGAGCACATAGGCCAATTGGGGACATTGATCAACCCCACATCCATGGACACAGAGCTGGCATCAGAGCACCATCAGTGGAGAACAACAATTTCGAGATCAAGTCCAGCTTGATCAATATGGTGCAGAGCAACAAATTCCACGGACTGTCTATGGAAGACCCTTTGGATCATCTTGATACCTTTGACATGCTATGTGGAACAGTGAAGATCAATGGTATCTCTGAAGATGCTTTCAAGCTCAGAATGTTTCCCTTCTCTCTGGGAGACAAAGCACATCAATGGGAGAAGAGTCTGCCTCAGGGATCTATTACCACATGGGATCAATGCAAAAGAGCCTTCTTGACCAAATTTTTCTCTACCTCAAGAACAGCAAGGCTAAGGAATGAGATATCCAGTTTCAAACAAAAAGGAACTGAAACTTTTGGAGAAGCTTGGGAGAGGTTTAAAGGCTACACCATCCAGTGCCCTCATCATGGTTTTTCTAAGGAGAGTCTCCTTACTACATTGTATAGAGGAGTCCTTCCCCAATACAGAATGATGCTAGACACAGCTAGTAATGGGAACTTTGTGGGCATACCTGAAGCTGATGGCATGTTGCTAGTGGAGAATTTGGCACAAAGTGATTCAGCACATGGTGATGACTATGATAGGACTACCAGAGATATGGGGGATAGTCACAGAAAAGAGATCAAAGCTTTGAATGAGAAAATTGACAAGCTTCTCAGTGCCAACCAAAAGTCTGTCAACTTGTTGGTGAATTTGATCAGGGTCAAGGGTACCAAGATGGTCAGTTTCAACAGCCACAAGATGGCCAAGAAGAGATCAACTACATGGGAGGACAAGGCTATCAAAAGGGCTTTTATCCAAACTATAGGAACCACCCCAACTTTTCCTATAAAAATCCCAATGTGGAGAACCCACAAGATCAGGTCTACCCTCAACAAAAGGCACCAGCTCAAGGTCAACAACAATCCAACTACCAGCAGCAACCTTACTTCAACAATCAAGCTTTCAGGCCTAGACCACAGAATCAAAACCCCCAGCAAAGATTCTATCCAAATCACGGGCAACAACAGCCACAAGCTCCAGCTAGCTCTTCAAACCCACAAGAGGATACAAATGCCTTGCTAAGGCAACTCATTGAAGGTCAAGGCAGATCTGCTATAGAGTTCAGCACCATGAAGAATGACTTCAATGCAAAAGTTGAGAGCCTTCAGCAACACATGAAGATCCTGGACAACCAAATGGCACAAATGCCTTCTTCTTCTAAAAGACCACAAGGCCAGCTACCAGGGAAACCAGAACCCAACCCCAAGGAGTACATCAATGCCATTACTTTGAGAAGTGGAAAGGAGCTGGGACCTAAGGTAGTCATTGAGGACAATGAACAGATTGGTGGGGAGGAGGACTTTGATACTTTGGTTAAAGAGACAGCTGAGAGTGAAGAAAGAGTAAAGATTGGGTCAGATACAGTGGAACAAGCTGCTGAAGAAGAGTTGGACTACAAGAAGACAGTTGCTGAGGAAGTGGCAGACTACAAGGGGAAAGGGAAAGTTGGTGAACAGAAGACTGAATCAGAGAAGAAATCATCTACTGCAAAGGAGAAGGTCTTTATTCCTCCACCCTATGAGCCTAAGTTGCCATTTCCAGGGAGATTCAAGAAGCAACTCACAGACAAATATATGGCCATGTTTGATAAACACATGAGCCAAGTTCAGGTAACCATGCCTCTAATAGACGCCTTCTTGATGGCTCCCAAGTATAACAAGTTCCTCAAAGAAGCCATCAAAGAGAAGACCAAAGCTCTGGAAGGGATGGTGGTTTTAACTCATGAGTGCAATGCTATTATCTCCAAGAAAATCATTCCAAAGAAGAAGAAGGACCCTGGATGCTTCACAATTCCTTGTTCATTAGGGCCTTTACTCTTCGAAAGGTGTTTGTGTGACCTTGGAGCAAGTGCAAGCCTGATGCCTCTGTCAGTTGCTCAGAGATTAGGATTCACTTCTTTCAAGCCTTGCAGGATATCACTCATCTTGGCTGACAGAACAGTAAGGTATCCAACTGGTTTACTTGAGGATTTGCCTGTGATGATGGGGAATGCAGAGATCCCTACAGACTTTGTAGTGCTGGAAATGGATGGTGAAGCTAAGGACCCAATAATCTTTGGAAGACCATTCTTGGCAACAGCTGGAGCCATCATTGATGTGCAGAGAGGAAAGATTGATCTTCACTTAGGAGACAACTACACTCTCAACTTTGACATCAAGGAGACCATGAAGAAGCCAACAATAGAAGGACAGATGTTTTGGATTGAGACTATGGATGAATTGGCTAATGAATTCCTTGAGGAGTTGGCTCAAGAAGACTCATTGCAGATGGCTTTGACTTCCAAGAGTGAAGAGGACAACCTGAGTGTGGAAGCTGCTGAGTATGTGAGGCTCCTTGATTCACACAAGGTCAAAGAGGAAGTTTCAGGATTTGAAAGGTTTCAGGATGTTGTGCACCAAGTCAGTATGGTGGAGAAAGAAGACATCAGAGAGGAAGCTAGCAAGGGTCAGTCTAGCATTGAGGATGATTGGAGTGAGCTCAAAGCCCCAAAGTTGGACCTCAAACCTCTTCCCCAAGGGCTAAGGTATGTCTTTCTAGGAACTAATAACTCATATCCTGTCATTGTAAATGATGAGCTTAGTGAAGAGGAAACTAGTCTTCTCATCCAAGAGCTTAGGAAGTATAGAAAAGCCATAGGTTACTCCTTAGATGACATCAAAGGAATCTCACCTAGCTTGTGCATGCATAGGATAAACCTAGAGAATGAGTCCATGACCTCCATTGAGCATCAAAGGAGACTGAATCCTAACCTTAAGGAAGTAGTTAAGAAGGAAATTCTGAAGCTCTTGGATGCAGGAATCATTTATCCCATCTCAGATTCTACATGGATTTCTCCAGTTCATGTAGTACCTAAGAAAGGAGGGATCACAGTTGTCAAAAATGACAAAGATGAGTTGATTCCTACTAGGACTATCACAGGCCATAGGATGTGTATAGACTATAGGAAGCTGAACTCTGCCTCTAGGAAGGATCATTTTCCTTTACCATTCATTGATCAGATGTTAGAAAGGCTAGCAAACCATCCCTATTACTGCTTCTTAGATGGTTATTCAGGGTTTTTCCAGATCCCAATCCACCCTAATGACCAAGAGAAAACCACCTTTACCTGCCCTTATGGCACTTTTGCTTATAGGAGAATGCCATTTGGACTGTGTAATGCTCCAGCCACCTTTCAAAGATGCATGATGTCAATATTTTCTGATCTAATTGAGCATATCATGGAAGTCTTCATGGATGACTTCTCTGTATATGGCTCCTCTTTCTCTGCTTGTTTGTCAAACTTGTGCAGGGTTCTAAACAGGTGTGAGGAGACAAGCTTAGTGCTGAACTGGGAAAAGTGCCATTTTATGGTCAGAGAAGGCATTGTATTGGGGCACAAGGTTTCAGAATTGGGAATTGAGGTTGACAAGGCAAAGATTGATGTGATGACCAGCTTGGAACCTCCAAGAGATGTGAAAGGGATTAGGAGCTTCTTAGGACATGCAGGTTTCTATAGGAGATTCATCAAGGACTTTTCTAAGATTGCAAGACCTCTCACAAAACTCCTCTGCAAAGATGTGGCATTTGAGTTTGATGCTGAATGTTTTGAAGCATTTCAGAGAATCAAGAAGGAGTTGGTCAGTGCACCCATTGTTCAGGCACCAGACTGGGATCTACCATTTGAGTTGATGTGTGATGCAAGTGATTATGCTGTTGGTGCTGTTTTGGGACAGAGGAGAGACAAGAAGCTGCATGTGATCTACTATGCAAGCAGGACCTTAGATGAAGCACAAGTCAAGTATGCAACCACTGAGAAGGAGCTCCTAGCTATAGTGTTTGCTTTTGAGAAGTTCAGGTCTTACTTGGTTGGGTCAAAGGTCATTGTCTACACAGACCATGCTGCATTGAGACACCTACTGGCAAAGAAAGATGCTAAGCCAAGATTGCTGAGATGGATTTTGCTGCTTCAAGAGTTTGATCTAGAGATTAAAGACAAGCCAGGTGTTGAGAATGGTGTTGCTGATCACTTGTCAAGGCTGAGGATAGAGAATAACATCCCCATTGATGATTCACTTCCTGAAGAACAACTCATGGCCATCAAGGTTGTTTTTGAAGCTGCAGAGGTAGCAAACCAGCTGGATGAAGCAGAGAGGTTGGAAGAAAAAGCTCCTTGGTATGCTGATGTAGTGAACTACTTAGCCTGTGAGAAGGAACCCCTGAAGCTGGACAACTATCAAAGGAAGAAATTTTTCAAGGATATAACAAGATACTTCTGGGATGAACCATACCTCTACACCCTTTGCAAGGATCAACTCTACAGAAGATGTGTTGCTGAAGAGGAGGTAGATGGCATTCTACATCACTGTCATGGTTCAGCTTATGGAGGGCATTTTGCCACATTCAAGACAGTTGCCAAAGTACTTCAGGCTGGATTCTGGTGGCCAACCTTATGGAAGGACACACACAGCTTCATTCTTAGGTGTGATCCATGTCAGAGGAAAGGCAACATCAGCAGAAGAAATGAGATGCCCCAAAACCCAATTCTTGAGGTGGAAATCTTTGATGTATGGGGAATTGACTTCATGGGACCCTTCCCATCTTCTTATGGCAACTCCTACATTTTAGTAGCAGTTGACTATGTCTCAAAGTGGGTGGAAGCTATTGCTAGTCCAACTAATGATGCCAAGGTTGTGCTGAAGCTGTTTAAGAGCATAATCTTTCCAAGATTTGGGATACCAAGAGTGGTGATAAGTGATGGAGGATCACACTTCATCAATAAGGTTTTTGAAAGTCTGCTCAAGAAACATGGGGTGAAACATAAAGTTGCTACACCTTACCATCCCCAAACCAATGGTCAAGTGGAGGTTTCCAATAGACAAATCAAGGCTATCTTGGAGAAGACTGTTGGTGTGACAAGGAAGGATTGGGCAGCCAAGCTGGATGATGCATTATGGGCATATAGGACAGCTTTCAAGACACCTTTAGGTACAACCCCTTTCAACTTGGTTTATGGAAAGTCATGCCATCTTCCAGTGGAACTTGAGTATAAGGCACTTTGGGCAGTTAAGCTTCTGAACTTTGACATTAAAACAGCTAAGGAAAAGAGGTTGATACAGCTGAGTGAACTTGATGAGATAAGACTTGATGCTTATGAGAGTTCCAAGATTTATAAGGAGAAAACAAAAGCTTTTCATGACAAAGGAATTCAGAAAAGGGACTTCAAGGAAGGTGACATGGTTCTGCTTTTCAACTCAAGGCTCAAGTTTTTCCAGGAAAGCTCAAGTCAAGATGGAGTGGACCCTTCAGAATTAAAGAAGTGAGACCATATGGTGTGGTTGTGCTGAGCAACAAGGAGGGAAGTGACTTCACAGTGAATGGTCAGAGGGTGAAACCTTACATGGCAGATGAGCTGATTGAAGAAAGTGGTTCAATGCCCCTTCTGGATCCCACCCCAACCTGAGGAAAATGGCAAAGTCAAGCTAAGAGACTTTAAACAAGCTCACTTGGGAGGAAATCCCATGGTTATCCCTTGTATATACTTTTATTTGAAGCAATTTTATCCTTTTCTGAGTGTTTTAGTTTTGATCAGGTACTACAAGAGTGAGATCCAAGCAAGGATGGAAGAAAGGGAACACAAATGACTTGAAGGATCATAGCGACCAAACGTAGCGCCTCGATTTCGGTTGCTACGGGAAATGATGGGACAGCGACTTGTTGTAGCGACGTGATCGAGTCGCTGGAAAAAAGAGGAAGGACTCAGCGTTCATATGGCGTGTGGATGTAGCGACCTGATAAAGTCGCTACGAAACAATGAACAATAGCGACTCAATATAGCGCCTCAAATTCGATCGCTACGGAATATAGCGACTTGATGCATCAACTCAATCCACTCGCTACAGGTAAGTCAACTCTTCTCTTAGGTGATGACCGGTTCAATTAAACCAAACCAACCTACTTTCCTTCTCCTCTTTCCCGTCGATTTCACCATCACCTTCATTCTAAAAAAAAAAAAAAAAAACATCATCAAGAACAACAACACACAAATCACTCATCTCTTCACTAAAAGTTGTGATTTTTTTTTTTTGCTAAACTCACGATTTCTCATCCTCCATTGAGTAATACCTGCATTTTTCCCTCCCTCTCAATCTCCAACAAGAAAGGTAACTCCTCAAAACTTAATTTCTCCATGATTAAGCAATTTTCGATTTCAACATTTTTGTGCTTTCATGGCATGAATCTTGTTCTTAATGATGAAAAACTTGTTGAGTATGAGTTCTGTGTAGAATTTCTTGCTCAATTTCCCTTGAACTTGATTATATTGAAAAATTTGTGAAATAGGGTTCTTGAGTAGGAATTTTCGAAAATTTGGGGAAAACTCATGATTGTGGTTTCTTTGGAATGGTTTCAGTATGTTTATGATGTGTGCAAGAGATTAAGATGATTGGGAAACCTCTGTTTCTCAAAATTTTTGAATTTGGGGTAAAGAGTTGAAATTTTTCATGAATTTTCGAAAATGTGTTGAGTTAATGTTTCATGGAGAATGGGAACTGGTCTTGTGATGAATTGTTGCTGAATGATGAATCTTCTTCCCTTGTGGCTGATTATTGAAAGGATGTGTTCATGATGATCATCCTTATGTTTGTGCTTTGAATTAGACTTAAGACTAACATAGTTTTCAAGTGTCTTCTATTTTGCAGGCAGAAATGGGTAGAGACAAAGGGAAAGAACGAGAAGCTGCACAAGAAAAGAGCAAGAAAGTTGTTGAACCAAAAAGAAGAAAGTTGCAATGGCTAAGCAAAGGCAGAGAAAACCGCAACAAGAGCCTGAACCTGATCCTGCTGAGGAAGAAACAGTGGAAGAGACTGAGGGAATGGCCAGTGGTTCATCTAGTGCTCCTGCAAAGAAGAAGGCACCAAAGAAATACAAGTACAAC
Organism: Isatis tinctoria; assembly: GCA_010577795.1. Classification (NCBI taxonomy): domain Eukaryota; kingdom Viridiplantae; phylum Streptophyta; class Magnoliopsida; order Brassicales; family Brassicaceae; genus Isatis; species Isatis tinctoria. Next base: position 18,726,095 of record CM021246.1, read on the forward strand.
GATTATCACAAGGCTTTCAAAGCAATGGAGTGGTTCCAACTAAATTCCCAGATGTAGAGCTGTTGCATAGGATGGGGATATATGATGACGTGCGGATGATCATGACAAACATGGGGATTGCTAACCTTCTTGGGATGAGACACCGCCATTCCCAACCAGAGTCCTGTCAGTTCTTAGCCTCGCTGGAGGCTGTTTTCTATAATAGCTCGCAGTACACTGAGGAACATGGCACTGGTGTGATCAAGTTCAAGGTTCAAGGGAAGAGCTTTGAAATGGGTTTCAAGGAGCTGAATGCAATTTTTGGGTTCCCTGAAGGAATAAACTCACACATCACCAACCACAAATATGAGACTGGAGCATTTTGGAATGAGATAGGTTCTGGTACGCACACTCCAGGTGCAATTGCAAACTCTGGGATCAGACACCCTGCAACGCGGTATGTCCATAGAATCCTTGCTGAAACTTTCTATGGTAGGCCAGAGCTGTCCAAAGTCAAAGAAAATGAACTTAAGTTTCTCACCATTGGCTTCCGCCCTTTGTTTGGAGGAGTTTTCAATAATGGCAGAGAGATACTGACAGGACGCAACCAAGGAGATCTAAATGTTGTGGGTTTGTTTGTGAAAAGACTCCTAGAGCTGAAGGAGTGGGGATGCAACCACAGAGACAAGAAACCATTGGTCAAACTTGGTGGTATGATCACACCAATCCTAAGAGCGAGGCCAATTACTCTGACTCCTACAACAACAGATATCTTTGGTGACTTGATTGATGAGTTCTACTTGCAGAAGACAGGGTATCTTGAAGGGAAGTGTGGCGAAATGTATGCTTACAGATACAAGGAATTTGATGGATCACCAATTAAGGTACTACTACCTGCTCCTGCCTTGACTTCACTGGCTCACAGAAACAACATCGCATTCGATCTCACTGGCTCACCGTATTGCTACAACCCTACGAGACACGGTGTGCTTCAGCTCATAACACTTGAGAGTATGAAAGCATCTAGAAATGAAAGAGCAGATAGAAGAGCAGAAAGTGCTGAAGTGAGAGAAGAAGAGCAGCCAGATGAACCCATTTATGGTGGTGCTCGCTACCATTTCAGTCCCCATGACCGTGCCCTCCCAAATGGCCCACTCCAAGAAGCTCACAAGAAGATAGAAACACTCCAGCGCTGGAACAAGTGGCAAGATAGGAGTCTGAGGAAAATGTCTGCTGGATATGAGAAGATGGCTAAGGGTTATGACAAGATGAAGAAGCAGATAAAGCACTTGACAAGGCTGCTTGGTTCTGGAAACAAGCAACACAAGCGAGCTTCCCACCATGACGAGGAAGCAGGATCATCTGCACCTTCTCACTTCCGTCGTTCTGCCTCTTGTGATTTGGATGGTTTAGAGGCACCACCACAGCTGCACAGGTCCACCACCACAGGGAGAAGACAAAGGAGGAAGATGAAAACACCCTCCCCACCGGTTTCTGACAACGAGTCGCTGGATTTCACCATGGATTTCTCTCCTGAGCCCTCATGCTCACCTCCACACTACCACTTCTGAGGTACTACTCCACCTTTTTTTTTTGTACATAATTTTCAGTTTAGCTTTGTTCTTGTTTCTTTTTATTTTTCGGTTACTTCTCCAATTTGTTTCTCACCGAGACGGTTTGAAATAAGTTTGGGGGAGGAGCTAGTGTTTAACCTTGTTTTCTTTGAGTTTGTTTTCCTTTTGCATTGCATACATAAAAAAAAAAAAAAAAAACAAAAATATCTTCCTTCTTGCATTGTATAAAGTTAAGTTTTTAAAAAATAAAAAAAATGAAAAAATTGCATAAAAAAAAAAACCAAAAACAAAAGCATGTAGTTTCCCATTTATTTTGCATTTTAGGATTGAGTCTAGTTCATTTAGGTTGCATATTTGCATTTGCATAGGGGACAATGATGAATTTGCCTTGTAAAGGTTTGTGCATTGGATTGAAAATAGGGCCCTTTTGAGTACTTGAAAGTTGCTGGAACTTCGGTTTGGAATTTGGAATACTCTAGCCTAGTGAACCTTGCATGATCCCCAATTCAACCTCATGAACTAATAGACTTGAATTTGGACTTAAATTCTCTTGCTTAGGGGTTTGAAATGCACTCTCATGGCTTTTGCTTGGGTTTCCTTTGCCCTTTTACCACACTTATGTTAACCCAAGCATCTCTCCTTCCCTTAGAACCATTTACCTCCTTTCTAGCCACCATTGTTTTGATTGAGTGAGGCCTTTTTCTGATAGCATTACATGTGCAAAATCTTGAGAGTATTGGGAACGACAAAGGTTGATCTTCATTTTGGCTAGGATGGGGAATGAGTGAGTGATATTCTTGATGATAAATTCTTTGGGATAATTCTGAAAATGAGCTGAGTTTGATTATAAAAAAAAAAAAAAAAAAGGAAGAGTCTCTTGTCTAGCTAGTCTAAGTAGTTGCTGTAGAAAGCTCTAAGTGAAAGCAAGTAAAAGTAAAAAAAAAATGGTTGAAAGAGAGCTAAGTATGAGAAGTTTAAGAAGTTCACAAGGTGACTAGCAAATGAGCTCATTCAGAAAAAGATATTGGGAAGTAATTGGGGTGGTGAGTGAATAAAAAGAAAAGATGGACATTGTGTCAAAAGGGTAGAATTCCAAAAATGTTTTAGGAATGGGTAGAACAAATGAGATCAATCTTTGTATGCATGAGTTGTTCCCCTTCTTAGATAAATTTTGTGCAATGTTTAATGCTCCTTGATTTGAGAGTTAGCCACCACAAAAGAAAAGAAAGCTTGAGCCACCATAAAAAGCCTTGATCCTTTAACCAAGTGAGAGTGATTGATTTTCCCTTTTTGCAAGAATGCACTTGAATTTTCATTAATGAATGTAAGAGGTTGAATTGGTTTGATTGCTTGAGTTCCAATTAGTTTGATAGACTAAGTTTGAATTTTAATGGCTTGGAGGAGTACAAAGCTAGGCTGTTAGTTCTTGCAATTGTCAACTACTTTTAAGGACCTTAGGTTGAATCTAATATGGAAATCGTTTGGCTCTGAGTCCCCACTTTCAAACCTCTTTCTCATAATTTTTCTTTGGCTTTGCTTGAGGGCAAGCAAAGGATAAGTTTGGGGGAGTTGATGTTTATAGAATTTTCATGTTTTTAATCATGTTTTCTCACCTCTTTTTGATCATTTTAGTTGCATTTAGGTTTGTTTAGGATTGCATTTGTGTACGTTGTCCCAATCAGGTTCTGGAGTGGCTGCATTGTGGAATTGGGGGGAGTCAAGAAGAGATAAGTCAAGAAAACAAAGAAAACAACTCGGAGTCACTGTAGCGACTGGATGTAGCGTGTGGATTTGGGTCGCTACAAATCAACCGTAGATAGCGACCAGATATAGCGACTTGATCCTCTCGCTACGAAGTTTAAAACATTACAGCGTTTATATGGCACCTGGATATGTTGACAAAAAAAAAAAAAAATATGGCACCTGGATATAGCGACGTGATCGAGTCGCTAAGAAGATGAAGCTCGAGAAGAAGAGTCCATAGCGACTTGTCCTAGCGACTCGATTTCGGTCGCTACAAAATCAAGAACTCGCAGCGACTGGAAATAGCGCCTGGATCAAGTCGCTACGAGCATCCCACTCACTAAACAGCCTGTTTTCCACTATACCAACTCCCAAAAAAGTGTTCTCTCACCCTTTTAAAAGCCTGGATTTCGACCATTATGGAGGAGAAGGTTTTTAGATCTGAAAAACTAAGCTTTGTATTGTAGAACAACATCTAGATTCTTATCTTTGTATGAATCATTGAATCTTCTTTTTATCATCTCATATTTTCTTATGAACATGTCTTCTTTCTTGATTACTTTGAGTTTAACTTGTTCTAGTATGGAGTAGTTTCTTAATTAGATTCTGGGATGGGTTGACCAAGGATGATCTGAAGGAGTTTAGAGTTTGATTAGAGGTTTCTAAGTTATTTCTTCTCCTAGAGTGGATTGAACCATAGTTATAAGTCTTGATTGCTTAGAACTATGATCTTAGGCATCTTTGTACATCAAAAGTGTTCAAAGTGCTAGAACTGATTCTTGGAGAGTCTAGTACTCACTTAGCCAATGAGAGTTGATGCTAGGTTGCTGGACAGACTAGAAGAGACTTGATTGAATGCATATTATCTTGTAGTTTCCAATGAGAGTTGAGTTTACAAACTGCTTGATAGTATAGGATTGATGTCATGAGAGTGAATCAATGTACCATTGTGTTCTTAGTTTAGAAATGATCTAGTAAGGCTCCTAGTTACCCTTTAGTCTCCAAAAGATCATCTAAAGTCTTAAAACCTAATCCCAGGGTCTAATGCTTTTAAATATTGAATCTTAATCTTAATCTTTTGCTATTGCTCTGCTTTTCTATAAATCATTCTGTTTCTGTTTGAATCACCTTGTTTAATATTTGCAACTTATTTGTTTGTTAAATTACTTGCTTTTATCTTGTTTACCTTGAGGTTACTTAATTTCTTATTAGGTTGATAGTATCACACTCAAAATCTTGTTGCATTTAGCTTAAGTTGCTCTCTGCATCTTTGGTGTTGTTTGATTGCTTCCCAAGTGGTTTGACACTCTTTATACTACAATTGATTGATAGGATTGCAAAATTCTGTTTATCAGATGTCCATCTCCAACACCTCAAGTGATTTTGTCTTCCCATTTCTCTTCTTTTTGGTTTGGTACCTTTGAAAGCACAAGAGAATCAAGGAACACAAGTTAGTAGCTATAAAGAAGAATGAATTCATCATCTTTACAAGAGATGAGAAAACAAGGTAAAATAACAGCTTAGTCTCAAATAGATTCAAACTCCTAATGGCTAATGCTAAACCCCAATGGCAACGGCGCCAAATTGATAGTAGGATTTTGCAATCACTTTCAATTACTCAAACCTACTCATGTCATTGTAGTATTTGAGATTCAATCCAAAGGGGTAGAGATTAACACACCAAGAGTACATGAAACTATCTAATCTAAGCACAATCAATGAGTTTGTTTTGTATCTAACAACCTAAAAGCCAAAGAAAATATCAAACAAAGACAATAAACTCTAACAAGATGCAAGAATTGATCAATCACCAAAAACAAAGTAAAACGCAATGTCAAACTAAAATGATCCAATAAATAAATGGCTAAGCCTTTGGGTTAAGATAATTGACTTGGGTAATCAAATGTCAATCAATGAGGCTAACACAACAACAATGCTGATCCTTTAACCTAAGATCACTAATTTAGCTAACCCATTCTCATGGCATTAACCCTATGCTATCAAGCAATCAACATCAACTCTCATTGGTCAATCACAAGTATAACATGCACTTACACAAGTCTTAATAGTCACAAAGAATCCTAACATCAACTCTCATTGGTTAGGCAAACTAAGCACTTAAGGGTTTCATTCAGGCATTTCAACAAACACTTTCAATGCATGAAAAAGCCTAAGGTCTAGATTATGAGAGATCAATTCAAATCTAGCATTAAACACAACCCATAAGCAAAGATCTTCTAGATTAAGCCCTAAGCCTCATTAATCAACACTTAACCACCCTAATCTACTTAACCCAAAAACTTAGAAAATGACTACTCACTAATCATCTTGATAAACACAAAACCCATGATGGATATGTGCATAATCAAGAGATAAACAAGGAGAAAGAAAGAAATAAAGAAGAAGAACAAGGAATGGAAGAGAAAATTGCAATAAACTCAATAATTACAAAAGGTGTTTTCCAGTTTCGTCTAGGGTTCAAGGATAGATAATAGATTAGGTTCACATCCTATTTATAGTTGAACATAAGAAAAACCCTAAATTCACGCAGCGACCTATTTCCTCTCGGTGTATCACGTCGGTGTATTCACAGCGACCTGATTCCTCTCGGTGTATCACATCGGTGTATGCCGACGGAACCTTGTAGCCTTCGAAACACGCAGCGACTTGATTCTCTCGGTGTATCACGTCGGTGTGTGACAGCGACCTATTTCTTATCGGTGCATCACCCCGCTGTGGGAACAATCTGCTGAAAACTTCATCTTTCTTGGCTTATCTCCATTCTATCTCCTCCAAATCCACTAGATAGCCACTTCATCACCTAATAGAGACATATGCAAGAATGTACAACCTAATAATGCCTAAATGCAAGCAAAAACTATAAAAAAGCATATACAAATGAAGATTAAAATCACTAAAATCTATACATATCATTACCTCAGTAAATGTGCGGGAAGCGTGGCTTACCACATAAAATCATTGGCAAAATGTCATATGAACTTTAGAGAGGTAAAATACATTTGTATAAATACTCGTTAGTGTGGGGGTGCCTGACAAAAGTTGCAGTACCACCTCTGAAAAACACAAAGTTTTTAGACTTGTGTAGTCTCTATTTGAGCTTCTGGAAAGCTTTGAAATAGTGACATAAAATATTTGATCATGTTATCATGTCAAATAGCTTTAGCATAAATGTATGAGGCACATATACATCAAAAATAGTCCACATGGATGCATTTTTTGTCTGTTTCAACATATATAGACATGATCAAACAAACTAAGAGTATTGTTAGTAGAAGTTTGACATGTAATACATGAGACTAAGGATATGATTTTAAGTGATTCAGATCACTATACACTAAAAGAAAAAGAAAATTCATCCTATATCCTATCTCAAGGTTTTATGCAAAAATGGTATTTGAGAGATTCAAATCTGCTCATATATGAATGGAAGTCTAGAGTACTTAACAAATTGTACTAGACTCAATCTATGTACATATAATAAGTCGACTAATCCATGTTGTAACCACTGGAAATCTATAGCTAGAGTATTGAGATATATGAAATATACTAAAATTTATGTGATGCACTATGGTGACGAATGAAGGGAATGTCCTGGAGATCATACTTGTATACACTCTGATATAGTTGTGAAGTCGAGATAAGACTATCATGTGATGCTTGGTAATTATAATGCTTTGCTAAAAGCCGCTTATAACTTATGAGTGTGAACTCATTGCCGGCATCATATGATCCTATAGGGTCACACACCTAAGCAAACTGGATAACGAACACTGGGAATGATCATTAAAGTAATGATCTCATCAATGTGTAATTGTTACACGTTGATATTGAGTTTATATGAGGGTGTCGATCGACACCGCTTAATGGTGTCGATCGACACCACTCGGGATTAATGATATCGGGTTTAAATTAATGACTCGATTTAAACCGGTTAATCCGAGGGTTTATGGGATTTCGTGCTTGACTCCTATATATACAAGTCAGAGCCACGAAATCACATTAAGTAAGAAACTCAGAAGCTCCCAGAGGCACTAGCATCCCTGATCCAGTCTTGTGTGCATGTGGACTAGCTATAGAGGCGCAGCATCTGAGGCGCTCCAGATCTCGTTTTATCTACTCATTCTACTGCTAATAACCAGGTAAATCTCTGATCTGAGGACATAGATTCAATAAACATGATCTTGTGGCAATAGGAATTTGATAGTTTTAAAGAGTTAAAACCTGAGAAATTCCTACAGTGGTATCAGAGCCATATGTTTAATTGAATCTGTAACATGCTGTTTATGTGTAATGAATTCGAATTTGAGTTTTGAAATCATTAGGAATTGCATGTTAGATCTTTTGTGTCAAAATCGTTTTGATAAAAAGAGAAAATTAGGTTTTCTGCGCGGCGGTGTCGATCGACACCAAGCGTGTGTCGATCGACACTGGCTTTTTTCGCATCGTAAAACTTTAAGTGTCGATCTATTGATCGACGTTCCGGAAATCGCAGTGTCGATCTATTGATCGACGTTCCGAAAATCGCAGTGTCGATGGATTGAACCGGACTGGTACGATCGGTCTAATCGGGTTTAATCTATTTCATCACGATTAAACCGGTTAGCTGGTGTTGACCGACACAAGGGTTGTGTCGATCGACACATGCGTTAACCGACACCGGTTCAATTAGATTGAGCCTAAATTGATTGGTATAATCGGGTTAGATTTTAACCGCGATTACATCGATCGACAGGTTTATCGCGTCTCGAATCTGTGCTAGTGTCGATTCGACGTTCCAAACTTAATCAATTTAATTAGATTAAAAGATTTTGTGAGAATATTATTTTTAAACTTTCTCAACACATATATGATATGTATCGAGATTCATGTTTCTTTCCTCAAACATAATATCAAGCATTTCATGTCTTCCCATTTCTTGTCAACTGCCAAGACTCGTTTTGTTGTGTGATGGGCTTGCGAAAGCAAGGCATTCACAATTACACGAGTACAGCAGGTAGTAATCGTGGTACTACATGACTCAAAGATTGGTTTGCTTGACTGGGTTAACAAAATGGTTTTGGGCCTAGAGACAAATGATCGGTTTTGATATATGATATCTATCCGAGACAAGAATCATATTGGATATGATTAGCAAACGAGTTGCTTACCTAAATAACTAAAGTCTGGGCGATGAGCCAAAGCTCACTCAGATTTCAGTGAAATATGGATCTTGGATCATTATATTCTACTTGAGAAAAATTAAATTAGAATATAATGTGAGTTTTCTTAATTGTTAAGATTTCTCAACCTTTGAAACATCAAAACTAGTTAAACTCTCTTCTTTTCTTGATTCACCTATGTCAACAAACAAGACAAACTCATTCACGTTGAGATCCGTCCTTGAGAAGGAAAAACTGAAAGGATCCAACTTCTTGGAATGGTATCGGAATCTGAGAATAATTCTCAGACATGAAAAGAAGGACTATGTCCTTGAAAGGCCTCTTCCTGAAAAGCCGAGATCCAATGCTCTTGGGTATTGGATACCGGCTGTGGTGCTCATATTTGTACTAATATGCAGGACCTGCGCAGCAGTAGAACGCTGAAGAAAGGACAAGTGGACCTGCGAGTTGGGAATGGAGCAAGAGTTGTTGCATTAGCCGTAGGAACTTACCATTTGATTTTGCCTTCTGGCATGGTTTTAGAGTTGGAGAATTGCTACTATGTACCTGCGATAAGCAGGAATATCATTTCTATTTCTGTTTTGGACATGAATGGTTTTGAATTTTCGATTAAGAACAAATGTTGCTCTTTTATTCGAAATAATATGTTCTATGGTAGAGCCCCATCGGAGAATGGGCTTTATATTCTCAACCAATCAATGTCGGTCTATAACATAATTAACAAACGGTTTAAAACCAATTACTCGAACCCGAATTTTCTATGGCGTTGTTATTTGGGCAACATTAATGAAAAGAGGATTCAAAAGCTTCATCGTGATGGGCTTTTAGACTCATTTGATTATGAATCATTTGAGAAATGTGAATCCTGCTTAATGGGCAAAATGATTAAAACCCCTTTCAACAAGAGAAATGAAAGGGCCAGTGACTTGTTGGGCCTTGTACATACCGATGTATGTGGCCCAATGAGCATTAGCGCTAGAGGAAATTTTAAGTATTTCATTACATTTACTGATGATTTCAGTAGATACGGCTATGTTTATCTTATGAAACATAAGTTGGAATCCTTTGAAAAGTTCAAGGAGTTCCAGAATGAAGTACAAAACCAACTTGGCAAAAGTATTAAAGCTATTCGATCTGATCGTGGAGGTGAGTACTTAAGCCAAGAGTTCGATGATCATCTTAAGGATTTTGGAATCATTTCGCAACTTACTCCTCCTGGAACACCTCAATGGAACGGTGTGTCTGATAGGAGGAATCAGACTTTATTAGATATGGTCCGATCGATGATGAGTCATGTGGATCTACCGTTATCCTTCTGGGGATATGCTTTTGAGACGTCTGCGTTTATGCTGAACAGAGTTCCATCTAAATCAGTTGAAAAGACTCCAAATGAGATATGGACTGGAAAAGTTCCGAGTCTGTCTTTTCTTAAAATTTGGGGGTTGTGAAGCTTATGTCAAGCGATTGATAACTGATAAGCTTGCACCCAAATCTGATAAGTGCTACTTCGTAGGTTACCCTAAGGAAACCAAGGCGTACTACTTCTACAACCGATCCGAGAACAAAGTGTTTGTTGCTCGGAATGGTGTCTTTCTCGAGAGAGAATTTCTTTCTAAGAAAGTCAGTGGGAGTAAAGTACAACTCGAAGAGATTCGAGAATCACAGGACACTACTCAAACTAACGAGGAAGAGCAGCCATTGGATTCACAAGAAGTTGTGGAACCAACACAGCCGTTGGATTCACAAGAGGTTGTGGAACCAGCACCTGTGGTGCCTGTAGTTCGCAGATCCGAAAGGATTCGCAACGAGGTCGAGAGATATGGATTTCTCGTAACTCACTGCCATGATATGTTGATTATTAACAGCGATGAACCTGCGAATTTCAAAGAAGCCATGATGGGCCCTGACTCCGAAAGGTGGCTTGAGGCCGCTGGATCCAAAATTGGTTCCATGTCACAGAACCAAGTATGGACTTTGGTTGATTTACCTGATGGTGTAAAAGCCATCGAGTGTAAATGGGTCTTCAAGAAGAAGATCGATGTGGATGGAAATGTTCAGATTTATAAAGCTAGATTGGTGGCAAAAGGTTTCAAACAAGTTCATGGTATTGACTATGACGAAACCTATTCCCCAGTTGCCATGCTTAAATCTATTCGGATTCTCCAAGCAACTGCTGCTTATTATAATTATGAGATTTGGCAGATGGATGTGAAAACAGCTTTTCTTAACGGGATTCTGGAGGAGGATGTGTTCATGACACAGCCTCCAGGTTTCACAGATCCTAAAAATGCTGGGAAGGTATGTAAGCTTCATAAATCCATTTATCGATTGAAGTAAGCATCTCGGAGTTGGAACCTCCGTTTTGATGAAGCAGTCAAAATGTTTGAGTTCGTCAAGAACGAGGAGGAACCATACGTTTACAAGAAGACTAAAGGGAGCACAGTTGCATTTCTCGTGCTATACGTAGACGACATACTCCTTATTGGAAATGACGTTTCGTTGCTTCAGTCTGTAAAGACTTGGCTCGGAAGTTGCTTCTCGATGAAGGATATGGGAGAAGCCGCGTACATTCTTGGAATAAGAATCTATAGAGATAAATCAAAGAGGCTAATTGGATTCTTTCAGGACACTTATATTGATAAGGTCTTACACAGGTTCAGTATGCATGATTCCAAGAAGGGCTTGCTTCCGATGTCACATGGCACCACTCTCAGCAAGAAGCAGTGTCCTTCGACACCTGCGGAGCGAGAGCGTATGGGTAGGATTCCTTATGCTTCTGCAGTAGGATCCATCATGTATGCCATGCTATGTACACGCCCGGATGTCGCTTGTGCTTTGAGCATGACAAGCCGATACCAATCTGATCCCGGTGAGAATCACTGGACCGCCGTCAAGACAATTCTGAAGTATTTGAGAAATACTAAGGATAAGTTCTTGGTGTATGGTGGATGTGATGAGCTTGTGATGAGTGGATACACCGACGCTAGCTTCCAGACAGACAGAGACGACTCCCGATCTCAATCTGGTTATGTCTTCTGTCTGAATGGCGGTGCAGTTAGTTAGAAGAGTTCCAAGCAGAGCACCGTGGCGGATTCCACGACCGAAGCTGAGTACATTGCTGCTTCAGAAGCGGCAAAGGAGGCTGTTTGGATCAGAAAGTTCATCATTGAACTTGGTGTGATTCCTAGCATATATGAGACTGTGGCATTGCTGTGTGACAACAATGGGGCCATAGCTCAAGCAAAGAAACCCAGATCACACCAGAAGTCCAAACACATCGAGAGAAGATATCATTTGATACGAGAGATCATCGAGAGAGGTGATGTGAAGATCAGCAGAGTTCCGACGGACGATAATGTTGCTGATCCTCTGACCAAGCCACTCCTATGGCCTAAGCATGAGAGTCATGTTGCTGCAATGAGAATTAGATTTCTTGAGCAGTAATCTTAGTTTGAGTGGGAGTTATTTATTTTGTTTTTGATGTTCATGTAAACATACTTGAGTTATGTTTTATTTAATGAAATTATTTCAGTATTATTTAATTGCATAATTAGATAATTAAATAATAGTCCCAAAATAATTTGAGACATTCTTATAGGTCATCAAATGCGTGATTTGATCATGAAACCCTATAAACGATAAATGTCATAAATTATTGAGGTCCCTGGTCGAAGGTCACTAAATTGGGACATTAATGACTGCATGAGATTAGTATGTGATGTGGCTGATGACCAAGTTTCATGGTGTCATTGATAGGGGTATCAAAGTCAATCACATAGATATGTGTTGAGAACACTGTATCGGACATGACCCGCTAATGAGGACTCAACAAGATTGTTATATGAGTGTCATATGAGTCTCTCATTACGACTATAGAGTATAGTTCTTAGACCTGAGTTCATCATGATTTCCTGCACATGAATTGGTTTGCTTTGACTTTTTCAAACGTCAGCCTTAACTGGTGACTATTAAGACATTGATTGGGCATTTCATGAAGTGTGTGGGGAACAGGGGATGGAACAAGATGGAATTTGTCCCTCCTATATAACGGGAGATAAATATCTCTAGGCCTATCGGAGATTTGGTACTGAGGGAATGTGTGTCCACACTCGAACAAGCTGAAAGTCAGTCGTTTGCTTTTATCAGTACAAATCGAAGTTCGATAAACATGATTTGGCTTTATAAGGATGACACGAGCTCTTGCCTTATGTTGAGTCGAGATATAGTGACAAAGGGATTATTGGAATAAGTTGATTCCAGTACAAGTGGAAGATTGAAGGGAATGTCCTGGAGATCATACTTGTATACACTCTGATATAGTTGTGAAGTCGAGATAAGACTATCATGTGATGCTGGGTAATTATAATGCTTTGCTAGAAGCCGCTTATAACTTATGAGTTGTGAACTCATTGCCGGCATCATATGATCCTATAGGGTCACACACCTAAGCAAACTGGATAACGATAACTGGGAATGATCATTAAAGTAATGATCTCATCAATGTGTAATTGTTACACATTGATATTGAGTTTATATGAGGGTGTCGATCGACACCGCTTAATGGTGTCGATCGACACCACTCGAGATTAATGATACCAGGTTTAAATTAATCACTCGATTTAAACCGGTTAATCCGAGGGTTTATGGGATTTCGTGCTTGACTCCTATATATACAAGTCAGAGCCACGAAATCACATTAAGCGTCTTACCCTAGCTGTAAAGTAAGAAACTCAGAAGCTCCCTGACGCACTAGCATCCCTGATCCAGTCTTCTGTGCGTGTGGACTAGCTATAGAGGCGCAGCATCTGAGGTGCTTCAGATCTCGTTTTACCTACTCATTCCGCTGCTAATCACCAGGTAAATCTCTGATCTGAGGACATAGATTCAATAAACATGATCTTGTGGCAATAAGAATTTGATAGTCTTAAAGAGTTAAAACCTGAGAAATTCCTACAAAGAATCAATAATTTTGGATGGGTACAATTATGTTAATTGGTTATCTTACTCCAAAAACTAAAAAGCCATGAGTGGATTTGTCTTTACAGTTCATAGTGAAGCAAGATTTGAAATCTCTCAGATTAAATATGTGCAGCATATTAATCATGAAACATACATTCATAGCTCTACATAAAACTAAGAACATGAAGTGTTTCAGAACTTGGTGAAAGACATCATGATGCGACAAAAACTAATGCTTAGGCATTGAGTTTGTGTATAATGGTTATTTGTATTTCTTATGAAGATAACATAGACCACAAAACAATTGATCTCAAATGGAGTAATCTTCATAGAATATATCCTGACAGATGACAACCTATGATCCATTTATTAAAGGTGTGTCATGAGATCAACTTGTTAAATCATCAAGAGGAATGGGTTTAAAGCCTATGATTTAAGAGGATGTTTGGCGGTAAAAACCCTACCTAATTAACTGACTTAGGTTTAAAGGGAAAACTAAGTCAAACTGAATCTGCCCAAAGCACTGTGAGACTTCGGTCTCTACCCAGTTCCTAGGATGATTGTACAGTGCTACCTGTAAGGTGTAGAGGATAGGCATTTGCTTTTAATGATTTGTGTCCATAGCTTTGAGATATAACTGGAGTAGTACAGGATACTTCTTTAAACAAAACTAATGGCAAATCACCTTGTGAGTGTGAAATGGGGCCATTTCTAGGAGAATAAGTAAAAGGCTACATTCTCCAAGTTCACTCATGATTAACCAGGGATGTACATGGCCAAAATGAACCCAACAGAGAACCTAATTCTGTGAGAGAATGAAACTGTGTTTTAGTTATTATCTCGGTTTACACCAAAGTCCGGGGGGTTCAAGACATCATGGCCACCTCCTGTTCGAGTAAATCTGATAGCTATTAACAATGACTGATTCAAGGCTGAAAAATGCTACCAACTCATCATACAATGGATTTTTTGCTTGTACTCTCAAAAGTCCTTCTATCGAGTCTTCATTTGTTTAGAATCATTTATATTCATGTGGGGGATTGGTGGAACTCAATTTTAAGACATGTTACTCATATGTCAAAATTAGAGTTTGGTTGAATGAAAAATGCTTGTCTAATGTTTATTGCTTGAAATGCATAAAATGGGCATAGCGGAAATTGTAGAGAAGTCTTGACAAGGTTAAAAACCTTAGGAAAATTGGAGAAAGAAGTGAACCTAAACTAAGCCATGCGCGCGCCAGGCCGAGACAAGATGGGCTCGGGCTTGGTTCGGGTTTGAGTGCAGGTTCGGGTATACGGGCCTTTGTCCAATAACCTGTCTTTCTGCTTTCGATTTTTTGTTTGGTATCTGATCAATGCTGAATTCAATGCTGTCAAAACATTAAGGTGTCACAATCAATTCGGAAATTGATGACGATTCTTTGTAATTTCTTTTCTCTTTATTGCTCAATTTAATTGAGAAATAAATCTCCAGATTTTGTGAGACTATAAAATAGTCTATATCTCTCATTCAGAAAAACAACAATTTCCACATTTTCCTTTTCATCTTTCTCTATTCATTTTCTTTTGTTTTTTGTTGAGAGTAGAACACAGAAAAATGTTCGATAGGTTCTGTTTTCAGTGATGGGAAACAGAAACACATGCAATTGTATCCTGGGATTCGGAACGCCATGCAACCGTCAAACTACGGGGCGTTTACAAAATTAAAGAAAGAGTGTCTCGCATCTGCAATCCGTTTTCTCTTTCCAAATTCTTGTGTGAGTATTTTATGAATATATTGATTTATTTTACGCAAATTACTTTACAATTATTCAGTTAGCCATATTGTAGGATTTGCGTTCCTACACTTTCATCCTCATGGCCCCTACCGTATAGTTTATAGAATTTTGCATGGAGCATTTGATTGAAGAAAGAATCAATCCCTTCAAGGCGAGGGGAGTATTTGACGTCTCCCATGGCTTGGTTACGTCTACTCCATGTTTGTCAAAGCTTCATGATCGAGACTCCGAGTTGATCGATTTACCTAAAGCACTGATACCAAATAAAGTAACTCAAACACTAACTTTCTTTATTGGTGTTTAAAAAATATCTCAAAACTAAACAAACAAAACCTCTTAATGTTCTTGTTATCATTGTCACATCTCAACGATGATATATATAGTCTATATAGTCCAATATATTACATCTTTACTTTTGTTACATCAACCTATCTTATCATAATCTACTTATTATGAATATCTTAAGCTTCAAGTTTATCGAAGC
This sequence comes from Isatis tinctoria, assembly GCA_010577795.1. Classification (NCBI taxonomy): domain Eukaryota; kingdom Viridiplantae; phylum Streptophyta; class Magnoliopsida; order Brassicales; family Brassicaceae; genus Isatis; species Isatis tinctoria. Next base: position 18,741,791 of record CM021246.1, read on the forward strand.
TTTGCCAACAAAAAGAAAATCAAATAAATCACCCTTCTCAACCGTGAGATGCATAGTTAATTTTTTAATGAAGGAATAACATAATTAATTTTCTCTATTTGTAAAAGTAAGATTCAAGTGAAGCAAATGAAACCCAAATGTAGCACCCGATATGGTAAACGTCTACTGCTCCTCTATCTCACCTGAAAAGGAAATAGAGAGGGGTGAGTAACAGGGGAGTCACTCAGTGAGATATGAAATGCTAATCACAGATAACGCAAAATTGATCATAGCACGCAAAACAAGGAAAATAGACTAAACATGCATAACCACAGTACCTAAAGTACCCAACGAACAGTCAATGTCCTATTACCGGATACAATGATCGGCGGCACCCTCCTCCCAGGAGGACAACTTATGGGATAGTGCCTAATCGCACCGTCCGTAAACGATTAAAGACCTCTAGGCACTGGACAACAGGTCGACTACGCTGCTCAGCACCATCTCAAACAACATGCGACGCAAGCACAAAAGTCACGTCTCTGTACCCCCACAACCCTAACGTCCATCAAATTAACTAATCCTAACTCTAACAAGTTTAAAAGAATCAATTAACAATTTAGTGCACATTCATTGAGTTGAATCCTCTAAATTGCTAAGTTCAATTTACAAACAATCCTAAGTAGACTCTAGCAGAGAAACGGAACACATTTAGTACTAAATTCCATTTATGGCGCTTTGGATGAAAGATACGAAAGTCTGCGAAAAGCCCTCACCTTAGCAAAAATGGAGTATAACTGCTTCCTCTGCACTCCAGATGCTAAAACATACTCCTAATCTGAAATCAGGACGAAATTTCGAGTGAGAACGGCTTTCGAACGACGAAAAACGATTATCAAGTCAAACTGGTCAAAGTCAACGGTCAAAATCAACGGTCAACGGTCAACCCAGTCAAAGTCAACGGTCTGACCAGTCAAAATCAAACTGCGACTAAACCGGATCAAACCGGACCGAACCACGCTAAACCGGACTCAAATTGATTTAAACCGAGATTGACCTAAACCGAAATCGAATTGAAATTAAAACCGGCCAAACCGAACCGAAACGGAATCAAATCGATTTAAACCGAAATTGAACTGGACCGATCGAGCAAACCGGACCAAACCGGCGGCCAGATCGCCGGCGAGTCTCCGGCGACCGGCGACGGCGAGCCACGACGGCGACCGGCGGCGGCGTTCGGCGGCCAACAGCGGAGGGCGGCGGCGAGGCTTACCAGAAAAGTCACCGGCGGCGACGGTGGCGGAGACGGTGGCGCATGAGATTCACGCGCGGCTGGCTACAGTGGCGCGTGAGGCACGTGGGCGAGACGCACCGACCTTCGGTGGGCGCGTGCGGCGGATCTACGGGCTGAGCTTGGTGGCACGGCTTCATCTCGTCATCCTGAATCCGATGGTGGCTTTAGAATCACGAAATTTGTGGTGGTTAGAGAGTTACGACGTTTTGAAGATCCGAAAAATAGAAAAGCAAATCGGAAAAGCGATTCTGGTTACCTGAGTCGCGATCTGACGGTGGGCTGGGCGATCTACGAAGCTCCTAAGACGGATCGACGACTTTAACACTTGACGGCTCGGTTTCTGCAGAGTAACGACGCTCTTAAGGGTTTTTGTGATGAAAAAGAAAGGAGAAGAAGTCTATTTATAGAAAAATACCTAGGTTTCCAGGCTGGGCAATTGGGTCTTGCTGGGCCCTAGGAATTGGGTCGTTACAAAAATCTTAGTTATCTCCAAACTAACGAGGTTCCCTGGACGCAAGTTTACACAGTCTTTGTCAAACTGAAGTCCAAATCTCTCGACGATTGCTTCTTTAGTTTCTTCCGGTAAGAGATGCACATCGCTGGAGACAGTAAGAGAAAAACATAACGAGTTAGGGTTTGGGAAACGCTTTAGAATATTGAATTTTTTTACCGTGTGTCACAAGTCAACAAGTGTAGCTTACCTTTGACGCTTTAAATCAGAAAAATTCTGCAAGATGAGTGCGCAGAAGTACTCGACCTGCGCGTATGCCGCTAACCTTGTCTTGTCTTCATTGATATGTCTCACCTAAGATTTCAATTCGCAAACCAGAAGAAAATTAGTAATCAGTGACCAATATTTGGATCAATTAAGCAAGAATCTACATAGTGTGATCTCTATCATCTTAGTTGTTGTATCTCGATCTTTACATGTTGTGTAATCTCTTTAAAATGGCTGCAACGATCCTTATGTAAACGTTTCATCAATAAAAATAAATTTAAAAAAAAAATCTACATAGTGACAGAGATACTCTCAGATACCTTAGGGATTGTTTCTTGAAAGAGATTCTTGAGAAGAAGCTGATTAATATCAGACCGTGTTTGCCTAACCAAACGCTCTTTTCGCCTTTGATGTAGTTCGATTGAACACAACAGATTCTGGATATGGCGTTTGCTGCAAATAAGACACGATGTATTAGTTTCTTGAACAAGAAACGAAATTTTTATTGTGTAAGGAAACTAAACCAAGATTCTTACCACTTAGAAGCTTTTCGCCATCTTGAAAAACGAGTCGAATCAGCAAACACGTTACAAAAGCAGCCAAATTTTGCTTCTGTGTTTTTGGCAAACATGTCAAAGTCAAACTCTGATTGCAATAGAACGATCAATTCTTGTGATTTCTTCGGCACCAAGCTTTCAAACACTACATGTGAATTATAATCTGAAAATTTGCAACATCTTCTTAGGTCAAAACAAATATATATATATATATATATATATATATATATATATAAAAGCAATTAATTGATTTGTCGGTCACTGATTTCCTTTGCTCGAAATGGAAAAAAATATAAACGGTTATTATATATATATTAAACAAATTTAAATTGATTCACTGATTTATCTTCGTTTACATTTTTTTCTATTTTCTCTTAACTCTTTAGACTAGAGTATTTGTAACTAAAATCTAGAGAAAGTCAAACACCTGACTTTTTATAAAAAAAAAAAGAATTAAGGAAAAAGTTAGTTTGGCACAAATTTGTTATTCTATTATTAAATTATTCCTAATTTTAATTCTATTACAGAAGGGTTTTTATACTTATTTTACTCTTAAATTCTTCATTAGTCAAAACCATATATACAACAATATGTCATCATAATAATTTCCACATCAGCAAAAAAATTTTAAAAATTTGTTTTTCCCATAAGACAAACTTAATTTATCGATGCATCATATTTATTTTTTCTAACTACAACTTTATTTAATTTTGACAGATTTTTTTTATCTTGATTTACTTATTTTAACTGTTAATTTACTTGATTTTGACAAACTATTTAAGTTTCCGTAGATAGTTGATCCAGTAAATCGTAAATTTGATTAAAAATTTCATTTCAGTTATATTTTATTTGAATGTAAAGCTGTCGCAAAACTCGCAACCGATGCAGTAGTTCCATGAATCGGTGACCCCATATCAGTGAAGTCTCTTGATCCTGTGATATCAATCAAGTTCCCTAAAGTTGTCCATATATGGAACCAGAATGAGGTAATTCAAGCACTTTTTTACTTCATGTTTGTGAAAATCCTTGGCTATATCTTTGTATTTCAACAACTTACACCACATCCAAAAACCAGAGCTAGGGTTTTCTCTCACCGACCAAAATGATCCTTGCTTGATTAAGTATGTTTTGATCTATTTAACTCTTAAACAAGTAAAGAAGAAACAGATCTTCATATCAGTGACAGGCAGCATACTACGTAGGTTGACATCTATCATAGGCCTCAAACCAAGTCTCTATTATTGTTTTGACCTATACACTCGGATTTATATTAGAACCAGACTAGAGGAACGCTGAGCAGAGCTTCTCTAATTATCGAATACATTTTTTTTGCATGTCTTAAAGTTGATAACCAGACATTTTTGACAATTACTAGTTTACACTAGGACTTGCCTCCATCCCCCAAAGGAAGGAAACAAAAATTTGTCCATGAGCATATGCGAGATCGAATTAGAAATTAATACTCTATATAAATAGATAACTTTGTTACTAGTGGCAAAGCAAAGAATTTTGTAAAATCATTAAGTGGGGTCACATATGTTAATATTGAATGTGATAGGGTCATTAATTAGCCTAATTCTGTAGTGGTCACTAAATAATAAAGTAAAAGGCTATGGACATAAGTGTTATGAAATATTAATATGTGGATACCTTAAGTAATTTCTAATTTGATGAAGGGCCGAATTAGAAATTAATACTCTATATAAATAGAGGGTTATGGTCTCCAAACAACCCTAGCCGAAAATACAGAAACTCTCTGCATCCCATCACCAGAGAACTAAAGTCACATTAGGATTTGTCTTGGAAGAGTCATTACCACAATTCAGAATAAAACTATGGATCCAAAAGGTACTTTTCCGCTTCTGTATTCATATCATTCAGAGATTAACATGTTTATGGTTGTAGGAATTATTAAGATTAATTCCAACAATTGGTATCAGAGCATCATGTTTAGTTTCTGTTTGATAATCAGGTTAATTTAGTAGTAAATTCGGATTTATTATTTGGTGAAAATTTTGGATTATTGAATCTGAAATTTTTTTGACATTTAATCTAAATCTAGTATTCTGGAATCTGTGGTTTAAAGTTTTGTTGGTAGATTTAAGTAATATGCATGTTCAAATCTAGTTTTGGTATTATGTTCTAGATAAAAACATGTTTTGAATCTTAGAACTAAAATAAAATTTATGAAAAATTTTGGATCTGAAAATTGGCTATTGGCGGCTTATTTTTTGGCTCAAGGGAAAACCCTAATCCCTTAGGTTGAAGGGTATTTTCGTAATTAAATTGGCTCAGTCGAATTAGGTCAATATATTTGATCGACCTGGGCCATTTAAGTTTACGGCTCATTCTGGAAAGAATTGGATTAAGGACTGAGGCCCAATTCGTTTTTATTAATTAAAACGAAAACGCCCAGCCTGAGATTCGAACCCAGATCGCGTGACAAAGATGAGCCTTCAGCGCCAATGAGTTAACCGTTCTGCCACTTCAGTATTCTTGCATATAGTTCCCCAGACTTATTATTATATGTCTGCGCAAGAATTAAAATAATAAAGTTTTAATCAATAAATAAATTTGATTGTGCAAGTTTAATATTTGAATTAGATTAATTGATGCTAGATGTTGCCAAAGTAACATCTCTTGTAGATATTTTTTCATGAAAAATATTAAATGAAATATGTATGTAAATTCATGCGGATATTGAATCGGCCCAAAGGAAGGTTTATATTTGCCGAGTTTACATATGTATATGCTTATATATTTATGCGAATATTAAATCGGCCCAAAGGAAGGTTTATATTTGGCAGAATTATATGCATATATTTAATAATAAACATGTGACAATTATTAAGAAGAACCATGTGAATAATAAATCGGCCCAAAGGAAGATTTATCATTTATCATGCATTATTGTCAATGTTTGATTATTAAACAAGAGTATCGTTAGCAGTTAATATTACTGTCCAAAGACTTGATATTAATGTTGCATTTGGTATCTTGAGATGGGTTGTACAATTTTTTAACTATTTATTATTGATTTCTAAGATATAATAATGAGTTATTAATATAATATTGTTCTCTTTTTTCTGCAATTACTTCAGTAACTGCAAACTTAGGTTCAATTCCAACACTTACGGGTTCCAACTATAAGGAATGGAAAAATAAGGTTAAAATTGTCCTTGGGTGTATGGATCTTGACCTTGCGTTAAGGATGGAACAACCTACTTCTCCTACAGATACCAGCACTGCTGAGTATAAAGCGGTTAATGAGAAGTGGGAACGTTCTAATCGTATTGGTTTAATGATCATTTTGGACACCATTTCAGAAACCTTTAGAGTTGATGAGGAGATCAAAGATCAAAAACAGTTCCTTGCTGAGATGGACTTGCGTTTTGCAAAGAGCGATAAAGCAGAAATAAGTACGCTTCTGTATCGCTTTAGTACCATGAGGTACCACGGCAAAGGAAACATAAGGGAGTACATTTTGGAAATGTCCAACATTGTTTCAAAACTTAAAGACTCTCAAGACTGAGCTTCCGGAAGAAGTGCTCATCTTTTTTGTCTTGAACTCTCTTCCTCCTAGTTTCAATCAACTGAAATCCAGTTACAACACACAGAAGGAGAAATGGTCTCTTAATGAGCTCATTTCATATTGTGTGCAAGAGGAGGATAGGATGATGATATGTTGGGATTTTTACCCTTTCTAACCCCTTTTATCTAATTGTTTTCTAGAGTTTTTGAGTGTGTATTAGGAGTTTTAGGTAGATTTGGAGCTGAAATTGGAGTTTGGAGCATTTGGAACCTTTGGAGCAGAAAAGAATCAAATTTGAAGAAAAGAAGGAAAATCTTATGAAGAAACACCAACTCAAATCGATGAGCACATGCTCGCGGATTTCGGCCACCAAGTGAGCACCTGCTCGCCGCCGAAGTAAACAAAAAGAAGGGTTTTACCCTAATGATTGCCGCCGACTTTTAAGAAGCCCAGCCTCCTTCCAGCCGCCTATTACACCTAATATAAATACTCTTCTTAGTTTTAGGTTTTATTATCTTATCTTATCTTTTACCTTTTCATCTACCTCTTAGCTTTTGGAATTATTTTGTAAGGGAGAAGATCTCAAGCTACAATTTGGAGAAGATTTCTGAACCCTAGTACTTCTGATTTTTAATATCGATTTGATGCATTCTTTTTATTCATCTGTTTTATTTCTTTCATCTTTGATTATGTCTGAGTAGATCTATTAGTTAGGTTAAGGTTTTCAAAGGAATTCTTGAGCTAGGGTTGAACACAAATAGGGATCAAATTCGGTAGTCTTCATCTAGGTTGTTCTTAGTGCTTAAATCGATTTGGCCAATCTATTTATGATCTTAGGTTTATCTAGACAGCGAGAGTTGCTAGGTTGCTAGAAGAGATCTAGATGAGCAATTTATTCATTACCTGCGAGAGTAGATGTATTGGAGAATTGTGAACAGATCAAACTTGATTATTAATGCTTATCTGCGATTCTGATACCAACGAGAGTTAGGATTTTTAGGTTGCTAGATAAAGTTATTAGTACCACGAGAGTGGATTAATATTATCCTTGTGTTTTGAGTTCTAGACTTGTTCTTAATAAAAACCTGAATAGTTGTTTGACCTTGCTCTGAATTTCCTGCGAATTGCCTTGACCTAACGCTTGCTTTAATATTGTTAAAACCGATTTGCTTTAGTAACTTGCTAGTCACGATTTTATACAACCCTTATTTGAATCTCTTAGCTCTTGATTTTAGCTCATTAAACCATAGTGTGAACTTGGTCTTCGTGGGATCGACCCCTAAGTACTACTCTGATTTGCTGTGCACTTGCAGTAGGAAATAGGGTTTAAAACTCGTACATCAAGTTTTTGGCGCCGTTGCCGGGGACCAAAATTTTCACCTTTGGTTTACGGCTGAGTCATTAGACTAAGAACTACACTAAACTCGTTTTTCTCTTTTTCTTTTCTTTGTGTTTCAGGTGCATGACCAGGAGCACAAGGAGCAAGAATACCGAGAACCTTGTGAACTTGACAAACGACGAGCTAGCAAGGAGAGAACGAGAGAACAGGCAGAGACGAAACACACCTGTTCCGGATCCAGAAACAACTGATACCGCCACTACAGAGATGGGCGATCAAATCGACATGGCAGCTCAGCTGCGAACTCTTCAGGCAACCATGGAGCAGCTGCGCTTGCAGCAAGAGCGGCAGCTCGTTCAACAACCGGCATTCGGAGACAAAGACGCAGCACATGCTTATTACCAAGATCGGTCTGCTATCGTCACTCCGACTATCCAGAGGCAAGACTATGAGATCAAGCCTCAGATGATTGCACTCGTGAAGCAGCATCTCTTCCATGGTTTGCCTGCCGAAATTCCGATGGATCACATCGAGAACTTCGAGGAAATTTGTAGCACAACCGGCTCTAATGGTGTGACTCCAGATTTCCTGAAGTGCAAGCTTTTTCCATTTTCTCTTGCGGGAAAAGCTTCACGGTGGTTGAAGTCTCTACCACCAGGCTCTCTAGCGACATGGGCAGATGCAAGATCGGCCTTCTTGGACAAGTTTTACACGAAGTCAAAGACCGCAGCCTTAAGGAGCAAGATATCCACGTTTGAACAGCTTCCCGGAGAGACCTTTAATGAAGCGTGGGAACGCTTTAAGGAGTACAAGCGTGAGTGCCCTCACCATGGTTTCAGCGATGAGCAGCTGCTCAGTACTTTCTATGATGGAGTAGAATGGGACTACAGAAACGCCCTCAATGCCGCCAGCAATGGAGATTTCTACACCAAATCAAAGGAAGGAGCTCTGGAGCTAATTGAGAACCTCGCAGCAAGCTCCAGCACAAGTCTCCGGAGTATGACAGAAAAAGGTCAATAGCGTGGAGTCAAAGAAGATAGATGAGCTCACAGCCAAGGTTAACCTATTGCTTAAGGGAAACCAAAAGTCAGTCCACTTCGTAGATGAGCATGGAGAAGAGCCCATCGCCCAGGTTTTTGGAGAGGAAGTGAAAACAAGTGATGATCAGTTGGAGGTCAACTACGTGAGTGGACAAAGTTTTGGGCAAAACCGTGGCTTCAACAACCAAGGTTTCAACACTCACCCGAATTTGTCCTACAGAAGCAACAATGTGGAGAACCCTCAGGATCAAGTCTACCCTAAGCAAGGAACTCACCTCAGACGGGATTTCAGAGAGGCTACTCCAACAACTACCAGAGCCAGAACCGGCCATTCATCCCTAACCAGAACCGATTTCAAGGAGGAAATCAACCTAGGCAGCCATACAACAATCCGCAACCCCAGTTTCAGAACCCACAGCCTCAGCAATTTCAGAATCCGCGGCCTCCTTCTCCAGCATCCGGATCTCAAGACGAGCTGAAAAACATGATGCAACAACTCCTAGCTGGACAACAGAAAGCCGCAGCTGAGATTAATGCTAAGGTTGACACCATGTACGTGGATCTCAATGGGAAGTACGAAGCTGTGTGGACGCATATGAAGCAACTGGATGTTCAGATTGCTCAGACTGCGGAGTCCATAAAAAGGACACCAGGAACTCTACCTGGAAAAGTTGAGGCGCCTAGGAAGGAGTTTGTCAACGCCATTGAGCTGAGAAGCGGAAAGACACTCCAGGATAGATCACCCTCACGATCGGACAAAGGCAAAGTAGGAGAAGCCAACTACGAGCACCTGCTCGGATCGGGTCAGGCCCTACGAAACAGTGAAACAAGTAACAGCTCGACGCAAGCTGAATCTACACCTTCACCATTCAACATTTCAGAGGATGATTCAACCGAGCACCCTGGCGGCTCACCCGAGCAGGTGCTCGGTCGGACCACTCCGCTTACCTCTAAAACCGCGGCGATTCCAGAGAGGGTGTACAAGCCTAAGGTTCCTTACCCTGTGCCACCCAAGACGTCTCGCAAAGACTTGGAAGATGCTAAGTGTAGAGAGATGCTTAAGGATCTCACTGTCAAGCTACCTCTCGCTGATGCAGTTCAGATGATACCGGCTCTCAAACGGTACATGAAGACTCTGGTCTCTGGAAAAATTGTGGAGGAAGAAAGGGTGATGACGGTTTCAAAGGAGTGCAGCGCCGTTCTTCAAAACAAGGTCGTAAAGAAGAGAGGCGATCCTGGGCGATTTTTCTTGTCAGTTACAATCGGCCCAATGACTTTCTCATGCTCTCTATGCGATCTTGGTTTCAGCGTGAATCTCATGCCCTACTCAGTTGCCAAGCGTTTGGGTTTCACCAAATTCAAACCCACGCGCATCTCCTTGGTTTTTGCTGATCGGTCAACCAAGCTCCCTAAAGGAGTTTTGGAAGATATATATGTGCGGATAGGAGATACTTTGATCCCGGCCGATTTTGTTGTTCTGGAACTTGACGAGGAGCCGAAGGATCCTCTGATTCTAGGACGTCCTTTCCTATGCACAGCTGGTGCGATTATCGACGTCCAGAATGGGGTGATCGATCTCCAGCTGGGAGACATGGTTATGACTTTTGAGATGGATAAGCTTCTGAAGAAACCCATGCTGGACGGACAGACCTTCGTTGTGGAAGGAGTAGACGACGTCTATGAGGAAGCAGCTGAAGAAATTCTCTGCCCGGATCCTCTCGAAACCGCCCTCACCCTAGCTGAAAGGGAACACGGTTTCATGAATGAAGAAGCTGACAGCCATGCCAAGATGCTAGATTCTAGCCGTAGAATGGAACAGATGGTGGCCTACATGAGCCTGGACAACGAGGAGCAAACCGCAGAAAAAGATGAAGCACCTGCTCAAATTCCGCGAGCACCTGCTCCGCCCCTTGATCCGATCGACAGCCCCTGGAGCGAATTGAAAGCTCCTAAATTGGAGCTTAAAACTCTTCCAGCCGGGCTCAGGTACGCATTTCTGGGAACAAACTCTACTTACCCTGTGATTATAAATGCCGACCTGAATAATGTGGAAGTAGCCTTGCTCTTATGTGAACTTAGGAAGTATCGAAAGGCTATAGGTTACTCGCTTGCTGACATCCCTGGTATCTCACCTGATCTTTGCATGCATAGGATACATCTAGAAGATGAATCGATGAGTTCTATAGAACACCAGAGGAGATTAAACCCGAATCTAAAAGATGTTGTAAAGAAGGAGATAATGAAACTTCTAGAAGCTGGGGTGATTTATGCTATTTCTGACAGTACTTGGGTTAGTCCTGTTCATGTAGTCCCTAAGAAAGGAGGAATCACTGTCATTAAAAACGATAGGGATGAGCTAATTCCAACTAGGACAATAACCGGCCATAGGATGTGCATAGATTACCGCAACTTAATGCTGCAACTCGCAAAGATCACTTCCCTCTCCTTTTATTGATCAGATGCTTGAAAGACTCGCTAACCATCCATACTACTGCTTTTAGATGGTTATTCAGGTTTCTTTCAGATACCCATTCACCCAGACGATCAAGAGAAGACGACGTTTACATGTCCCTACGGCACATTCGCTTACCGGCGCATGCCGTTTGGTTTGTGTAACGCCCCAGCTACCTTCCAACGATGCATGATGTCCATCTTCACGGACCTGATTGAAGACATTATGGAAGTGTTCATGGACGATTTCTCAGTATACGGGAACTCTTTCTCTGACTGTTTGTCTAATCTGTGCAGGGTACTCAAACGATGCGAGGAGAAACATCTGGTTCTTAATTGGGAGAAGTGCCACTTTATGGTCAGGAATGGGATTGTTCTCGGACATCGGATTTCAGAGGATGGGATCGAAGTAGACAAAGCCAAGATCGAAGTCATGATGAACTTGCAACCACCAACATCAGTTAAAGGGATCCGCAGTTTCCTAGGTCATGCCGGTTTCTACAGACGCTTCATCAAAGATTTCTCAAAAATCGCCAGGCTCTTACACGCCTACTCTGCAAGGAAGTGAAGTTTGAATTCGATGATGCATGCCTCGAAGCCTTCCATACGATCAAGGGAGCTCTCATCAGCGCACCCATTGTGCAACCACCAGACTGGAGCCTTCCTTTTGAGGTGATGACTGACGCTAGTGATTACGCTGTTGGAGCAGTTCTCGGACAGAGGAAAGACAAGAAGCTTCACGTTATCTACTATGCTAGCCGCACCTTAGATGACGCACAATGCAAGTATGCCACAACCGAGAAGGAGCTTCTAGCGGTTGTCTTTGCTTTTGAGAAGTTCCGATCCTATCTTGTTGGATCTAAGGTCATCGTGCACACTGATCACGCGGCCCTCAAGTATTTACTGACCAAGAAGGATGCAAAGCCGCGTCTGCTCAGATGGATTCTTCTCCTACAGGAATTCGATCTCGAAATCAAGGACAAGAAGGGGATAGACAATGGAGCTGCCGACCATTTGTCTAGGATGCGGATTGATGTAGAAACGCCTCTTGATGACAGTCTCCCGGAGGAACAGATTTATTCCATCGGCATTTTCCATATCAAGGAAACACATGCTACCACCCAGCGAGCACCTGCTCAAAGAGAACTCTGCGCACAGGCTACACACACCGAGCGCTCTTCTACGCCTTGGTTTGCAGAGATAGCCAACTACCTAGCTGCTGATCAAGAACCGCGGAACTTCGCAGGGTACAGGAGGAAGAAATTCCTCAAGGACATCCGCCACTACTTCTGGGATGAGCCTTACCTGTACAAGCACTGTCCAGATGGAGTTTTCCGAAGATGCGTGACTGAAGAAGAGATTCCGGACATATTATTTCACTGCCATGGTTCTTCGTACGCAGGTCATTTCGCCACTTTCAAGACGGTCTCCAAGGCGCTACAAGCAGGATACTGGTGGCCGACTATGTTCAGGGATGCACAGAGATTTGTCTCACGGTGCGATTCATGCCAGCGACAGGGGAACATTAGTAGGCGCAATGAGATGCCACAGAACTTCATTCTCGAGGTTGAGGTATTCGATGTCTGGGGAATCGACTTTATGGGCCTGTTTCCTTCCTCTTTTGGGAACGAGTACATACTCGTCGCGGTGGACTATGTGTCCAAATGGGTTGAGGCTATTGCAAGCCCCACTAACGACACACGGGTCGTGATTAAGATGTTCAAATCTATCATCTTCCCCAGGTTTGGAGTTCCGCGAGTGGTCATCAGCGATGGAGGCTCTCACTTCATCAACAAGATCTTCGAGTCACTTCTGCGCAAGAACGGTGTTAAGCACAAAGTCGCCACTCCCTATCATCCGCAAACAAGTGGGCAGGTCGAGGTTTCCAATCGTGAAATCAAGAGCATCCTGCAGAAAACCGTGAGCACGACTCGTAAGGATTGGGCTTCTAAGTTGGACGATGCTTTATGGGCATACCGGACGGCTTACAAAACGCCATTAGGAACCACACCCTTCAACCTTGTCTATGGAAAAGCTTGCCATCTTCCCATTGAACTGGAATTCAAAGCCGCCTGGGCAGTCAAGTTCCTTAACTATGACATTAAGCCAGCTTCAGAGAGACGGATGTTGCAGCTGCATGAACTTCAGGAAATTAGGCATCTCGCCTACGAGAGCTCCAAAATATACAAGGAGCGGACTAAGGCGTATCACGACAAACGCATACTGGCTCGCAACTTTGCCACTAACGATCAAGTCCTGCTTTTCAATTCTCGGTTGAAGCTTTTTCCTGGGAAGCTGCGCTCACGATGGTCTGGACCATTCACCATCAAGGAAGTACGTCCGTATGGAGCAGTTGTTCTGATAAACGACAAGGGCGAAGAATTCGTGGTTAATGGGCAGCGATTGAAGCCCTACCTGGCCGACACACAACTCGAGGAAGGGGAAGACTTTCCCCTGACCGAACCTCCACAAGCCTGATCAGCTCACCAAGTCAAGCTAACGACTTAAACCAAGCGCTGAGTGGGAGGCAACCCACTAGTAAGTGTAAATATTCCTTTTTATTTTTCCTTTGCTATTGATTTTTGGTTTTGTTTTTCTTTGTTTCAGATATAAAAAAAAAAAAAAAAAATATATATATATTTGGGGAAAATCGGGGATTTGATACGAGCACCTGCTCGATCCGAGGAGACTTCCGAGCACCTGCTCGCTCCAGGTAAGTCCTCCGCAATTTCAAAACGGATTTTCATCCCGCGTTTTTCCAAAACAAAACAAAAAAAAAAAAAAAAAAAATTTCCTTTTATTTTCTTTTTCCCTTTTTCTCTTTCTTCCTTTCTTTTTCTTCTTCTTCTTCCCCGACTTCTTCTCCTCCTTTTCTCTCTCGCCGATAACAAACCCCAAAACACAGATTTTTCAAAACTCAACCGATTTCAATAATTTTGGGGTCGATTCTGTGCGCCTTCTCGCCCTCTTCTCGAATCTTCCATCGCTTTCCACAACCGAGCAAGGTACGTCTTCAAAACTCGATTTTTCAGTCCGCCATGGTTAAGGGAAGTCTCGAACTCTCTCTCTCTTCTGTGTAAACTGGTTTAGATTCGACACTATCTCTATCTATTTACACTGATTTCGCATGATTGGCCATGATTTCGCACTTTAGACTTCACATGCACACCTCGAAAAGCTTTGCTGAGCCATTAATGGCGGTTTGGAAACTGATTTCGATTTAGGGGTTTAGACTAACCTTCTCGGTTTGTTCATCCATGGTTACACCTCGAATAGGACTCGCTGAATGTGGATTGCTTGGTTATTGGTTTTCTATCGGCGATATGCGATTTATCTCCCATGGGCTCATACTTGCTCGTTTTGTTTTGCGCAGGTACCAATGGCTCCAAAACAAAGTCGCAAGGGCAAGGCCTCAGTTCCCTCACCGTGGCTGTACCCATGGCCTCGTCCAGAAAACACGCCGTTTGCCCTGCCGGACGACAACTTGCCTCTTCAATCCGACGAAGTGTGGGATCAACGGGATGCATCATACTACAATCAGATGCTTAAGCTCACTATTGCGCCGACGCGTTTTGTTTGCCGCGAGACATTGGAGATGCTTGGACTGCACGACACCGTGTCCAGAATACTCTCCAACGCCCACTGCCTTGCTTTCTCTTTTGAAGAATCGATCCTTTATCCGGAGCTAGTTCGTCAGTGTCTCGCCTCCGCACGGATCATTCACCAGGATCCCGAGAACCGGACTCTAGCTGGCGCCACATTCATGTTCAAAGCTGGCGGTCGAAGATTCGACATCCCCATGGTGAACTTCACAACTATGTACGGGTTCAAGCACGAAGTGGAGCGCCTCGACTTCCCCACGCGGTTCAAGGAAGTAAAGACTTTTTGGGAGACTATCGGTCGTGGCACATACTGTTCCAACTCCGCCGCTCAGTCCAGCATCCGACATCCGGCTCTCCGCATTTGCGCCCGGATCTTCAGCAACATGGTGCTCAACCGCCCATCCGGAAACAAGGTACACACGGAAGAGATGATCCTGCTGTATCTTGGTTGCAGTGACGTTATTGTTGGCCCTCATGGAGTTAACTCCCTTCTGCTCGGCGCACCACCACCGGAGTTTTATCGCTCCAACCTCGGCATGCACTTCGCCGAGCTGATATGCAGCATCAAGGACCGCAAGACGAAGCAAACAGAGCGGATTGGCAGCCTTCTGACCGGACTCTTCGAGATCGCTCACGTCCAGCTCTGCTACTTCAGTTACGTGGAGCAGGGCGAGCGTATGGACATTAGGCATCTGCTCCACTCTCGCATTCTCTCTCCCTCCAGATCAGATCAGCATCTCTATCAGTACACAGGTATCAACGGGCTACCGCAGCACATCTACCTCCCGGACCCAGCGAAGACACAGCTCTGCTCCATCGAGGATTTACGCTTCATACACAAAGTCCTTCTCTTGGATGATTTCACACGACGCTCCCTCTCAGACCAGGACTTTGCCAGCTATTCTCACGGCCCTATGCCTCCCCTGGAGGACGATTTCATCCACAGCACCCCGCAGTCTCGACGCCCCTCTACATCAGCTGCCACCGGCGAGTACGATCTTCCTCTCATCTCCGACGAGGCAGATACCGCCGAGTACAGGCGCTGGATGGTTGCCTCGCAGAGGAAGAACAACAGCCTCATGCAGCGGATCCTAGAACGCCTTTCCAGTGGCTGTTGCCACCATTCTGCAGCTGCTGCGACGAGCCCCTCCGAGCGACACCCAAGACGCCGTAGACGCACTGGCAGAGCTAGGAGCGAGAGCCCAGAGGACCCACCTGTCGATTGACGACCCGTACCCATCTCTATCTCTATGTTTTATCCGTCTTTCTTTTTGCTTTCTTTGATTTCTTTGTTTTCTTTGCTTGCTCCTCTAGTTTATTTTCACACCGGGACGGTGTGAAGTAAGTCTGGGGGAGGTTGTTATCGAGTCTGCACTTTGTTTCTTGTTATTTTCTTTATTTTGAGTCAGTCTGTTATAAGGGTCAAATCACAACTTCTGGAGATTATGACCAAAATCTATGATGAGTTCTAACCATTTGTGAGTATGACCTGCTTTCTAGTGAACATTGCTGCAGAATTTAGAGTACAGAGACGAGCCGACGCCTTCTCACATTCGGATCCTTCCTCAGGCCAGAAAACTTCAATCCCTTAAGGTTTATCGGATAGGCTTTAGACTCTATTTTATATGGACATAATCTGGACTTTAATTCTTCTTGTTACTGGCACTAGGATTAGAAAACGTGCTACATAATATATTCAGGACTTCTTATCCCTTTTGCCACTCGTGCTGATCCTGAATAGCTAGCTTTTAGTTAGTACCTCACCCTCACCCTAACCATCTTTTTATACCACATGCACTTGTATTTTTATTTCTCATCTATGCAGATATGTGCAAAAAGGTCGGGGAGAAAAGGACTGACGCAGCTTCTGATTCACTCTCGCTGAAGAAGATGTCAGGAGAAAGCTAGAAAAGTTCACGAGCACATGCTCGCTATACTCGCTGATTTAGAGCACCTGCTCAGCGATGTCCAGAAAAGAAACAAGCCTAAAAACGACCTGTTAGGGTATGAAGACGAAAAGGATCATTTTAGCCAAAGGACACACACACAAGTAAAGTCCCCCTATCCCAAAGGTAACTCTTTCAAAAAAAAAAAAAAAAAAAAAAGAGAGAGAAAAGAGAAAAAAAAAAAAACCGAGCTAGTAGCTCAAGGATATGGGGTGGCGAGTTAATAACTCAAGATGTGTGTCCCGAAGCATGAGTAAATCGCAAGAGAGCATGGAAAGGAAAAGAGGAATGAAGATAAAATCCTTATTTGAGGAGGGGAGTGAATTAGAGGTTGTGGACATCAATGAGTCCATTCTCCCTTGCCGTTTTGTGCGATATCCTGCACTCTCTTGAAACAAGGTAACCCTAAACACGCTTAAGCTCCACCACCAATTATAAGCCTGATTTTTACCAAGCCTCGTTTTACTTAGCTAGTGTTTTTAGCAAGAAGCTCACGCCACCTCTAATTGAATGTAGAGAGTTTATTGTCTTGAACTTAGATTTTTCTGGGATTGTAAGCCATATGGTTTGAGGTTGGTGAACTTTGTTGTTGAGGTTTTCGGTAAGGCAATGTATCTCTTGTTCTGAGGTATGTGGTCTGATGAAATTGGTTTACTCTTGGTTTCTGAGATTTTGTGAGTCTCCACCAATTTCTCTAAGTCTTGATTTTAGTTTTGTTTGAGGACAAACAAAGATCTAAGTCTGGGGGAATTGATATGTTGGGATTTTTACCCTTTCTAACCCCTTTTATCTAATTGTTTTCTAGAGTTTTTGAGTGTGTATTAGGAGTTTTAGGTAGCTTTGGAGCTGAAATTGGAGTTTGGAGCATTTGGAACCTTTGGAGCAGAAAAGAATCAAATTTGAAGAAAAGAAGGAAAATCTTATGAAGAAACACCAACTCAAATCGATGAGCACATGCTCGCGGATTTCGGCCACCAAGTGAGCACCTGCTCACCGCGGAAGTAAACAAAAAGAAGGGTTTTACCCTAATGATTGCCGCCGACTTTTAAGAAGCCCAGCCTCCTTCCAGCCGCCTATTACACCTAATATAAATACTCTTCTTAGTTTTAGGTTTTATTATCTTATCTTATCTTTTACCTTTTCATCTACCTCTTAGCTTTTGGAATTATTTTGTAAGGGAGAAGATCTCAAGCTACAATTTGGAGAAGATTTCTGAACCCTAGTACTTCTGATTTTTAATATCGATTTGATGCATTCTTTTTATTCATCTGTTTTATTTCTTTCATCTTTGATTATGTCTGAGTAGATCTATTAGTTAGGTTAAGGTTTTCAAAGGAATTCTTGAGCTAGGGTTGAACACAAATAGGGATCAAATTCGGTAGTCTTCATCTAGGTTGTTCTTAGTGCTTAAATCGATTTGGTCAATCTATTTATGATCTTAGGTTTATCTAGACAGCGAGAGTTGCTAGGTTGCTAGAAGAGATCTAGATGAGCAATTTATTCATTACCTGCGAGAGTAGATGTATTGGAGAATTGTGAACAGATCAAACTTGATTATTAATGCTTATCTGCGATTCTGATACCAACGAGAGTTATGATTTTTAGGTTGCTAGATAAAGTTATTAGTACCACGAGAGTGGATTAATATTATCCTTGTGTTTTGAGTTCTAGACTTGTTCTTAATAAAAACCTGAATAGTTGTTTGACCTTGCTCTGAATTTCCTGCGAATTGCCTTGACCTAACGCTTGCTTTAATATTGTTAAAACCGATTTGCTTTAGTAACTTGCTAGTCACGATTTTATACAACCCTTATTTGAATCTCTTAGCTCTTGATTTTAGCTCATTAAACCATAGTGTGAACTTGGTCTTCGTGGGATCGACCCCTAAGTACTACTCTGATTTGCTGTGCACTTGCAGTAGGAAATAGGGTTTAAAACTCGTACATCAGATGAAACAAGAGAAGACTGAAAGTGCTCATATGGTTAACACCTCTAAGGGTCAGGGCAAAAGAAGAAAAAGTGAGGTTGTTAAGAATGATGCTGCTAAAGGTCCAGCTCAAACGAAGCATGCTAAGGTTGAAGATACATGCTTCTTTTGTAAGAAATCTGGACACATGAAGAAGGACTGCCAAAAGTACCATGCTTGGCGTGGAAAGAAAGGTATGTTCCTTGCTATGGTCTGTTCTCAAGTGAACTTACTTGAAGTACCCAGAAACACTTGGTGGTTAGATTCAGCCGCAACTACTAACATCAGTGTTTCATTGCAGGGTTGCCTGAGCTACCGAAAACCAACTGAAGCTGAAAGAAGCATTCATGTGGCTAATGGATTTCCGGTGCATGTGGAGGCAATTACGCATTTTAGACTGTTTTTTAGTACTGGTTGTTTTTCGGATTTAAAAGACACTTTTGTTGTACCGTCACTCAGGCGAAATTTGGTTTATGTTCCTTATTTAGACGAATCTGGTTATTCTTGTCTAACTGGGAATGGTAAAGTTTCTTTGTCTTTGAATTCAGTTTTAATTGGAACTGGTACACTTTTGAAAAATCACAGTCTTTATATGCTAGACACTATACCTTCTCATAATGAAAGTTTAAGTGTTGAATCAAGGGGCACTAAACGTAAATTCGAAAATGCAAGTTCAGGAATTCTTTGGCACAAAAGCTTAGGTCACATCTCTAGAAATAGAGTTGAGCGACTTGTGTCAGATGGTATATTGAATTCTGTTGACTTCACAAATTGTGATGTCTGTGTGGATTGTATTAAAGGAAAACAGACTAAACATAAGAAATTGGGTGCATATAGAGCTAAAGAAGTTCTTGAGTTGATACATACAGATATCTGTGGACGTTTTCCTACGGCATCCTGGAATGGTCAACAATACTTTATATCTTTCATAGACGACTTTTCTCGATATGCATATTTATTTCTTATTCATGAAAAGTCAGAGTCTTTGGATGTGTTCAAGAAGTTTAAGGCTGAAGTTGAAAACCAACTTGAGCGAAGGATAAAATCTGTCAGATCTGATCGTGGTGGAGAATACTAAGGTCGGTATGATGGTTCAGGTGAACAACGTCCAGGACCATTTGCCAGATACATAGAGGAGTGTGGAATTGTTCCTCAATACACTATGCCTGGATCTCCCAGTATGAATGGTGTATCTGAAAGACGCAATCGCACTCTTAAGGACATGGTAAGGAGTATGATTTGTCATTCTACCTTACCGGAATCACTCTGGGAGAGGCACTAAAGACTGAGCATACATTCTAAACAGAGTGCCAACTAAAGCAACTGTAAAGACACCTTATGAGCTTTGGACTGGTAGAAAACCTAGTCTGAAGCATTTTCACATTTGGGGATGTCCAGCTGAGGCTAGGCCTTATAGGCCATTTGAGAAGAAATTGGACTCCAGAACTGTGAGCAGTTTCTTTGTTGGTTATTCTGAGCGGTCTAGGGGCTATAAGTTTTATGATCCCATACAGAAAAATATTTTTGAGACGGGAACAGCCACATTTTTTGAGGATGTTGAATTTGGGGGGAGAAATAAAGTTAAAGACATCATCTTTGAGGAAGAATCGGATTCAGTTCCTGAACCGATTCATATAGTGCATTTGGATAGAACAAATTTTGAACCTCAAGTTGATACTGAAGTCTTTCCTCCTAATGAAGATGACAATGTTATTGAACATGAATGTCAAATTCAAAATCCTCAAGAAATAGTGCAGCAAGAACAAGTGCCTTTGCGGCGATCCACTAGAGAAAGGAGAAGCGCTATTCCGGATGATTACATAGTGTTTCTTATGGAACAAGAGGAAAATCAAACCCAGTTGGAAGATGATCCTATCAACTTCCGTGAGGCTATGGGTAGTTCCAATTCAGATAACTGGGTCAAAGCTAGTGAGGAAGAGTATCAGTCAATGCTAGACAATGAGGTTTGGGACGTTGTCCAATTACCAGAAGGAAAGAAAGCCATTGGTTGCAAATGGATATTTAAGACCAAAATGGATTCAAATGGTAATGTGGAAAGGTAAAAGGCTCGTCTAGTAGCTAAAGGTTATACTCAGAAAGAAGGGATTGACTATAAAGAAACCTTTTCTCCAGTCTCATCAAAGGATTCTTTTAGGATAATCATGGCTCTTGTTGCACAATATGATTTAGAGCTTCATCAGATGGATGTAAAGACAGCATTTCTCAATGGAAACATTGATGAGACAATTTATATGGAGCAACCAGAAAACTTTGTGATAGGTGATCCAAAGAAAATGGTTTGCAAATTAAAGAAATCCATTTATAGACTAAAACAAGCTTCTCGTCAATGGTACCACAAGTTTCATGAGGTAATCACCTCTTTTGGTTTTGAGGTGAATTTGGTTGAAGATTGTGTATATCAAAAATTCAGTGGGAGCAAGTGTATTTTCCTGGTTTTATATGTCGATGACATACTTTTGGGTACTAACGATATGGCTATGCTGGTTGAAACCAAGAGCTTTCTTAAGAACAATTTTGAGATGAAAGATCTTGGTGAGGCATCTTTTGTATTAGGGATCGAGATTCGTCGAGATCGTTCTCGAGGAATTCTTGGATTGTCGCAAAAGAGTTATATCGATAAAGTACTTAAAAGATTTGGCATGTATAATTGCAAACCAGGAGATACCCCAGTCGCTAAGGGAGACAAATTTTGTCTCAAACAATGCCCTAAAGGAAAGTTGGAAATCGAGGAGATGCAGAAGATCCCTTATGCATCAGCTGTGGGGAGTCTAATGTATGCTCAAGTTTGTACGCGTCCAGATTTAGCGTACATAGTTGGAGTTTTGGGCAGATACTTGAGTAATCCAGGTATGGACCATTGGAAAGCAGTCAAAAGGGTCTTGACGTACCTGCAGAGAACAAAAGACTACATGCTCAGTTATCAGAGATCAGAAAATTTGGATATCATTGGATATTCTGATTCGGATTTTGCTGGATGTCAAGACAGTAAAAAGTCTACTTCAGGCTATGTTTTTCTGTTGGCTGGTGGAGCTATTGCTTGGCGTAGTGCAAAGCAATCGCTAGTAGCTTCCTCTACAATGGCAGCAGAATATGTAGCAGTTTTTGAGGCATCCGATAAGGGACTTTGGCTGAGGAATTTTGTCACTGGACTGCGAATTCTTGAAGGAATTGAAAGACCACTAAAGTTATATTGTGACAATAAAGCAGCTGTTATGTACTCCAACAAGAACAGGAGCGCAACAAAGTCCAAGTTTATTGAAATTAAGTTCCTGGTTGTTCAGGAAAGAGTACAAAGTGGAGAGATTTCCATAGAACACTTAGGGACAAACTCCATGATAGCTGATAGCTGATCCTCTTACAAAAGGAATTACACCAAAGGTCTTTCATGAGCATACTGCTCGAATGGGTGTTTTAGTGTTTGATGATCTTTTGGTTTAGTGGGAGTTTTTTCAATTCAGATTTTGTGTTTTATGTTTTAGTTGTTTTTATGCACATTTTCTTATCTGATCAGAAATAAAGTTTTTCAGTTTACACTCTTTGTACAATAAAGTTAAAGGATCTCACTAAAGTAGGACCAGTTGAAAATCAACATGTGTTGACCATCTTTCATGTGATTTTCATGCTACATGTTTCATAATTGATCTATGTCATTTGGTTATATTGATTTCAGTGACCATGGAAGGTTTAGTTACAAATGATATAACGAAAGCCGACATGATCCCATGTTATTATAACTAATGGACGAGATTGTTTTTTGCTCCGGAAATTAATGACATATTTGAGCTCATAAGGACTATCACATTTTTCAGGCACGTATATGACCCAGTGGGAGATTGTAAAATCATTTAGTGGGGTCACATATGTTAATATTGAATGTGATAGGGTCATTAATTAATTAGCCTAATTCTGTAGTGGTCACTAAATAATAAAGTAAAAAGCTATGGGCATAAGTGTTATGAAATATTAATATGTGGATACCTTAAGTAATTTCTAATTTGATGAAGGGCCGAATTAGAAATTAATACTCTATATAAATAGAGGGTTATGGTCCTCAAACAACCCTACCCGAAAATACAGAAACTCTCTGCATCCCATCACCAGAGAACTAAAGTCACATAGGGTTTGTCTTGGAAGAGCCATTACCACAATTCAGAATAAAACTATGGATCCAAAAGGTACGCTTCCGCTTCTGTATTCATATCATTCAGAGATTAACATGTTTATGGTTGTAGAAATTATTAAGATTAATTCCAACAAATAATTTCACTAGGGTCTAGTAGAAAAGAAAGAAAATATTGCGTTGCCATACCAGACTACATAATTCTACGCAAAAATAAGTAAAAGCCGACCAATAGTTGTCTGGATCAAGTAAATGTATTTGTCTGAAGATTCATCATACAAAACAAATTCTATACAAATTCACGCAAAAACAAGAATGCATATTTTTCTGGATAAGAACAAAAATTTCCCAAGTCCCATTCCAAACAAATTCTATACAAAGATTAATGTGATATGCCTTGATTGGTTGAGTTTTACAAGAGCATTAAGCTGAGGCATAGGTTTGAAATTAATCTTATTTACATCTCCACGCAAGAAGCTACGCCTCAATTGTCTAAGGGTCGTTTCTCTCCGTTCGAGTGAAAACCTCTCAATCAAACTCTTATCTCATGAACGATGATGGATCTCTTCCATTCAAATTCTCCTTGATAACGTTCTTTCTCCTGACCCCTGCTCTGAGAATCTTTATCTTCACCGCATCACAATCGACGCCAAGATTATTACTTGAAACAGAATCTCCAGCTATTGATTCCACAGAACTAGTGATGTGAATCTTCCTAGAGAAAATCTTAGTTATTTCCGAACTAACGAGATTCCCTGGACGCAAGTTCACACAGTCTTTGTCAAATTAAAGTCCAAATCTATGGAAGAACAAGCTCCTTATGTATTGAAGCTCCTTCAGCTCCCCGATTCTTGATCAGGCAAATATAAGTCCGGCCACAGCTTCTTTTTTAGTTTCTTCCGGTAAGAGATGAACATCGCTGGAGACAAACATAACGAGTTAGGGTTTCAGAAACGCTTTAGGGATTGGATTCTTCCGTGTATCACAAGTCAAGAAGAGTAGCTTACCTTTGACGCTTTAAATCAGAAAATTTCTGCAAGATGAGTGCGCATAAGTACTCGACCTGAGCGTATGCTGCTAACCAAGGGCGGACGTATTAGGAGTAATCTGGGTTCAATTGATACCACATAAAAATGAAATTTGTGTCCATTTTTTTATTTTTGTTGAACAAATTATAATTCAGCCCATATTCAATAGTGCCCAAAGTTTTTTTTTATCACACTTTAACAAAAATCCAATTAAATTTAATTTACTTTCTAAAACAATTAGATCTGGTTGCTTCTTTTCCAATATAACTTTACTCTTCAATTGCTGTCCAATTTTTTAACGATCTTCGGACTTCAACCAAATAACAGACCTAATTGGTTTATATATTGTTTTCTAGTTTGTTTTAGTCTTTTGATGTTGACAACAAAATTTTTTTGTTAATATTTATATTAAAAATGAGTTTTTTTTAATAATATATTTTGACCCCGATAAAATATATTTCTGGGTCTGCCCCTGCTGCTAACCTTGTCTTGTCTTCATTGATATGATTCACCTAAGATTTCAATTCGCAAACCGGAAGAAATTCAATAAACCGTGATCGATATTTGGATCAATTAAGCAATAATCTACATGGTGACAGAGATAATCTCAGATACCTTAGGAATTGTTTCTTGAAAGGATTCCTGAGAAGAAGCTGGTTAATATCAGATCGTGTTTGTCTAACCATACAATCTCTTCGCCTTTGATGTATGGTAGGCATACTTACGCCTTTGATCGTGTTAAGATAAATGCTTTCAAATTACTAAACATGCAAGGTAGGCATACTTACGTGTTGAGTGAGAGAACCAAATCATACCATTCCACCGTCTAGCATGTCTCTCTAATATGCATCCATGTATTATTTGCATTGATGAATTTTAGTTTGAATTATCCTTTAAATTTTCAAAAAGCAATGTCATACATTTATCTAAATGCCCTCTAGCTTTTTATCGATCTATTAAATATTCAATTTCATTCAAATTTCATTTTCATTATTTTTTTATTTTTATTTTTGTGAATGCAAGGCTGTCGCACCGATGCATGAATTGGTAACCCCATATCAGTGAAGCCTCTTGTCCATGTGATATCAATTAAGTGCCCGATACTTGGCCAGATATCAAACCAGAATGAGGTAACTAAAGCACTTTTTACTTTTTTGAAAATACTTAGCTATATCTTTGTATTTGAACAACTTACACCATATCCAAGAACCAGCGCTAGTGCTCTCTCTCATTAACCAAGAATTTGGATAGTCTGATGGAAAACACAAGGCCGAGAGGAGTTATGATATGGGGATAGGATCGAAGATATGACACCATTGCTGAAGCGTGGTACAAAAGGAGAAATAGACGACATGGAGAAGCGCCATCTACTCAGGCAGTTATATAGTTCGAAGAATTGGCAAACAAATGAGAACACGACTTCTGTCAATGAATGGAGATCACATATACGATCATACGAAGCGAGATTTCAAATTTGGTTTGGAATCTTGATGTAGAAACTAGAAAGTTTAGAAGCACAAAGTTTTTGATCTTTTCTCAAATTTTTAAAACAATGTTACATTTCGTAAAAAAGTACAATGATCAGTTCGTTATAAGCTATTAGTTCGCTATAAACTATTACATTGCCTTAATCAAATCCACTCAAATCCACCATCCGATCCATCCTACCTTAGTCATGCGATCCATCCTGCTTTAGTAAGCAAAATATTTTTTCGTGAGAGCGGTTAATCTGTCCCACCGAGCCAAGCAATATAATCGCATAAAGCCATAATCAAACAGTCTATCATGAGATTCCTACATACACTTAACCGGATCGATCTTCACACTTCATCAGGCTAAATCCGCGATCCAGTCAATGCATACAGTAATCATGCCCCAACACATTAACTGATCCGGATACCCGTGTATAAGTGATCAATCAACCAGACTAAGCAAGCAGTACATAGAATTATCGGATAAGCAAGCAAATTGAACATCTCCTAACAATTCTAGACTAACTGAATATGCGTTATCAATCATAAGATTGGTCCAGAGAACACACATTCACCGTAGCCAGTCGGTTAATGATTTTCTGACACCCCTTGTCGCAGAGTAATCCTGACAGAACAGTCGCGTTCACGACTACACGGTCGCAGTCCAATCACGCATGGTCCCAAACAACATATTATTCGAAGTCACAAACCAATTTCTCTTTTTCTCGCAAGTTTCACTATGATTCTCCTTCAATATCTTTCTCTGTGTTTTTTGCAGTGTTTCGGTCGAAGAAACTGATCAAATGGTCATAGAATTCGATTAATGGGACGGTTGGTCAGTTTACGGTGGTAGAAACTGTTCTAAAGCTGTTCCAAGGCGCATCCTCAACTTCTCTGCTCTCGGCCTTGGTTTTTGCGCTACTTTACACACGCGGCCAAGTAACCGTTCCCGCCCATATTTCGATCACGCGCATCCTTGCTTCGACCCACAACCGCCACAATACACTTATCTCATCAGTCAGCTGATCGAGCTTCATCTACCATTCCAAACACCCTGAATGACTCCCGACCGACCATGTTCGTACTCGACCAGCCCTTCCGAACAATCAGCTCGATCCGAATAACCGTTAATTTTGACAAAAATCACGAATTGAGCAAATCAGCTAGGCTATTCACCGAACTGATCAGTTCAATCACCAGACCTCTCGGATTTGCCAGTTTCCCTCCTTAATTGAATATTCCAATTCGTGCCCACGGCCAACCAAATAGATCGCCGATCACGAGCGTTACACTATGCCTCCACTGTCATAAGGGTTGTTTCTCTCGTTTTGAATGTAAACTTCTGAATCAAACTCTTATGTCATGAAAAATGATGGATCTGATCTTCCTTGGGACTCTACAATATTTAAATGCAGAAACTTCGAATTCTCCTTCATAGCGTTCTTTGAGTATCTCTATCTTCACATCTTCATAATCGCCGCCAAGATTATTACTTGAAACTGAATCTTCAGCTATTGATTCCACAGAAGTATGATATCATGCCCAAAATATAATTATTCTGGTAAACGTCTTTATCTAAAACTAATCTGAAAATTGTCTAGAACCATTTTTTTTCAAAAACAAGTTTTAACACTATTTTGGATGTGTTTCTTTTCATAATCCTTACACCATCATGAGATTTATCTACTTAACAGTCGGGAAAACTGAACTACTCTTTTGTGAAGCCATTAAATATTTTGATCATGATGTTCTGGTTTTGCCGATTAGATAAAATTTGACTGTATACTTGCTTATTACATTTAAAATAAAATAAAATTATTCATCGATATTAATTAAATATACAGAGGCTGAAACCTTATACGTTTTTATCTTATATTTTACTAAATTTACTTATATGCCATTTGCATACATAGATTTTGAATGACTAGCATAAAATGTGGTAGACTCATTTTTTAAGATAAAGTCAACATATAGTTAGAATGATAACTACACCAAAAATAAATTAAATTTGAGAAGTTAAAAGTTCAATATTTTATATCATGTATCTAATATTTGATTCTATATACAATATAAATCAAATATTCTATAACCCTGCATCTATCAATTAAAATAAATAAATTACATATGATCATCTATTATTTTTTGTGTTAGTTAACTATCATGGTTGTTTAAAAAAAGTGAAATTATCATGGTAACTAGATCCATCTTGAAACATGTATAAATGAGAATCTAATATTCCGTAAACGTATCTTATTGACAAATATTTTCTTTCAGGCAGAAAACATAATTTCAGTCATATTTGGTTTTAAATTCTCAGAAACAACAACATACAAATGAGCTTCCATAAAGTTCACACAAAAGTGAAAGGTCGTTGTGTTCCTTCCAAGACTTTTCAGTTTCCGGCGTGGCAGAGGAAGTGCCGTCAATGTGACCCAAAACACCGAAACTGTTGCAGTGAGTTTCAAAGAGCTCTCTCCATATATCGTAGTTGAGTTTGGCCATATCAAGGGTGATGGGGACGTAAGCCTTGATTTGACTGATCGTTAAGAGAGTTTGGAAGAACCATTGTTGGTGAAAAGAGATTGAATTAGATGAAGAAAGAAGAAGAGGAAAAGACAGAGAGTTACGGAGAAGAAGAAGAAGAAGAAGGAAGACGAAGAGAGAAACAAAAATTTAGAAGAGCCTTCGCTCTGATACCATGTTGGTCAATAAACTCTCGGTGTCTTATTGATTATTGGAGACCCCATTATATAGTGACACAAATAGTTGAGGGGTTTACATACAAGGGTAGATATGATAATATACATAACCTAACAATTAGAAAGAAATAGAATCTAAAAATCTTCAAAAGAAAACAAAATCGTTTAATAACTCGTTTCAATTTTATTAAGAATAATAACTTACTGAGGTTAATTTACTGAATAAAATAATACATAATAAATCAATAACTTTAATAATTAAATAAATTTTAACACGCTAGCATATTATCATGCTGATAAGATATAAACATTAACTAAATTTTATTAAAACAAGTGAAAAGTTCAATATTTTGTATCATGTGTAAAATATTTGTTACTATATATAATGTAAATCAAATATTCTATAACCCTATATATATATATATATCAATTTAAAATATGTATGATCATCTATTGTTTTTTATGTTAGTTTATTATCATGGTTGTAAAAAAAGAAATTATAAAGGCAATGTAATCAATATTCTTGAAACATGTATAAATGAGAATCTAATATTCCGTAAACGTATTTGATTGAAAACAAAACTGAATTATCTTGGTAATTTGGTCCATCTTGAAACATGTATAAATGAGAATCTAATATTCCATTAACGTATTTTATTGATAAATATTTTCTTTCAGGCATAAAACATAATTTCTGTCACATTTGGTTCTAAATTCTCAGAAACAACAACATACAAGTGAGCTTCCATAAGGTTCACACAAAGCATTTTCGAAAGGTGGTTTGCCTACTCCACACCTCTCATAACAGTCTTCTTTCTTTTGACATGGTCCTTTGAATTCACAATCGTTTGATGAATTATTAATAATTCCTGTTTATCATGATAATCATAAGCAATATAATAATCCTAATATAAATTGATAATAATTACAAACACACCGTTTCAGTGTAAGCACAATTTTATAATTTATAAGAAAAAGAATACTTACGAGTAGATTGAACATTGACAATAAGAGAAACGATGATGAGAAAAACAACAAAGTGCAATTTAGAAGACATCATCTTGCGATAAAAGTTTTACGAGATAAGTTACTTTCAAATTTTGGCTTAGTGAATAAACTAAGAATCATTGACCTTTTTATATAGGTTTTAAAAAAATAGATTTACATGTTAATAACATTAAAAACTTTTAAGAAAAAGCGGCCATAAACCGTTTTACTGCTGATAAGATTTGAACATTGACTAGATTTCATTCCATTAGTGTTTATATTTGTTTCCAAGAAAGAAAAATAAGAAGAAGTTTATGTTACTAAGAATGCACAAGTTAAATGAGTAGTATATGTATTGAAAGTCAAAAAATTCATATATTATTATTATTATTTGTAATGTGATATTGATTAAACAAAAAAGAGGTTACAGTTTTTTTTTCACATGTTACAAAGAAATAGTGCGTAAAAATCCTGTAAAAAAGAAGGAAAACTTAATAAATCGTTACCAACTTATTAATAAAAATATATCAACTAAAGTTAACTTACTAAATAAAATTAATAAGAAGAGTAAATATTTTTTTATTCAAGACAACTTCGATTTTACCATGTAACTACAGTATCTCAGCGTATTTACCGCGACAATTACATCGTGCCCAAAAGATGGTTATTCTGACGAACGTTTTAACCAAAATCTAAGTGAAAAATAGTCTAAACTCAACTTTTCTTCAAAATGGAGTTAACACTATTTTGGATGTGTTTTTTACATTATCCTTATAACGTCATGTTGATTATGGGGTGGGGGGGGGGGGGGGAACTGAACTACTCAATATTTTGATTATGATGTTTTGTTTTTGCCGATTGAGTAAAATTTTACTCAATATTTATTAAATAAAAAAAGAGGAGACAGTGGTTTTTTAATCATTAGTGTTGGTCAATAAACTCTCGGTGTCTTATTGATTATTGGAGACCCCATTATATAAGTGATACAAGAAGTTGAGGGGTTTACATACAAGGGTCGATATGATAATATACATAACCTAACACCCCCCACCCCCCGCAGGCTTAGCGTCGGGTGGACGGATGCTAAAACTGGTGCGAAAAGAATTAAAAAGCAGAGAAGGTAAACCCTTAGTAAAGATGTCGGCGAACTGATGAGCTGATGGAACATGTAGAACCTTGACTTCCCCGAGAGCAACCCGTTCACGAACAAAGTGGGTGTCAATCTCAATGTGTTTTGTTCGTTGATGTTGGACTGGATTAGAAGACATTTAGATGGCGCTGACATTATCACAATAGACTATAGTCGCCTTGGGGATCGAGATGTGCATCTCAAGTAGCAAAGTGCGTAGCCATGTCGCCTCAGAAACAGCATTAGCCACTCCATGATACTCAGCCTCTGCACTTGATCTAGAAATAGTGGGTTGGCGTTTGGAGGACCAAGAGACCAAGTTGTCACCAAAGAAAACATAATAGCCGGAGGTGGAACGTCGAGTGCTGGGGCATCCAGCCCAATCAGCATCGGTGTAGGCGATGAGAGATAGAGAGGAGGACTTATAAAGATGAAGACCATGTGAAATTGTTCCCTTGACATATCGGAGAATACGCTTGAGAGCATTGAGATGGGATTCACGAGGTCGTGCATGTACAAGCAAATCTGTTGGACCGCAAACGATATGTCGGGACGTGTGAAAGTCAGATATTGAAGAGCCCCTGCCAAGCTTCGATAGAGTGTTGGATCAGCGACCTTAGGACCGACTTCCACTTCAATCTTGGTACCAACATCGACTGGAGTGAGAACTGGATTACAATTGGTCATTTGAGCCCGATGGAGAATATCAGCCACATAGTTCTGTTGGTGGAGAAACAACCCGTGAGCGTCGCATGAGACAGTGATACCCAAGAAGTGATGTAAGGCGCCAAGATCAGTCATTTCAAATTTTGACTTCAGACAACTTATGATCCTTCGGAGAAGAGATGGTTGCGATGCTGTCAAGACGATGTCGTCGACGTACAGAAGCAAGTAGGCGATTGCATTACCGGTTGAGATAATGAAGAGAGATGAGTCAGACTTGCTCTGTTTGAAACCGATTTGTTTGGCGTAGGTGGAAAAGCGAGAGTACCAAGCCTGTGGTGCTTGCTTAAGCCCGTAAAGAGAACGCTTGAGAAGACACACATGATCGGGTTTTGTTGGATCGACGAAACCCGGTGGTTGATGCATATAAACTGTTTCTTCAAGATCCCCATGAAGAAAAGCGTTCTTCACGTCAAGTTGGTGAAGTGGCCAATCTCGTGAAATAGCGACGTTGAGCACCGTCCGAATGGTAGCGGGTTTGACAACCGGGCTATATATCTCTGCACAATCAACTCCAAGTTGTTGAGATCGTCCATTGGCAACGAGCCGAGCTTTATAGCGACTGAGAGATCCGTCAGCGTTGAACTTATGCCTGAAAATCCACATAGAGTGAATAATATTAGTAGCAACTGGTCTGGGCACAAGTACCCACGTACCACTTTTAATTTGAGCTTTATATTCCTCCGTCATGGCATTATTCCAGTGACCATCCTTGGCTGCTTGAATATGAGACATCGGAAGAGGGGAAATTGTGCTATCAGTATGAAGACACATAGGAAGTCGTGGTTTGAAGATACCACTTTTGCTACGAGTTTGCATAGGATGAGTAGAAGTAGAAGGATTAGAGGGAGCTACCGTTGGTGGAGGAGGAGAAGGTGATGGTGACGGTGAAGGAGATGGAGAAGGTGGAAGAGGTAATGGCTGAGAAATTTGAGGACGTATGAAAGGTGGAGGTGGCGGAGCCATGTGTGTGGTAGTGGTAGATGAAGAAGTGGAGGAAGAGAAAGGAAAGACAGACACATTAAACGTGACGTGGCGGGAGAGTATGACTCGGCGAGATGCAAGATCAAGACATCGATAGCCGCGGTGATCACTAGGGTAGCCCAAGAAGACGCACGGAGTGGAGCGAGGTGCTAACTTGTGAAGTGAAGTCGACGTCAAGTTCGGGTAACAAAGACACCCAAAAGTACGCAGATGAGAATATCATGCCTCCTTATTAAACAACTTGGTGAAAGGAACCTCATCTTGAATTGCAGACGATGGAAGAAGGTTGATGAGATGAACCTCCGTGTGTAATGCCTCGACCCAATACGCTAGTGGCATGGATGCTTGAATGAGCAGAGTGCGTATAAGGTTGTTAATGGTACGAAGCATTCGCTCAGCATGGCCATTTTGAGATGATGTGTACGG
This sequence comes from Isatis tinctoria, assembly GCA_010577795.1. NCBI lineage: Eukaryota > Viridiplantae > Streptophyta > Magnoliopsida > Brassicales > Brassicaceae > Isatis > Isatis tinctoria. The sequence continues at coordinate 18,773,804 of CM021246.1, forward strand.
GCAAGAAAAACGAAATTGCATCCCCATCGAGTCCATGTAGTGATGAAAAGCTTGATTGTCATACTCTCCACCGTTGTCACATTGTAACATTTTGATTTTGCAATCAAATTGAGTCTGCACATAGGTTGAGAAATGAATAAATTTGGACAATGTTTCACTTTTACGATGAAGAGGATAAACCCAAACGAAGTGAGAAAAATGGTCAAGAAAAATAAGATAATATTTGATCCCACTAATACTTGGAATTGGAGATGTCCAGATGTCTGAATGCACAATATCAAAAGGTTTGAAAACCATAGTAGTAGAAGAAAAGAAAGGTTGCCAAACATGTTTTCCAAGTTGACAAGCTTGACACAAGTCGGTCAAGGCAGTCTTATTATACTGTAAAGATTGAGAAGATAGAATGTGATTAAGAGTAGAAGTAGAGGGATGACCCAACCGGCGATGCCAAATAGAGCCATCAACAGAAGATACAGAGAGAGCAAGTGGTACGGAATAGATTTCTGAGGGTCAGACGGCGTAGAGAGGACCGGAGCTTTCACATCTGAGAAATTTGGTCCGAGTACACAGATCCTTAACATCAAAACCAAAAGGATCAAACTTAATAGAACAAGAATTATCTGTGACAAATTGACGAACAGAGAGAAGATTTTTAATGATGGAAGGACAAACAAGAACATTATTTAGTTTAAAAGAACGAGAAGGAGTGATGAGATTTCCCTGAGCTAGAGTCGTAATTCGAGCCAAGGATCCGCTGCCAACGGCAAGAGTAGGCATAAAGCTCCAATTAAAAGATAGGTTACCTGAGCTAGAGGCGATGTGGTTGGTGGCGCCACTGTCCATGTACCACTGATCAGATTGATCTTGGAGAGACATAGTGTTAAAAGCATGAGTGATTTGAGTTGGAAGCAAGTTGAGCTGTGGAGATGGTGGAGGCATTACATGAGCAGCGTGTGCTTGGTGATGTGGTCTGAGTGGCGATGAACCAAGAATTCCAGGTTGCATCATGGAGACAGGACGTGAGAGAGGAGCCGAGTAGCCGTTGTTTCTGTGTAATGGATACGGTCGTTGTGGAGAGTAATGAGGAGAGTGCCATGATGGATAAGCCGACTGTGAATAGTTGTTGTAAAAACGACTTCCACGACCACGGTTGCCACGACCACCACGGCCACGGTATCCACGATTGCCACGATTTCCATAATAAACAGAGTTGGTGTTGTTCGAGCCGTGGGCAGAATTGCGCGGAGACGGCTCCGATGTCGTGTAGAGGAGAGTGGGAGATGATGAAGAAACAGAGGATGGAACGCTGGTAGGGGTAGATTTCAGTTGCTTTGATAGGCGATCCTCCTCACTCTGAAGCATCGACCGTGTCTCCATGAAATCAGGAAAGGGTGATTTGTGCTTGATGACGTTGATGATACTATGAAACTTGTCCGACAAGCCATTGAGAATGTGCATCACTAAGACACGTTCAAATATTGGAGAATCAACGTTTGCAAGAAGATCAGATATTGATTTGAGTTTCTTGCAATATTCGTGCACAGTTACATCTCCAATAACCGTTGTTCGAAGCTGGTTCTCCAATGGCATAGCTCGTGCTTCCTTGTTATCTCGAAACAAACTTTCGATGGCAGACCAAAGGTCATGAGCAGAGCACTTCGGTTTGAGAACGGTCTCGAGAATGGATTCAGTAATTGTTCCATAGATCCACATCTTGACAAGGTCGTTGTGTACCTTCCAAGACTTTTCAGTTTCCGGCGTGTCAGAGGAAGTGCCGTCAATGTGACCCAAAACACCGAAACTGTTGCAGTGAGTTTCAAAGAGCTCTCTCCATATATCGTAGTTGAGTTTGGCCATATCAAGGGTGATGGGGACGTAAGCCTTGATTTGACTGATCGTGAAGGGTTTGTCCTTGTCCGTAAGAGAGTTTGGAAGAACCATTGTTGGTGAAAAGAGATTGAATTAGATGAAAAAAGAAGAAGAGGAAAATATAGAGAGTTACGGAGAAGAAGAAGAAGAAGGAAGACGAAGAGAATGGGGGAGACGAAGAGATAAACAAAAATTTAGAAGAGCCTTCGCTCTGGTTGGTCAATAAACTCTCGGTGTCTTATTGATTATTGGAGACCCCATTATATAGTGATACAAGAAGTTGAGGGGTTTACATACAAGGGTAGATATGATAATATACATAACCTAACAATTAGAAAGAAATAGAATCTAAAAATCTTCAAAAGAAAACAAAATCGTTTAACAACTCATTTCAATTTTATTAAGAATAATAACTTACTGCGTTAATTTACTGAATAAAATAATACATAATAAATAAATAACTTTAATAATTAAATAAATTTTAACATGCTAGCATATTATCATACTGATAAGATATAAACATTAACTAAATTTTATTAAAACAAGTGAACAGTTCAATATTTTGTATCATGTGTAAAATATTTGTTACTATATATAATGTAAATCAAATATTCTATAACCATATATATATCAATCTAAATTATGTATGATCATCTATTGTTTTTTATGTTAGTTTATTATCATGGTTGTAAAAAAAGAAATTATCAAGGCAATTTAATCAATATTCTTGAAACATGTATAAATGAGAATCTAATATTCCAAACGTATTTGATTGAAAACAAAACAGAATTATCTTGGTAATTTTGTCCATCTTGAAACATGCATAAATGAGAATCTAATATTCCATTAACGTATTTTATCGATAAATATTTTCTTTCAGGCATAAAACATAATTTCTGTCACATTTTGTTCCAAATTCTCAGAAACAACAACATACAAGTGAGCTTCCATAAGGTTCACACAAAGCATTTTTGAAAGGTGGTTTGCCTACTCCACACCTCTCATAACAGTCTTCTTTCTTTTGACATGGTCCTTTGAATTCACAATCGCTTGATGAATCATTAATAATTCATGTTTATCATGATAATCATAAGAGATATAATAATCCTAATATAAATTGATAATAATTACAAACACACCGTTTCAGTGTAAACACAATTTTATAATTTATAAGAAGAAAAAGACTTACGAGTAGATTGAACATTGACAATAAGAGAAACGATGATGAGAAAAACAGTAAAGTGCAATTTAGAAGACATCATCTTGCAATAAAAAGTTTTACGAGATAAGTTACTTTCAAATTTTGGCTTAGTGAATAAACTAAGAATCATTGACCTTTTTATAGAGGTTCTAAAAAAATAGATTTACATGTTAATAACATTTAAAACTTTTAAGAAAAAAACTGCCATAAACTATTTTAGTGCTTATAAGATTTGAACATTGACTAGATTTCATTCCATTAGTGTTTATATTTGTTTCCAAGAAAGAAAAATAAGAAGAAGTTTATGTTACTAAGAATGCACAAGTTAAATGAGTATGTATATGTATTCAAAGTCAACAAATTCATATATCATTATTATTATTATTATTTGTAATGTGATATTGATTAAACAAAAAAGAGGTTACAGTTTTTTTTTTTCACATGTTACAAAGAAATAGTGCGTAAAATTCTTGTAACAAAAGAAGGAAAACTTAATAAATCGTTACCAACTTATTAAAAAATATATATCAACTAAAGTTAATTTACTAAATAAAATAAATAAGAAGAGTAAATATTTTTTTATTCAAGACAACTTCGATTTTACCATGTAACTACAGTATCTCATCGTATTTACCGCGACAATTACATCGTGCCCAAAAGATGGTTATTCTGATGAACGTTTAAACCAAAATCTAAGTGGAAAATAGTCTAAACCCAAATTTTCTTCAAAAAGGAGTTAACACTATTTTGGATGTGTTTTTTTCATTATCTTTATAACGTCATGATGATTATATAAATGACAGTTGGGGGAGAACTGAACTCCTCAATATTTTGATTATGATGATGTTTTATATACTTGGAGTTTGAATGACTAGCATAAGATGACATAAGCTCATTTTATAAAGATAAAGTCAACATATATAGAGTTAGAATGATAACCTTACCACAAATCAATTAAAACAAGTGAAAAGTTCAATATTTTGTATCATGTGTTAAATATTTGATACAATAAGCAATATAAATCAAATATTCTATAACCCTGTATATATCAATTTAAATTATGTATGATCATCTACTGTTTTTATGTTAGTTTATTATCATGGTTGTAAAAAAGGAAATTATCAAGGTAATTTAATTAATATTCTTGAAACATATATAAATGAGAATCTAATATTTTCTTTTGATTAGATAAAATTTGAAAGTATACTTACCAATTTAAAATTTAAAAGAAAAAAATTCAAATTATTCATCGATATACAAAACACACAGACTACAACCTTATAAATTTTTCCATATATGCGATTTACATACTTGGAGTTTGAATGAATACCATATGATGACATAGGCTCAGTTTATAAAGACTACAACCTTATTCATCGATATACAAAACACACAGACTACAACCTTATAAATTTTTCCATATATGCGATTTACATACTTGGAGTTTGAATAAATACCATATGATGACATAGGCTCAGTTTATAAAGATAAAGTCAACATAGAGTTAGAATGATAACCTTACCAAAAATAAATTAAAACAAGTGAAAAGTTCAATATTTTGTATCATGTGTTTAACATTTGATACTATATACAATATAAATCAAATATTCTATAATTATGTATATATCAATTTAAATTATGTATGATCATCTATTATTTTTTATGTAGTAAATTACCATGGTTTTTAGAAAAGAAATTATCATGGTAATTTAATCAATATTCTTGAAACATGTATAAATGAGAATCTATTATTCTGTAAACGTATTTTATTGATAAATATTTTCATTCAGGCAGAAAACATAATTTCAGTCACATTATGTTGTAAATTCTCAGATACAACAACATACAAGTGAGCCACCATAAGGTTCACATAAAGCAGTTTTGAAAGGTGGTCTGTTTACTCCACATCTCTCATAACAATCTTCTTTCTTTCGACATGGTCCTTTGAATTCACAATCGTTTGATGAACCATCCAAAATTCCTGTTTAGTATGATAACCATAAGATTTGTAATAATTATATTATAAAATGATGATAGTATTAAACACACTATTTTTAGTGTAAACACAGTTATATATATATATTATATATATATATATATATATATACGGTAAACGACTGATTTTTGTAGTATATAAGAAGAAGAAAACTTACGAGTAGATTGAACATTAACAATAAAAGAAATGATGATGAGAAAAACAACAAAGTGCAATTTAGAAGACATCATTTTTCAATAAAAGGTTTCACAATATAAGTTAATTTGAATTTTTGTTTTAGTGAATAAACTAAGAATGATTGATCTTTATATAGATGGGGTTTTTAAAATAGATTTACATGTTAATAACATTTAAAACTTTTAAGAAAAAAACTGCCATAAACTATTTTAGTGCTTATAAGATTTGAACATTGACTAGATTTCATTCCATTACTGTTTATATTTCTTTCTGAGAAAGTAAAACAAGAAGAAGTTTATGTTGGTAAGAATGCACAAGTTAAATGAGTATGTGTATGTATTCAAAGTCAACAAAATCATATAATATTGTTATTATTTGTAATGTGATATTGATTAAATAAAAAAAGAGGTGACAGTTTTTTTCCACATGGTAAATTGAAATAGAGCGTAAAAGTCTTGTAAGAAAATTTTGAATTAATTGTTACCAATTTATTAATAAAAATATATCACATGAGGTTAATTTACTATATAAAATAGTATAAGACGAGTTAATAAATTTATTAATTAAATAATTCTTCAAGATGTTAGCATAACATCTTGCTGATAAGATTTAAACATTGACAAAATTTCATTCCATTAATTTTTATATTAGTTTATAAGAAAAAAAACAAGAAGAAGTTTATATTAGTAAGAATACACAATTTAAATGACAATATACATGACTTTAAAGTGAAAAAAAAAGTCGTCAAGTATTATTGTATGTTTAAATGTGATATTGATTAAAAAAAACAGAGGATAGAGTGTTTTTTTGTAGGCATGGGCATTCGGGTTTTCGGGTCGGGTTCGGGTCGGGTTCGGGTCGGTTCTATTCGGGTTTGGGTATTTCTGGTAGAGGAGTCTAGGACCCATCGGGTATTGTAGAATTTCAGTTCGGTTTTGGGTCGGTTTGGGTCTAAAAACGAGTTTTAACACTATTTTGGATGTGTTTTCTTTCATTATCCTTATACCGTCATGATGGTTATCTATATAACAATGGGTGAGAAACTGAAATACTCTTTCCAATCAATATTTTGATTATAATGTTTTGTTTTTGCGGATTAGATAAAAATTTGACAATATACTTATACCTATTTAAAATTTAAAAGAAAAAATTTCAAATTATTCAATCGATATAAAACACGCACAGACTACAACCTTAGTAATTTTTACATGTATGCGATTTGCATACTTGGAGTTTGAATGACTAGCATAAGATGACATATGCTCATTTTATAAAGATAAAGTCAACATAGAGTTAAAATGATAACCTTACCAAAAATAAATTAAAACAAGTGAAAAGTTCAATATTTTATATCATGTGTTTAACATTTGATACTATATACAATATAAATCAAATATTCTATAACCATGTATATATCAATTTAAATTATGTATGATCATCTATTATTTTTTATGTAGTCAATTACCATGGTTTTTAAAAAAGAAATTATCATGGTAATTTAATCAATATTCTTGAAACATGTATAAATGAGAATCTAATATTCTGTAAACGTATTTTATTGATAAATATTTTCTTTCAGGCAGAAAACATAATTTCAGTCACATTATGTTGTAAATTCTCAGATACAACAACATACAAGTGAGCCACCATAAGGTTCACATAAAGCAGTTTTGAAAGGTGGTCTGTTTACTCCACATCTCTCATAACAATCTTCTTTCTTTCGACATGGTCCTTTGAATTCACAATCGTTTGATGAACCATCCAAAATTCCTGTTTAGCATGATAACCATAAGATTTGTAATAATTATATTATAAAATGATGATAGTATTAAACACACTATTTTTAGTGTAAACACAGTTATATATATATATATATATGGTAAACGACTGATTTTTGTAGTATATAAGAAGAAGAAAACTTACGAGTAGATTGAACATTAACAATAAAAGAAATGATGATGAGAAAAAAACAAGAAGAAGTTTATATTAGTAAGAATACACAATTTAAATGACAATATACATGAATTTAAAGTGAAAAAAAAAGTCGTCAAGTATTATTGTATGTTTAAATGTGATATTGATTAAATAAAAAAGAGGTGACAGTTTTTTTCACATGGTAAATTGAAATAGAGCGTAAAAGTCTTGTAAGAAAATTTTGAATTAATTGTTACCAATTTATTAATAAAAATATATCACATGAGGTTAATTTACTATATAAAATAGTATAAGACGAGTTAATAAATTTATTAACTAAATAATTCTTCAAGATGTTAGCATAACATCTTGCTGATAAGATTTAAACATTGACAAAATTTCTTTCCACTAATTTTTATATTTGTTTATGAGAAAGAAAACAAGAAGAAGTTTATGTTGGTAAGAATGCACAAGTTAAATGAGTATGTGTATGTATTCAAAGTCAACAAAATCATATAATATTGTTATTATTTTTAATGTGATATTGATTAAATAAAAAAAGAGGTGACAGTTTTTTTCACATGGTAAATTGAAATAGAGCGTAAAAGTCTTGTAAGCAAATTTTGAATTAATTGTTACCAATTTATTAATAAAAATATATCACATGAGGTTAATTTACTATATAAAATAGCATAAGACGAGTTAATAAATTTATTAACTAAATAATTCTTCAAGATGTTAGCATAACATCATGCTGATAAGATTTAAACATTGACAAAATTTCTTTCCACTAATTTTTATATTTGTTTATGAGAAAGAAAACAAGAAGAAGTTTATATTAGTAAGAATACACAATTTAAATGACAATATACATGAATTTAAAGTGAAAAAAAAATTCGTAAAGTATTATTGTATGTTTAAATGTGATATTGATTAAAAAAACAGAGGATAGAGTGTTTTTTGTAGGCATGGGCATTCGGGTTTTCGGGTCGGGTTCGGGTCGGTTCTATTCGGGTTCGGGTCTTTTTGGTAGAGGAGTCTAGGACCCGTCGGGTATTGTAGAATTTCAGTTCGGTTTCGGGTCGGTTTGGGTCTAAGAACGAGTTTTAACACTATTTTGGATGTGTTTTCTTTCATTATCCTTATACCGTCATGATGGTTATCTATATAATAATGGGTGAGAAACTGAAATACTCTTTCCAATCAATATTTTGATTATAATGTTTTGTTTTTGCGGATTAGATAAAAATTTGCAATATACTTATACCTATTTAATATTTAAAAGAAAAAATTCAAATTATTCAATCGATATAAAACACGCACAGACTACAAAAATTCAAATTATTCAATCGATATAAAACACGCACAGACTACAACCTTAGTAATTTTTACATGTATGCGATTTGCATACTTTGAGTTTGAATGACTAGCATAGGATGACATAGGCTCATTTTATAAAGATAAAGTCAACATAGAGTTAGAATGATAACCTTACCAAAAATAAATTAAAACAAGTGAAAAGTTCAATATTTTGTAACATGTGTTTAACATTTGATACTATATACAATATAAATCAAATACTCTGTAACCATGTATATATCAATTTAAATTATGTATGATTATCTATTATTTTTAATGTAGTCAATTACCATGGTTTTAAAAAAAATTTATCATGGTAATTTAATCAATATTCTTGAAACATGTATAAATGAGAATCTATTATTCTGTAAACGTATTTTATTGATAAATATTTTCTTTCAGGCAGAAAACATAATTTCAGTCACATTATGTTGTAAATTCTCAGATACAACAACATACAAGTGAGCCACCATAAGGTTCACATAAAGCAGTTTTGAAAGGTGGTCTGTTTACTTCACATCTCTCATAACAATCTTCTTTCTTTCGACATGGTCCTTTGAATTCACAATCGTTTGATGAACCATCCAAAATTCCTGTTTAGCATGATAACCATAAGATTTGTAATAATTATATTTTAAAATGATGATAGTATTAAACACACTATTTGTAGTGTAAACACAGTTATATATATATATATGGTAAACGACTAATTTTTGTAGTATATAAGAAGAAGAAAACTTACGAGTAGATTGAACATTAACAATAAAAGAAATGATGATGAGAAAAACAACAAAGTGCAATTTAGAAGACATCATTTTTCAATAAAAGGTTTCACAATATAAGTTAATTTGAATTTTTGCTTTAGTGAATAAACTAAGAATGATTGATCTTTATATATATGGGGGTTTTAAAATAGATTTACATGTTAATAACATTTAAAACTTTTAAGAAAAAAACTGCCATAAACTATTTTAGTGCTTATAAGATTTGAACATTGACTAGATTTCATTCCATTACTGTTTATATTTCTTTCTGAGAAAGTAAAACAAGAAGAAGTTTATGTTGGTAAGAATGCACAAGTTAAATGAGTATGTGTATGTATTCAAAGTCAACAAAATCATATAATATTGTTATTATTTGTAATGTGATATTGATTAAATAAAAAAAGAGGTGACAGTTTTTTTCCACATGGTAAATTGAAATAGAGCGTAAAAGTCTTGTAAGAAAATTTTGAATTAAATGTTACCAATTTATTAATAAAAATATATCTTTGAGGTTAATTTACTATATAAAATAGTATAAGACGAGTTAATAAATATATTAACTAAATAATTCTTCAAAATGTTAGCATAACATCATGCTGATAAGATTTAAACATTGACAAAATTTCATTCCATTAATTGTTATATCTGTTTATGAGAAAGAAAACAAGAAGAAGTTTATATTAGTAAGAATACACAATTTAAATGACAATATACATGAATGTAAAGTGAAAAAAAAAGTCGTAAAGTATTATTGTATGTTTATATGTGATATTGATTAAAAAAACAGAGGATAGAGTGTTTTTTGTAGGCATGGGCATTCGGGTTTTCGGGTCGGGTTCGGGTCGGTTCTATTCGGGTTCGGGTCTTTCTAGTAGAGGAGTCTAGGACCCGTCGAGTATTGTAGAATTTCAGTTCGGTTTCGGGTCGGTTTGGGTCTAAAAACGAGTTTTAACACTAGTTTGGATGTGTTTTTTTTCATTATCCTTATACCGTCATGATGGTTATCTATATAACAATGGGTGGGAAACTGAAATACTCTTTCCAATCAATATTTTGATTATAATGTTTTGTTTTTGCGGATTAGATAAAAATTTGACAATATACTTATACCTATTTAAAATTTAAAAGAAAAAAATTTCAAATTATTCAATCGATATAAAACACGCACAGACTACAACCTTAGTAATTTTTACATGTATGCGATTTGCATACTTGGAGTTTGAATGACTAGCATAAGATGACATAGGCTCATTTTATAAAGATAAAGTCAACATAGAGTTAGAATGATAACCTTACCAAAAATAAATTAAAACAAGTGAAAAGTTCAATATTTTGTATCATGTGTTTAACATTTGATACTATATACAATATAAATCAAATATTCTATAACCATGTATATATCAATTTAAATTATGTATGATCATCTATTATTTTTTATGTAGTCAATTACCATGGTTTTTAAAAAAGAAATTATCATGGTAATTTAATCAATATTCTTGAAACATGTATAAATGAGAATCTAATATTCTGTAAACGTATTTTATTGATAAATATTTTCTTTCAGGCAGAAAACATAATTTCAGTCACATTATGTTGTAAATTCTCAGATACAACAACATACAAGTGAGCCACCATAAGGTTCACATAAAGCAGTTTTGAAAGGTGGTCTGTTTACTCCACATCTCTCATAACAATCTTCTTTCTTTCGACATGGTCCTTTGAATTCACAATCGTTTGATGAACCATCCAAAATTCCTGTTTAGCATGATAACCATAAGATTTGTAATAATTATATTATAAAATGATGATAGTATTAAACACACTATTTTTAGTGTAAACACAGTTATATATATATATATATGGTAAACGACTGATTTTTGTAGTATATAAGAAGAAAAAAACTTACGAGTAGATTGAACATTAACAATAAAAGAAATGATGATGAGAAAAACAACAAAGTGCAATTTAGAAGACATCATTTTTCAATAAAAGGTTTCACAATATAAGTTAATTTGAATTTTTGTTTTAGTGAATAAACTAAGAATGATTGATCTTTATATAGATGGGGTTTTTAAAATAGATTTACATGTTAATAACATTTAAAACTTTTAAGAAAAAAACTGTCATAAACTATTTTAGTGCTTATAAGATTTGAACATTGACTAGATTTCATTCCATTACTGTTTATATTTGTTTCTGAGAAAGTAAAACAAGAAGAAGTTTATGTTGTAAGAATGCACAAGTTAAATGAGTATGTGTATGTATTCAAAGTCAACAAAATCATATAATATTATTATTATTTGTTATGTGATATTGATTAAATAAAAAAGAGGTGACAGTTTTTTTGACATGGTACAACGAAATAGAGCGTAAAAGTCTTATAAGAAAATTTTGAATTAATTGATACCAATTTATTAATAAAAATATATCACATGAGGTTAATTTACTATATAAAATAGTATAAGACGAGTTAATAAATTTATTAACTATATAATTCTTCAAGATGTTAGCATAATATCATGCTGATAAGATTTAAACATTGACAAAATTTCATTCTATTAATTTTTATATTTGTTTATGAGAAAGAAAACAAGAAGAAGTTTATATTAGTAAGAATACACAATTTAAATGACAATATACATGAATTTAAAGTGAAAAAAAAGTCGAAAAGTATTATTGTATGTTTAAATGTGATATTGATTAAAAAAACAGAGGATAGAGTATTTTTTTGTAGGCCTGGGCATTCAGGTTTTCGGGTCAGATTCGGGTCGGTTCTATTCGGGTTTGGGTCTTTCTGGTAGAGGAATCTAGGATCTGTCGGATATTGTAGAATTTCAGTTCGGTTTCGAGTCGGTTTGGGTCTAAAAATGAGTTTTAACACTATTTTGGATGTGTTTTCTTTCATTGTCCTTATACCGTCATGATGGTTATCTATATAACATTGGGTGAGAAACTGAAATACTCTTTCCAATCAATATTTTGATAATAATGTTTTGTTTTTGCGGATTAGATAAAAATTTGACAATATACTTATACCTATTTAAAATTTAAATGAAAAAATTCAAATTATTCAATCGATATAAAACACGCACAGACTACAACCTTAGTAATTTTTACATGTATACGATTTGCATAATTGGAGTTTGAATGACTAGCATAAGATTACATAGGCTCATTTTATAAAGATAAAGTTAACATAGAGTTAGAATGATAACCTTACCACTAATAAATTAAAACAAGTGAAAAGTTCAATATTTTGTATCATGTGTTTAACATTTGATACTATATACAATATAAATCAAATATTTTATAACCATGTATATATCAATTTAAATTATGTATGATCATCTATTATTTTTTATGTAGTCAATTACCATGGTTTTTAATAAAACAATTATCATGGTAATTTAATCAATATTCTTGAAACATGTATAAATGAGAATCTAATATTCTGTAAACGTATATTATTGATAAATATTTTCTTTCAGGTAGAAAACATAATTTCAGTCACATTATGTTGTAAATTCTCAGATACAACAACATACAAGTGAGCCACCATAAGGTCCACATAAAGCAGTTTTGAAAGGTGGTCTGTTTACTGCACATCTCTCATAACAATCTTCTTTCTTTTGACATGGCCCTTTGAATTCACAATCGTTTGATGAAACATCCAAAATTCCTGTTTAGCATGATAACCATAAGATTTGTAATAATTATATTATAAAATGATGATAGTATTAAACATACTATTTTTAGTGTAAACACAGTTATATATATATATGGTAAACGATTGATTTTTGTAGTATATAAGGAGAAGTAAACTTACGAGTAGATTGAACATTAACAATAAAAGAAATGATGATGAGAAAAACAACAAAGTGAAATTTAGAAGACATCATTTTTCAATAAAAGGTTTCACAATATAAGTTAATTTGAATTTTTGTTTTAGTGAATAAACTAAGAATGATTGATCTTTATATAGATGGGGTTTTCAAAATAGATTTACATGTTAATAACATTTAAAACTTTTAAGAAAAAAACTGATAAGTGAGTTCCTATGTTTTCAAACCTCTTTCACATGTCTTGTCTTCTGTTTTGCTTGAAGGCAAGCAAAAGCTAAGTCTGGAGGAATTGATATATAATGGTTTTAGTGTTTTTAGCCATGATATAAGTTGTGTATATAGAGTCTTTTTAGTGCTTTTGGAGTCTTTTAGAGTCTTTTACAGGTTTATGTACGTTTGGAGGTTAATTGGAGATTATGGATCATTCTGGAGCTAAATAGGAAGCTGTGCTGAATAATGCAACTCGGAGTACACTTTTGAGCTTGGTGTCGATCGACACCACCACTCATTGGTGTCGATCGATACTCATCGGGACTTCACATATCCAAGTTTTTGAAGAAAAGGAAAATTGCCCAGAAGTTTCATATATTTGCAATTAAGTCCTTGGTCGAGTTAGTTCACTAACACTATTTCGGTCAATGTTGATTTCGTCTTTAATTTAATAATGCAGGTATTTTATTTTTTAAAATTGTAGTTTAAGTTGACATCGACACAAAATCAAAATTAAAATATTAAAAGATACAAAGTATATTATTGAGCTCGAGATAAACAATTTTTCTCAAGACAAAGATGAGTGTGGTTCCATCCAAAATTGATGAACTAAAAAATTCTTGAACTTCCCTAGTCAAAGCCATACCCATAATATGCCAAAATTTTTGATAAAAAAATACCCGTTAATCCATGTTCTCTCAACAGCAGCGCCGGCTCATATATTTTATAGACCCTGGGGGCAAGCTTAAAAAATAGGCCCCTTAATATATAAATATGTTCTATAGTATTGTGGCTACAATCAAATTGGTAAACAATATTGCTTTTTAAAAAAACTAAAATCATGCATCCTCACCTGATTGTACTTCATCACCTAAACCAGCTTCGTCAAATTGTTTTTTCCTAAAGACTCGACACTTCTTTGGAAACACAGGATCAACAACATTCATAGCACAAGCAATACTTTGAGCTATTTTCAAACTGGAATTAAACCCTTCATCTCTATACTTCTCAAAAAACAGAATCACACCTTCTAATTGTTTCAAAGCATTATCAATGCACACAGACTTAGATTGTAAGTTCTTACTAACTGTGTTAATAGCAAAAAAAATATCATACCAAATTACCATGCTAAGTAAGAATTCAAAATTATCAAATGCCATAACTAAACTTTCAGCATCACTTTTTGTCATAGCATCATCACATGATTCATATAATTCTATTAAAGCTGACCTTACTTGCAGAGATTGAAATCTGATAGCTTTCACACTTAATTCTGCTTTCCCAACGAGTATTGCATAGAGATTTCACTGTAAAACAAGGAACATGGTCAAGCAAAATCTTCCATCTCTTTGTAGAACTAGAGAACAATGTATATATGCGTTGCAAAACTCCAAAGAAAGAAATAGCTTTCACACATGAATGAGCCATATCACTAACCACAAGATTAAGACTATGACAAGCACATGGCATATACAAAGCTTTTGGATTTATATCAAGCAATCGTTTCTGAACACCTTGATGTTTTCCTTTCATATTTGAACCATTATCATAACCTTGACCCCTCACATTATCAACATCAAGAGTAAGAGACTTTAGAACATCTAGTAGTTTTTCAAAGAGCCATAATCCAGATGTGTCATCTACCTTTAAAAACTCCAAAAAATACTCTTCTACTCTTACCTTTTGGTTAGATATATTCACACATCTTATTATTAGAGTCATTTGCTCTTGATGGCTCACATCTGGTGTACAATCAAGAATGACAGAGAAGTATTTTGCCTCTTTAATTATTCTTACCATGGAAAGCTGAACATTATGAGCCAAAAGAGAAATAAACTCATTCTGAATATTATGACCAAGATAATGATGATGAATTTCATGATTTTGAGTGCGTCTAATATGATCTTGGATTATCAAATCAAATTCTGCAATCATTTCAATAGCTCCTAAGAAATTACCATTGCTATCTTGGTAAAGTTTCTCATTTTTTCCTCTAAATGCCAAACACCTTTTAGAAAGAAATTTCACAACAGCAACTATTCTAGTTAAGACCAGCTTCCAACGTTCTTTTTCTTTAGCAATTTCTTTCTGAAGTTCTTTATCAATTGTTAGATTTTTCTCAAATCTAACTTTCAGCTCATTCCAAGTTTCCATATTAGTCATATGATCTACACTTCTTTCATGTTCTTTAAGTCTCTCACTAAGATGCTTCCAATCTCTAAATCCATCATTTGCAAGCATATTTGAGCAGCCTCTAGATTTAAACAATTTGCAGCAAAAACAATAAACTTTGTCCACATGTTTTGAGTAAACCAACCAATTTCTGTCACTAGTTTCTCCATTACTCAACTTTCGAGAATAATAATTATATGAGAAATGTCTAGAATATTTATTTAAAGGAAACACAAGATTCATTTCTCTTTTAGGCCCTTTTTCAACTAACACATCTCTCATTTTTTGGTCAAGGTTTTCCCAATATCTAGGATTATACATTTCAACACAAGAACTTGGTTGTTCACAAAAATTCAGACTTTTAAGATTAGATGCATTTACCACATTATCATGCTCACTCAAGTGACAAACACTATCATCTAAATGATCATTTGACTGAGGAATATTATCCATGCTATCAGCTTTTGAACTTTCATTACCACTTCCTTTTATCACAAGTTTATCTAAAGAACCTCTTTGTGATTTAATAAACAATTCTTTCAGTTTTCTTTTCTTTCTTTTTTGACATCCAGATAAATGCCCAGTCATGATGCAATCTAAATGTCAAATAAAAGGAGGAATCACACCTGGGTTTAGAACCAAGAATCTGAATTGCCAAATCTCTATGAAACCTGAAATAATAATAAAAATTCACAGTTTTCTTCTATTTTTAATATAATCAATTGATCAAACTCAATAATACTAAACCAACATAAAAAAAATCAAGATACTAAAAAAGTAAGAAATCAAACAATTTTATCTGAATCAGTGATCTTCTCTAATGATAATGAAGGGTAAAAGCAGAAAAAAACAGAACATCAAACACAAAAAAGTCTGAAATTGAGAACTTACAGAAATTGGTTTTGCTTGAAATAGGGTTTGAGAAAGAGATGTGCAGAAACCTCTAGAGAATTGATGATCTGATAATCTCAGAAAAGAGAATTGAGGGAGATGAAGTGTTTTCAACGTTCTTTTTTCTAGAGCTGTCGGTGGAGAGAAGAAGAATTAGAAACAAAATAAGTTATTAATTTTTTTTTTTGGCAACGAATGGGCTTTGGATACATATAAATTTTTTTTCCAACTTACAACTATGGGCCCTTATATATTGAAATAGGTTTTTTAGATTACAGCCACAAAAAAAAATATTGGACCCCTTTTAAATGTGGACTACAGGCGGATGCACTGATTGCCTAGCCTTGTAAGCCGGCGCTGCTCAACAGTGATTGACGCCGTCAAAACCAGATTCATATTGGAGGTAACTCGAGCTTGAAACCCCTGAAACAGCAACTCCAACTCATAAGGGTTTGTACTTATGAACAACTTTGTGGTTGAATCATAAATTACCTCAAAAATTAAGATAAATTTGACTTTTCCAAACTTCTTCATTAAAACAAAAATGTCAGACAGAACAAAAGAAAAAGCTTGCTAGTCTGGATGAATGGCTTTCTGAATCAGTTGTTAAGAAGGCGAACAGAGGTGCGGCTTTAATCGCAGCTAGAGCTGTGTCTCACTCTCTGGGTCAGTCGTATGTGGCAACTGGATGTCCTTGCTGGTTATTTGATCTGTTTGAAACAGAAGAAAATGGTTAGAGTGGTTGTTCCAATTTTTTGGCTGCTTGGATGTGTGATTTTTATAGTCTATCCCTCCAAGTGTGTTAGATCGTTAGTGTAGATATAATCTGTTTATGTGCTATGTTGCAGGTTTCATGTTTATATACATATCTATTCAGAGGGAAAACAAAAACAAAAAAAAAAAGCAAAACTTCGGAGTTACCGATTTTATTTGATAGTGTGATAAAAAAAATTACCTATTTCTCTACAGAAAATATTATATAGTAATAGATTTACAGAAAGTTACAACCTAAACCTATATATCCATCATTTAGAAATAGAAAACTTATATCTCCATAAATTAGAAGTTTGAAACGTAATTAGCTTGGTTTAGGTTTGAGTTATTAATTTAGCTTGGTTAGATGATTTGGTATTAAATTTGGATCGTAAACCATTAAAAACAAGAATGATGTGTAATTACG
Source organism: Isatis tinctoria (assembly GCA_010577795.1). Taxonomy (NCBI): domain Eukaryota; kingdom Viridiplantae; phylum Streptophyta; class Magnoliopsida; order Brassicales; family Brassicaceae; genus Isatis; species Isatis tinctoria. The sequence continues at coordinate 18,791,379 of CM021246.1, forward strand.
CTTCGAACTTTTAATTTATGGAGATATAAGTTTTCTACTTTCAAAAGATGGATATGTAGATTGAGATCGTAACTTTTGTGTGGAATTCTTACGGGGAATTTCCCGGTGGGCGTTCGGGTACCCATTCGGGTTCGGATCGGGTTTTTCGGATTTTCGGATTTTCTGATTTAGCCTTATAGGACCCATTCGGGTTTTAGAAATTTTCGGGTCGGGTATGGTTAGTAATTTTTCGGGTTCGTATCTATTTTGTAATACTATACAAGTCCCATTTTATATTCAAACTCAATTCGGATTTGGATAATACCACTTCGAATCCGGATACCCATTTTTAAAATAACATGTTTTAACTAAAACACACATAAAACTAAACAATAAAACTAAACAAATCTTTTTAAACATTATAAAAATATGTTTGAACTCATCCATCTTAAACATAACAATAAAAATAAGTTTTTTTTTTCCGTCTAGTTGATTTTATTTGAAAACAGAAACTGATAATTTTACAATAGTCCAAAAAAGGAAACTTAGCCCAAAAGAGGGAAACTGAAGCCGGTGGAAAAACTGAATATCCCCCAGAGACAAAGCCGAAGAAAAACTAGATTTTCTCGGAAAAAAAGCCCTATGAAAGGGAAACTAAAACCCACATCCAATGCAAAATAATCCGGAAAAAAATCTAAACATGACATTAACATTCAAAGCTTGCAAGCTTCTAACTAGACCGGACCTGAGAGAATGAAATTTATCGTTGCCGCCCACAGCCCGCCGAACGATACCATCAACTTCCGGTGAGAGACACCCTGAAAAAAACTGAATTTTCAACATATTTGAAAGTAATCAAATTATACAAAACTATGTAAAAATGGTTAATGTTGGATTTTTTGGGATACTCAGTTCGGGTTTCGGTTCGGTTGAGTATTACCCACAACCCAAAATACCTAGTTCTACGTCCCATTTGATAATTTTTTTAAAATCCGGTTCGGATCGAATTTGGATATTTTGAATCGGATTCGAGTTTGTATTCGGATTTCGGTTAAAAGTGCCCAGCTCTATGGAGAAATAGGCAGTTTTCCCAACAAAAAAAGAAGCAAACTTTGGCTTCTACAGAGAAACAAAGCCACGTTGCTAGAAGGTTTCCAAGTCATGCTCTGCCTCTCTAAGCGCTCTGTTTATTCTCTTCTCCTCCGATCCACTTTCCATCTCCGCGGCGATGCTACGGCGGCTGTCTCCTCCTCCTCTCTTTTCTCTGATCCGGTACTCACCCGCACCCGAAATTTTGAAACTTTTCATCCCAAAATCGCTTTCTCTGGGTAATGCCATGGATACAAAGACTCGAGCTTTTCTTCTTGGGATGGTTTTTTTCTCAATTTGCTACTTGTAGGGATTTTGATTTATGCAGCTTCTTGCTGTTAACCTCTGGATTTTATTGCTACACAGGACGGGATAGGAGTAGTAGTCAATGGGATCAAGAGGTTGCATTCTCTATCAAGAAACGGTATCTTGTGTAGTTCTAAGGGAAGCTTCAGTGATCAAGAAAGAGTCTCGCTTTCCCATTTTCGACGCTTCAGCGATAGCAATGGCGATACTTCACCTCGCTTGGACCGGGACTTTTTGGCTCAGCTATGGGTTTCAGATATGAAGAAGCTAAAGGAGAGGGAAAAGCGATATGGGAAAGGCTCTAAGCATAAGAATGAGAATGCATTTCATGAGCAATATTCTTTAGCACAGTCTGATGAAAACCATTATGTGAATGCTAATTCTATGCCGCAGCAACCACCTGTTAGCCAGTCGATGTCTGGTCCTCTGGAGCCTAAAACTGTTGATGAGGTGACTCATTATCTTTCCTTTTGCTGCTTAACCATAAAAATACTCTCTTTTGTATCTGCTCTTTTGGCTTGAGATAGTGTGTTTGTAAGTTGCGTTATTAGTTACTTATTAGTGCCAAGAACGTGTAGAAAGCATCGCCAAGTGTCTCTTTAACATTATTTTGGTCTAATTCTGAACAAAAGATTGCTGTTTTGTCACTTGTATAGATGGATGGAATGAAGTATGGAATGTTAACACGGTTGTTCTGACCAATTTGTATGGGGAAATTTGTATCAGTGTTAATTGGTTAGCTTACAGAAGACATATTTTGTTTTTTTTTTTGGTTTTTGTGTCCCTGAGATGGTTGGGGCTTTAGCTCATTGTACTCTTAATTTTTGAATTGGTCCAGTTGGAAATCACAATCTTGTTTACTTTCTTCTTAGGCCAAAATTGCGATTCTGCTTGCTCGATCTAATTTGCTGATTACAAGGGACATAGAATGGGCAAATCTGGTTCTTGGTTTCGAACAGGTATGTTCTCCTGCTTCTCATCTGGATATGTGATACTGCTTGTTTCTGATGATTAACTTTACCCTTTCACATCCTTTCTCCCCACGTGTAGCTATTGTACCATTCATTTAATCTGTTCTTCTTCCTTTCTTCTACAGGAAAATCGCTATAAAGTAGTTGATGTTTGCTATCCTGAGGCGGTAAGTGATATCTGAACGCTTATATTTCGGAGTTCGTTAACAAAAATACTAAGACCTTGAGCTCATATCAAACTTTCTGTATTTCAAACCTTCTTTTCTCTCTTTCTTGACAGCCCGTGGGGTCTATCCGGGAGCAAAGTCATGTAATTGCGCGGCAGGTAACATTTCACTCTGAAACTTGTAGTTATTTCTGTTTCCTGTCTCCTTACCTCAAGTAAAATCATGTGTCACCAGTGAGCAATGTTTTAAGTTTTTGACATGTTAATTTCATTCCCCGCACTTTTCCTAACTAATTGTGAATATTCTATGCTATGAGCATATGAATGGGCAGGTCAAGTTTGATTTTATCTGCTAGAACTTTCTTCTAATAATTGATTATCTTTGATTGTTGAGGCTTCACTTTTTCTTGCATCCTTCAATAATTAGATTCTCCAGCTGAATTATTTAGATTCTTTTGAAGGTTTATAATGTTATTTTTGTTTCTCATTAAAAAAACCTGTTGCTAGCTATCAATTTACTTCAATCGCATCCGCTCTATCGTTTTACTTATCTTGTCTTTAGTTTCCTATTTTTATTCTTGGAGGAAGTGCTCCAAAATTTCGAACTTAATAAAGGAATAATAAGGTTGCTTCTCCATGTAGCTCAGAAACTTTAACATATACTCATTCAAAGCTTGCATCCCCTCTGTGTGGTTTCTTTTGTTAGCTCAGAGAAGTTGTATCCCGTCAATTACGTTTCTTGTTGGAAGTAACTTTCACATGTCTAAATAAGAAAAACCAATTCAATATGGTATTAATAAAATCTGCAGCTCCTTCGTACACGGCGCCCATTTGTTGCTTCCATAACTGATGCTTTGGGTAATGAGCTTTTCCGGGTAAGGTTTGTTTGATTCTACTGTGTGAAACTCTGCAGCAAGATAAGTAATTCATCTGCCATCATTTAGGTTCGTAGACCTTTCTGGTGGATCACAAGTTCTATATATGCTGAGATCGATGGAGAGGTACGCTTGTGTTATCACTTAAAATACGTTCAAAACAGTGATCCAATGTTAGAGATGTTCATTTTAGTCTCATTCTCGTGTCTGCTACTGGTTTAGGAAATTGGTGTGGTTCACAGACGATGGCATCTATGGAGAAGAATCTATGATTTATATCTGGGGTAAACTTCAATAATCATTTCTTCATATATAAGAGTGTTTGACTTAATGAGCACGGCTTGTTAGTTCAAAGAATCAACATCGTTGGACAAAACCAAATATGTGACATTTACTATTTACAGGAACAATCAGTTTGCAGTGGTGGAAAATCCTGGGTTTTGGAATTGGACATTCACAGTGAAGGATTCTGATGGAGAAGTGTTAGCTCAAATAGATCGTGACTGGAGAGGTTTTGGCTTTGAGGTATGTCTTGCTAACTAAAGATTATACACTTACAATAACAGCCAATTCAAGAATCTGTAAAATTGATAACTAATAAGCCTTGATAATCTTGGAATGTTTCTAGTGCAATCCATGTAGAATAGAGGATGGATACATTGTAGATGGAAAAGTCTAAATGGCTCCTTATATACATGTGATACAGATATTAACAGATGCTGGGCAGTATGCGATCCGATTTGGAAAATCTGATGCTGCACTCGAAAGTGGCCCTGCTAAAATGGTAACTTTTTACCCTTTGATGGTTCATTCTGGTTCTTTGCTTTGACAATAGACATTTGATTGAGCTGTTTCTTATGCAACTCATGACAGATAGAAGAGTTGTCTGTGAAACGGCCTCTGACTTTGTCGGAAAGAGCTGTTGTCGTTGCTCTTGCTATTTCGCTAGATAATGATTACTTTTCAAGACATGGTGGCTGGTAAAGTTGAAACTTTTTGACTTATTCAATCTCTTAGTAACTACAACAATGAGACAACAAAGGCTTTTGTCTGAAATCATGGTGTTTTATTGTTGTTGGTGGCAGGGGAATCCCGTTCATGGCGGTGGGCGAGTAGATAGGTTTCAGTCTTTCACAATCTCTTTTTTTCTACTAATGACTTGTGTGGGGCTTTCCAAAAACTTGAGCCTTTGTGTTGTGTTTCAAGTCTTATGTATGTCCAGACAACTTTGAATAATCCGATATAGTGATGATCATTTTGGAACAAAGAAGTGAATTAGCCTATCACCAGAAGTCATTGCAAGAACAAGATCCGTCTCTGAAGTGATGGAATCTAGTGTTGTCTCTCACAATGATATCTCTTTGATAGATACGAGACAGCAACTTAGTTACAGAATGACAATCATTACATACTGTTAGGTTTTTGACAATTCTTATTGGACCCTTGTTGTTGTTGATTAGACCGTAAGCTATAGCCAATCTCTCACTATGCAACTCCAATTCCGCTTCTTTATCTTTCTCGTCTTCAATCCGCAACAGAACCTGTCTTGTATCCGTGACGTGTCCTGCTTCTTTCAGCTTCTCCCTCATCTCTTTTAACTTTGCATATATTTCCTCTGTTTGTGGATGTGAACTGTCTCCTACAACAAATCTGTGAATCAAACCTTTTCTTTCTATCAAACTCCATCCGGCTTCCTTCTTGATCCCTTTCTTCTTCATTGTCTCTCTGACTTCTGAAACTTTCTCCCATTTTCCTGCAGCTGCGTACATATTCGACAAAGGAACATGACACTCTGGACCCAAATCTACCAACCAATGAGCTGCGTATGCACCAATCTCTATGTCTACATAGTTCCTTGCTCCTCGTAACAGGCTCATCCAGATTACTTTGTTTGGTCTCATCGGCATTTTCTCAATAACAGTTTTCGCCTCTTGAAGATGCCCTCTCCTGCACAATGCGTCAACTAGGCAACCGTAATGCTCGATTTTACGCTCCACTCTATACTCCTTTACCATCAAATCAAAGTAGAAACGAGCTTCATCTACATATCCAACGTGACTACAAGCGTTCAACAACCCAACAAAGGTCACTGTGTTGGGCTTGATACCACTCTCTTGCATCTGTTTGAACAGTTCCAATGCTTCATCAGCCATCCCGTGCGTCCCTAGTCCGACAATAACCGAGTTCCAGTGACCCAACTTCTTTCTACGTATTGATCTAAACGTTGTTAAAGCACTCTCGATGCTTCCACACTTGGAGTACATTTCAATCATTAAAGTTCCGATCACACCATCGGATCCAGTCCCGTTCTTGACCATATACGAATGAACCCATTTTGCTGTACTGAGAATAGCGGATGCAGCCACCGCAGAGATTAGACTCGTGAAGGTTACATTGTTAGGCTTTAGACCATCTTCCTCTTCTAACATTCTGAGAAACATACTCAAAGCTTCTTCAGACCGACCATTTCTCTCATATCCTGCAATAACTGAGTTCCATGTGACCAAACTCCTCTCAGGCATGCTCTTAAACAGTTCACAAGCTGACTCAAAGTCCCCTGATCGCATATACCCGTTGATCATCGTGTTCCAAGAAACCAAGTTCTTTGTCGGCATCTTATCGAACACATCTCTAGCTGCTTTAATTTCCCCTGATTTCGAGAACCCGTGAAGCAACGCAGTCCAAGAATACGAATCTCTCTCGGGAACTTCATCGAACAGCTTCGTCGCGATCTCGACGAAGCCACCACGAGCGTAACCATCAATCAAAGCGTTCCAAGAAACCAAATCTTTCTCAGACATTTCATCAAACACATTGCGTGCACAATCAAGCATGCCGCACTTCGAATACAAGCTCACCAAACTGCTCTGAACGAACTTATCGAAGGTGAGACCAAGCTTCAGCGAAACTACATGGATTTGCTTCCCTTCTCCAACGGCGCACAAACGAGAACAGCCCTTTAAAACGCAAGGCAGTGTGAAGTTATCCGGCGAGAACTCACTGAGAAGATGAGTGAACAAAAGGATTGCGTCGTGGGAGCGATGGTTCTCGACGTAGCATTTGATCATCATGTTCCATAAAGGAAGTGAAGGGCTTTGGATCTTGTCGAAAACGGAGCGGGCGGAGATTAGGTCGTTGATGGGTTTGGCTGTGTAGAGTGAGAGAAGGCGGGAAGAGACGGAAGAGTGATTGAAAGTTCCGGTTTTGAGAGATAAAGAGTGGAGCTGCTTAGCTTCTTCTATGGTTTCCGAGGACCTGAAGAGGGATAATTGCTGGTGGTGGTGGTGGTGGACGACGGAGTATGGTGGCGCCACCGCTGCTGCGTTCTGCATTTTGAAGATTCAAATCCAGTTTGAAGAGACGAAGTGGATGTGTGTTCTTGTTTTTCTTTCTTGGTTCCTTTATTGTTTAACACACACCAAAATGATTATTATTATTATTTTATTTTATTTTTTTATCGAGAACACCAAAATTATTGTAAATTCATAAATTTGTAAAACAGATTAAGAAAGAAACACAACAACAACAAAAAGAAAGCCTAGAAACTTTCAAATAACAAAAGAGTAGAGAGAGAAAGTGATCGGAGCTTCGATTAATGTCCAAAGAGGATATTAATATGACGGATACGGGGGAGAGGGATAACTCTCCGGGGATCCTCCAGGGGCGCAGATGTCATGGGCACAGAAATTGTCGGAGAAGAGTGTTGGAGGGATGCCCGTACCAGAAGAGGTGATAGAGGAGGGTTTTGTGTTGGATCGTTTGAGTTTGGAATTCCCAGATGGGGAAGATGGTGAACCAGTCATCACAGTTGGGGAAGAAGTGATCAAGGCAATGAATGGCTTATGGCAGAGATCTATGATTGTCAAAGTTCTTGGACGGTCAGTGTCGATGGTGATGTTGAATCGTAAACTCAGAGAGCTATGGAGACCGGCTGGTGGGATGCATATTGTGGATTTGCCGAAACAACATTTTATTATTCGTTTTGAGAGGGAAGACGAGTATTTAGCAGCGCTCACTGGAGGTCCTTGGAGAGCGTTTGGGAGTCTACTTATGACTCAAGCTTGGTCACCTGACTTTGATCCTTTAAGGGAGGAGATTCTGACAACTCCGGTTTGGGTTCGTATCGCTCATGTTCCAGTCAATCTATACCACAGAACAATTTTGCTGGGAATAGCGAGGGGTCTGGGAAATCCCCTCAAGGTGGATCTCACAACACTGATGTTCGAAAGAGCTCGTTATGCTAGGATTTGTGTAGAGATCAACCTGAAGAAACCTCTTAAGGGTTCAGTAATGATTAATGGAGAAAGGTATTTTGTTTCCTATGAGGGGTTAGGCATGATCTGTTCAAGCTGTGGAATAGTGGGACACTTGGTTCATGCTTGCCCACGGAATGTTTCAGAGCCTCCTACGGCCATACAAACCCAACGGAATGTCGCCAGTGAACTGGAGAGCAAAAATCAATCAGATGGGTTTACAGTGGTGCGAGGGAAAGGAAGGAAACCGACGTCACCGCAACCACAGGTAGAAACTGTCATGTATAAGGAGGTTGGAAAAAGATCTGAGAATGCCTCAACTGCAAAAGATAAGACCAAGACTGTAGTATCGAATCGGTTCAAAAATCTTGCTGATAATCTGGATACATCAGGCAAGAGGGAGGAGACGATCTCGGTGGGCGACAAAGAGACGATCTCAGTGGGCGATAAAGAGACGAATGAGTATTCAAACAGACAAGATGGGAAAGGATGTGGACCCCAAAATTTACAAATGGTCTTCTCCGCAACTGGTGGAGATAATCAAGCCGTTAGTTTGGGGAAGAGGGAGAAAGGGACTGGGCCCGTAATGAGACATGAAAAGCCCAGAGTACATAAGTTTACAAAACCTATGAGGGGTCTTGTTTTCGGCCCAACATGCGGAGATTCTGAGGTAATGATGAATGGGAAACGCTTGCGCATTGAACAAGAGTGCTCGGGGAGATCAAATGTTGTCGTTGTTTCAAAAATTGTGGATACCTTAAAGCAACAATTGCAACCGACACGGGGGGATGTTCTAGCAATGGTGGCTACGGAGGTTCGCTCTGATGTGAAAGGGATGACCTCTGGGACGAAGGAAAAGGATGAAACGCAGATTCCTTCTGCTGAGAGACAGTAGATTATCCTGGAGGGGCCTCTTTTTCAGTATTATTTCGATGATGAATGTTTTGTTGTGGAATTGCCGGGGGGCAAATAAACCTAGCTTTCGAAGATCTATCAGGTATCTTTTGAAGAAATTTAGTACGGATGTTCTTGCACTTTTTGAAACTCACGCAGGAGGAGATCGTGCGAAGACAATTTGTCAACGATTGGGTTTTGCGCATGCTTTTCGAGTTGACGCAGTGGGTCAAAGCGGAGGAATTTGGTTGCTTTGGCGAGATGCAGTGGGACAAGTTGATATTATTCACTCAACGGATCAGTTTATTTATGCGAAAATAGATAATGGAATTGAGGTTCTCAATTTGATCGTCGTGTACGCGGCTCCTTCTGGTTCTCGTCGGAGGGGCCTTTGGAATATGTTGAAAGATACTTGTCAGGGAATAGCGGGTCCTCTTATTATTGGAGGGGATTTCAATACTATAGTAAGGGTTGATGAGCGAACAGGAGGGAATGGAAAATTGACTACGGATTCGTTGGCTTTTGGGGATTGGATTAATGATATGGAGCTTATTGACATGGGTTTTAATGGAGGGAATTTTACTTGGCGGAGGGGAAACTCGGTAGGTACGTGTGTTGCAAAGAGGCTGGATAGAGTGTTATGTTCTGCACAAGCGCGACTTCGGTGGCAGGAAGCTTCGGTTAGGCATCTTCCTTTCCTTGCTTCTGATCATGCACCGCTATATGTCAAATTGGTACCAGAATCAAAACGAAATTTGAATCGAAGACCGTTCCGGTTTGAAGCAGCTTGGCTTTCCCACCCAGCTTTCCATGATCTTGTTGCACAGTCTTGGAATCGAAATGTAAATACGCAGGATGCGTTATTCAGCCTTCAACAAGTTCTCAAGAAATGGAATAAAGAGGTCTTCGGCGAGATAGTAACCCGGAAGGAGAATTTACTTAGTGAAATTTGTAAGGTTCAAAATGAGCTGGATCGTTCAGTCACTGACACGCTGTTACTGAAGGAGGAGAATCTACTAAAAGAATTGGATGTGGTACTAGAACAGGAGGAAGTTCTGTGGTTCCAGAAGTCAAGAGAGAAGTGGGTACTCCATGGAGATAGGAACACGACTTTCTTCCATTTATCGACGGTTATACGCAGGCGCCGAAATCGTATTGAGATGCTTAAAGATGATGCTAATAGATGGATTACAGATGCGAAAGAATTGGAGAAACTCGCCCTTCAGTATTATCAACGTCTGTATTCTTTGGATGATGTCGAAGAGCGAGAGTTACTTTTACCTCAAGCTGGCTTTCCGCAGTTGTCTGGAGATGACAAGTCTTATTTATGTAGACCATTTACTGAAGTTGAGATTGAGCAAGCAGTTAAAGGAATGGGAAAGTTCAAAGCTCCAGGACCGGATGGTTTCCAACCTGTCTTCTATCAACATTGCTGGGAGACGGTGTGTGAGTCGGTTTTCAAGTTTGCTTTCCAGTTTTTTGATTCAGGGATACTGCCGCAGAGCACAAATGATGCACTACTTGTCCTCATTCCTAAGGTATTTAAACCAGAAAAGATAACTCAATTCCGACCCATTAGTTTGTGTAATGTTTTATTTAAAACAATTACTAAAACAATGGTAGTTCGGTTGAAACGGGTTATGCCAAAACTGATAAGTCCAACACAGGCTAGCTTCATCACGGGAAGACTAGGCACAGATAATATTATACTTGTTCAGGAAGTGGTACATTCTATGCGTAGAAAGAAAGGAAAAAAGGGTTGGATGTTGTTGAAATTGGACTTAGAAAAAGCTTATGATCGCATTCGATGGGACTTTTTGGAGGACACATTGCATGCGGCTGGACTCTCGGATTTATGGTGTAAGTGGATTATGCAGTGTGTTGTTGGACCTACAATGAACTTGTTATGGAATGGGGAAAAGACTGAAGGTTTCAAGCCATTGCGAGGACTTAGACAGGGAGATCCACTCTCTCCTTATCTCTTTGTTCTTTGTATGGAAAGATTATGTCATTTGATTGAGATGTCTGTTATGGATCGTCAATGGAAGCCCATAAGACTTTCACGAAGCGGACCTCTTCTCTCTCACATATGTTTTGCAGACGATTTGATCTTGTTCGCTGAAGCATCTGTTGCTCAGATACGTGTAATCCGACGGGTTTTGGAAACTTTTTGCCTCGCCTCAGGCCAGAAGGTCAGCTTAGAAAAATCTAAGATCTTTTTCTCCGAGAATGTTTCACGCCAATTGTGTAAAATGATTAGCGACGAGAGTGGGATTTCGGCTACAAAGGAGCTTGGTAAGTATCTAGGTATGCCAATCTTACAAAAGCGGATTAATAAAGAAACATATGGAGATGTCCTAGCTTCGGTGTCTTCCAGGCTGGCTGGGTGGAAGAGTCAAATGCTCAGTCTTGCAGGACGTATAACTCTGACAAGATCGGTAATCGCATCCATCCCGGTCTATTCGATGAGCTCTATCATCCTCCCGAAGCATACTTTGGCTACTTTGGATAAGATGTCTCGAAATTTCCTTTGGGGCACTACGAACGAGAAGAGAAGACAACACTTACTTTCGTGGGATAAGGTATGTCAACCTAAAGGCAATGGTGGCTTAGGGATCAGACGATCTTCAGATATGAATCTAGCGATTATTGCGAAATCGGGATGGCGTGTTCTACAGGAAAAAGATAGCTTGTGGGTTTCTGTGATCAAACATAAGTATCGAGTTGGAGAGGTGGATGACAGCTCGTGGCAAATTCCGAAACCACATTGGTCTTCTACTTGGAGAAGCATCTGCTCGGGAGTGCGGAAAGTGGTGAATGGTGCGTTAAACTGGGTGATTGGAGATGGCCGGAAGGCAAAATTTTGGACAGATAGATGGTGCTCGAATACCCCATTGTTAGAATCTGTTGTTGCACCTCTTCATCCGGGTCAGTTAAATCTTTCCGTTCGAGACTTATGGATTGATGATTTTGGATGGGATTTCTCTAGGATTTTACCTTACGTCACGGAGAAAACATGTTCGCTTCTGGGTGCGTTTGTAGTTGACACCATTACTGGAGCAACAGACAGGATATCTTGGGGATGGAGTAATAATGGTAAATTTTCTGTTACTTCAGCTTATGCGCGAATAACTAGGAGTTTGGAGTACAAACAAGATGTCGCTAAGTTTTTTAACAGAATATGGGGGGTGTTAGCACCAGAGCGATGCCGTGTTTTCTTGTGGCAATGCGGACTGCAAATTGTTATGACCAACGAGGAGAGACAGAGAAGGCATTTGGCATCTTCAAATATCTGCGAAATTTGTAAAGGTGGGGTTGAATCCTGCTCCATGTTCTTAGAGATTGTCCTGCAATGGTGGGGATCTGGGAGAGAATTGTGCCGCGGATTAAGAAAGAAGTTTTCTTTACGCAATCCTTGCTTGTGTGGATTTATACAAACTTAGGTGAGAATCAGGGAGATATACCATGGTCTACTCTTTTTGCAATTGCAGTTTGGTGGGGGTGGAAGTGGCGATGCGGAAATATTTTCGGAGATAGGAGACTGTGCAGGGATCGTGTTCGTTTAATTAAAGAGAAGGCAAGGGAAATGGTTGCCGCAACAAACAAGGATACAACATCTACTAGACGGCAGGGGAAGTTAACGGAGGCCAAGGTTGGATGGAAGCCGCCATCGTTGGGGTGGTGGAAGGTGAATTCCGACGGAGCTTCGAAGGGGAACCCTGGTTGTGCTTCAGCTGGGGGTGTTTTGAGGGACTACCAAGGTCAGTGGTATGGTGGTTTTGCAATTAATATTGGGTTTTGCTCAGCACCTCTAGCGGAATTATGGGGGGTGTATTATGGTCTCTACATAGCTTGGAATAAGAGAGTCAATAAGCTGGTAGTTGAAGTTGATTCGGAGATGATTGTTGGTTTTCTCACGAAGGGAATAGATGATTGTCATCCCCTTTCATTCCTGGTACGTCTGTGCCAAGGCTTTATCTCGAGGGACTGGATAGTCCGTGTAGTTCACGTGCATAGGGAAGCAAACCGCCTAGCGGACGGTTTGGCGAACTTTGCGTTTACTTTGCATCATGGTTTTCATTTATTTGATTGTATACCACCTTCGGTGGAACCTTTGTGGGCAGATGATTTAGCCGGCCGTTCTTGGTCTCGGCGTGTTCATGTGTAATTTGTTTTTTCTAATAAAACACTGAGAGATCCTCTCTCGGTTTCATTACCAAAAAAAAAAAATTCATAAATTTGTTTTAGGCCTCTGCAAGTTACGGATCCTAAACTGAATCCAATCCAAAATAAGGGGTACTGATCTGAACCGAAACTGATATGAATGTCCGAACAAAATCCAATATTCATATATCAAAGAATCGGACCCAAACTTGAACTGAACCAAATAATTTCAAGTTAATAACACGATTTATTCTATGAGAAATGAGAAGCTGGACAAATTTAAAATTGGTGTTATCAGCAGGAGATAGCAAGAAGCTACAACAAGAAAGTAAAAATGAAGATGTTTCAAATTTTAATTGGGTGATTGGGTATTGAATGGTATTTGCCAAAACATAAAGAAATCTGGCGAACGAAAGCTCGGCCTCAATTGGGAATATCCTTACAAAACCATTAAGATACATTGATGCATCTCCAATGGTGTGACTAAGGGATTCTAAAAATAGAGTTCTGAACAAATGAAATAATATTAAACAATTTAGAGGTTCTAAAAATGGAGACAAGAAATTTTAAAAACTCTAATTCAAGAGTTTTCTTGGAGGGATTTCAGAACTTCATATCAATTTTATATTATAATTTATTTTTTTAGTATATTTATAGAATTTTTCTTAAAATTTAAGAACTCAATTGTTGGAGATGGCCTTACCGCATCTCTAACGATGTGGTTATGGAGTTATAAAAATAGGGTTCTGAACAAAAAATATAATATTAAATAATTTTGGGTTCTAAGAATGGAGAAAGAAAATTCTAAAAACTCTAATCTAAGAAACTTTTTGGGAAGGGTTCAGAACTTCATATCCAGAGACCAGAGCCGTGCCTAGCATTTTTGATGCCATAAACAAAAAAATAAATTATTAAAAAAATTAAAAAACTTTAAATAATAAAAAAATGAAAAACAGTTTAAAATAAATAAAATATTTAATTTTTTGAACGATCAATATACAAATTTTATTTAAGAAGCTGTCATATAAAAGTGTATTTTATCACAAAAGACAAATAAAAAAGTGATAGAATGAAAAAAAAGAAAAGAACAACCAATGGTGAAAAAATAAGAATGGATAATAGTAACTTAAATATTTGAATGTTAAACTGTGACTAAAGTGAAAGAGTTTAAAAACATTGGGGATATTTGAATATTGCACAAAATCTTAATTAGAAAGAAAGAATTATCACAAGTAGATCCACATATATAAATTATACATTTGCCTTTCTAACTAATTTTTAAAATTTGATGCCGTAGGCAAGAGCTTCTTAGATAATTTAATAGGCACGGCTCTGTTCATATCAATATTATACTCAGAGTGTGGTGCTCGAACGTGTCGATTTGGAGCTGTACGGTGACTTTGGCGTTAAAACGTCTAATAACAAAAAGGCTAGTAAAAAGTGTATCCCAAATCAAAAAAAAAAGTTAGTCTATTTGGGCCCAATTTCTAAAAGCCAATGATTATTTACCAATTACAACTCATTTTTTACCTAATCGACTAATTTATTCCAAGTTTCTTATTCTTCTTTCACTTTCGACGGCAAGCTGAGAATTTTGTTGAACACATGAACCCAAATTGCAGTCCTTCAACCTCAAATCTAGAATAAATCAAGACCAAATCATCTGTATAAGAAGCTCTGAAAGCTTATATGTTTCTGTTGAGATTTCTAAAAAATTGGTGAAATAAGTTGTACTTTCCTTTCATTTATCTAATTTGGTATTTGATATTTCTGTGAATTTTAAATATATTTATCATCTGTACAAAAATTTGTATTGTTTTATATATAAAAATAATTTAAAATTTTAAAATTATTAAAAAGTTAAAATTATTGAAAAAATTACTCCCGAGTATTCCCCGATTTTTTTCGATTTTTGTCAACTCGCTAGTCCCGTATCAACCGTACGCGTCGCGCCTAGCGAAATTTCGAACCTTACTCTTACTTTGTTTTAATATATTTATAAAACCTTTTTAAAATTTTAGAACTCCATGGTTGGAGATGGAGAAGCTTCGAGGACCAATTGAACAGCCGCAACATCATTGCTGCAATTAAACAAAGAGTTACACTATTAGTATATTATAATATACTCATTATGTTTCATAATATTTGATATTTTGACGAAAACACAAAGATTAAGACATGTAATACTTGTATTTTGTTTACGTTGAATGCTATATATTATTGTAAATAGAAAGAACAAAGATAATATAATAGTTCGCAATGATTAGTAATTTCAGAAGTGGAAAAGCCAATTATTATATTAAACTCCAAATAAAAAGAAATGTTGGAGAGTATAGTTTAAACACAGACTTTTACACTTAATGCCTCAAATGAGTTCTTATTTAGAAAAATAAAAATTCACAAATTTTAGGAAAGCAAATTCTCGCAGGTAGCTAGATAGGTCAGTATCTCTACACAGCTTGGTCTTTTCTCTGGTTCTTCCAACCAACAATCTACAGAACAACAAGACAAAGATTCCTTGAGAATCTGTTTATTGTAAAAATGTATAACCGTTATTAAAGAAACAATAATTAGTTTTTGAGGGGTCACACAAACCTTCAATAAGCTTAGCTAACGGTCCTTCAGGTATTTCGAGCCGAGACCCATCGTTTGCAACACTATGAATTACCTGAAAACAAGATTTGCACACCAAAATTTTAGATTTGTTGTTAAGTTTTTAGTACCAAGCGTTGTTTTTATTCAATGAACAGACTTCTTCTTTTGAGACTCCTTCCCATGGCTTAGATATGGTGCAAAGCTCCCACATTATTACACCAAAACTAAAGATATCACACTTTTCCGAGAATGATTCATTGCGGAAAACTTCAGGAGCAACCCACTCGGGTGTTCCTGCAGGTACAGTGTCTTTCACCGTCGTGCCTTCTATCATTCTCGAGAGCCCAAAGTCACATATTTTAACTGTCCAATCGCTGCTCAGCAGGCAGTTCGCACTTTTTAAATCGCGGTGGACTATTCCCATATGATGTATGCACATCAAACCCCTGGAACACATATAGAAATTCAGATGATTACAAGATTCTCAAGTTTTCTTAATAGAAGTCGATGATCCATTGATGAAAAGTATACAAGCGTAGAAATCAAATACCTGCAAATATCATGCAGCATATTTATCTTCTCCCGCCAACTTAAGTTCTTCATTTCGTCAGTCGAGTGGAGAAAATGATACAAGGACCCTCTTTCCGCATACTCTGTGACCAGTGATAACTGAGGAGACTTTGTGCATGCTCCATGAAACATAATAACTACAACAAGTATAATGTCTTTGTTACTTAAAACATATTAATCTCATGAAATGATGTGTAAAGATCGTCGGGCAAGTAATCAAAGGCAAAAGAAATAGATGATGGTTACCATTGGGATGTTGAATACGGCTGCACATAAGAGAAGACAAGAAGAGAGGTCAGAAGACAAGTTGAGACATAATTTACTCCAAACTAAATAAACAACATAAGAGATTATGGAGGACATTAGATATATATATATATATACCTAACAATGAATATCTCACTGCATATATCTTTTATGTTCTCAAATGTAGCTTCTTGATCAAGAAACATCTTGATTGCAACTTCTGTTCCCTTCCACGTGCCACGAAATACTTCTCCTGAACTTCCTGGATGGTAAATAGAGTGGATTACTTGGATTTAAAAAGTGCTAATATATCCATATCTCTTTCAGCTTAATACAGATAAATGGGACTTGAAAAACACTCTACAGGACTTCAATGAGATAAAGCAATATTCTTACCAATTCCAATAGAAGTTCCAACGTTCAAAGCGGAGAAATCTATGTCACATTCTTTATATGGTAACAAAGGCTTATTCTGGAACATTGGAGATGCTAATACCTCATTCCAGATATCGATATCAGGAAAGTTTTTACATACATTTTCCTGGAGATCATGGCTCTCAATTCCATCATTCTCACATCGCTCCTTGGGGAAGCAAATTTGTTTCAAGGATTCACTTATAGTTCCCACTGATCTGAAACAGATTGTCAAAGTCTACTTTTTAAGTACAGTAATAATGCTACAAATTTGTAATACCATAGTTCAAATCAAATATTTTTTTTTTAAATTATCATTAACGCAATAGGCGTAAAAAGTACCTTGATGCATCATCGCTGAATTCTTGGACTGGCTGTTTGTCACCATTGAGCATGAACCTCTCACGAGCTCTAACGTAAGGATACTCAGGACTGAACATCAATACAAATTAAAATCACATAAATTAAAGAAAAGACATGTTAAATGATCAATTCCATGACATATTTGAAAGTCTTTGGCCTCAAGTTATCTCATGCAAATAGTAGAGATAGAACAAGAATAACCTGGAATTAGCAGTACGTTGTTTCCTGATGACATTTCCTTGGCTATACTGCAAAGATTCAGTAGCTATGTTTGGCTCACTTCTTGACAAACTGATAAAACAACAACAAACAAATTTGAAGATTTGAAATTTAAATATTTTTTTGTTACATGTAACTGAGAAGTTCTTAGCAAAACATGTAAATATTTCTTACCTCTCGTGATCCATTTGTTCCATATAACCATACATGGGACTTTTTGGCTCCAATGGTGAATGACAAGCGCCATTCCCAGAAACTGAAATAGGAGCCATGAAAATTTCCTTGCTTGACATAGGAATAAGCTCAACATGAGATTGATTTAGGTCGACCATCATTTCCACAGTATTGTGCATAACCACAACATACATATGGTTATTTGAGTGGACACTAGAAGAATCACTAGGACAACCCTGATCAAGAAAATTAACAAAAAAAAAAAAATGTCAAATTCTCAGAACCAATCAATGACATGTACAAAGTCGAATGATATAGTTATTACACTTCTATACAATACTTACCTTTACAAGCTTACTCTTAATATTAACAGCATCAGCTAGAACTTTAAACAAGATGGCTCGAACACGGCAAGAACCATGTCTAAACTCTCCTAGCAGTGGAAAACCATGACTTCCAAATGATTGCGTAGTTTTTGGTGGTCGTTTATAAAAATCTACCACCTCCGAAAAAGAAGGAAATACATTAATTAGGATTTTTCGGTAACATAGTATACATTCCCTAAAAATCATGTGATGTGCCACGAAGAATCTAGTAAATGAGATCATAGATATTTGTTTTTCTTAATTAGAATCAAAGGTAGGAAATAAAAAAAACTTAACTGCACACCAAAATTCATGAATCTGCAACCTAAATTATAAACTAACTTGAATGGTGTACACACTTTTATACTAGACTGAATTTATTATAAAATAATATTGAATATTGAATATATAAAAGTATATTTGGATATATTAAAATTTTAAATAATAACTAAAAGTAATTGTACATATATATAGTTTTTAACCAATATTTATCGACATACAATGTGAGTTTTGAAAAATTAGCCTTTTTTATTGAAATCAAACAAAACTTTAGTAGAACTAAACCAAAATTTTATCAATCTAGCATAAAATAAATGAAATTCATATTACCATAAAATTATGCCGAAATAATATTTTGATTTTAATTTGAGTCCATTTCAATATCTGAAGCAAACTAGTTTTAAATTTGATCTTCATTTTTTTTTATATCTGAATTATCTGAAGCAAACCGACCTGAATATTTATATGCAGAATCAGATATTCATTGTATGAGCCACAATTAGATAATGGTAGTGGATATTCTTACCAGTGAACCAATTTTCTTAATATTTTTAACCGGATTTGAGTTCAATCCTTTGACGAGTTTGATGATCAAGTGCTTTAGCCTAAAAAGCTTGCTATCTTCCTCAAAATCTACAAGAATCACATCACCCTTTAGACGTTCGTCACCCAGAGCACGAAGTTCGTCCAGTGTAGGAATGCTTTTAAAAAGCTTCAACCTATCATCCTGTCGAAAATCCAAGAACATAATCAGTTTATAAAAACAATGCATCTTGACAAAGAAGTTGCTAAACAAGAAAAATATCGACGTAAATATAGCTTACTTGGAGCACAGAGTAAAAACCATTTTGGATCGGTTCAGATAATGACCCAGTACTCCAAAGAATATTTGATGCTATATAACATGACAGCCCATATTGAACAAGCTTTCCTGGCAATTCTTCAGTATTTGAAATTTCTTCTTCTAACCCAATAGAAACTGATATGGGACTCTCCAAAACATCTGACAGCCTCAAAGTTGGACTCGGAGGTTCCGGTTCTGTTGGCAAAATATCATTTTTTGTCTCTTCTATTTCCATCTCTCTCAGGTCATTATTTCTTGTCTCTTCCATCTTCATCTCTCTCAGGTCTAAAATCACATGAGTGCATATTCTTAATCTACAAGGCTCCCAAAAAAAATACAAATATATTGAGGATCAAACTTCTAATACCTGTAGCTTGGTCCTGGAGGTCAGCTAGCCTGCATAGGCAAAAACATAATGGTTAAGTAAAACTTGAAATGAAAATAGAGTGATCATTAAGAAAATTATGAAACTAAACAAAAAGAGGCGTTTAGTGTTTCACTTTGACATCTACACATTCCAGTTATAAGTAAGGTGCATTTAATTTTTTTCTTGAATCAAATCTTTATTAGTACATGAACATTTTTCAAATTCAAGAATTTTCAAGAACTGTTTCAAACTATTCATATTGATGGATTTTTCGTACTAGAAAAGAAAAGCAGACAAAAGAAGTACTTAAGTTACTCTTACGTTATTTCGGATTCTTGAACAGCCCCTCGGCAACATTTGCAACAGTTAGATCCCATCAAATCCCCTGGTGACAAAATTCCAAAAACCTGCACGTAATTTCAACTCATATACATAGCTTGACCAGAGTAATTTCCTTCAATCTACCTCCAAAGAGTAAGCTTTCAACTCAGTAATAATCATAATGCAAAACCCCATCAAACATTAAAGCCAGTAGAAAGACCGATCCAAACACACAAGAAACCATAAAACCAAATGGTTAAGTTCTTGAAAAAATAAATAATCAACCTTGTTAAAGAGATAAAGAAGAATGAGGGTTTATGAGACTCTCACAGCAAGTGGGTCAATGAATTCGATGACTCCTCACAATTCAACTTCAAACAGCTAAAGAGTATTGAGAGAATAAATATGTCTGTATATGCAAACAGATTGCAAAAGAAACTTATGTATGAAATTGGATTTTGGGGGTGTTTATAGTTTGGTCTTATAGTTTTCATTTTCATGGCAGAAAAAGAAAACACATTTAATTATATTTAAAAATAAACATATATGATGTGGAAGAAATAGATTACAAGACATTTAATAAAATTAACTCAAATAAGTTCTTTTTTAGTAGATATAAATGAAAAAATCTATATATAAATATATATAATTTTATTTCTCTTATGAATATGATGACACATATCACTATTAAAATTGATATAAATAGGTAAGTATAATCTAATATATATAAAAAGAAGCTAATAATCAAAATAATTTAAAGCTAAATTCTGATATATATATAAATGACTAGATAGATTTTACTGAAACAAAGATAATATATTATTTCTTATATTATATCTCATTAAATGGGAAAATTCATTTAATTTACTGAAATCAGTGGGTTTCATATATTTAATTACACTAGCATATTCATAATAATATAAATATATATCAAATCACTTAAAATTATTATTATATTTTCAACATCAGCCAAAAAATCAATTTTTGATCAATGAAAAATATACATGTGACATTTGTTGAAGAACACAAAATTATGTCAAATGCAAGAAACTAAGTGTTTGTGTCAATTAGGTTTTCATTATTTTTATCTAACTTAAGATGCTTCTTCTATTATAGCGAAATAAATATTCTCTCTGTCTTTCGTCTGAATCAGCAGTTTCAAAACAAAAAATTATATATACATAAAAAACATAAACATATCTAAGAAACAAATGGCTGAAAGAGAGACATAACCTATGTTATGTGTGCTAAATTCAACCGACTAGAGTTTTTAAGAAACTTCATTTGGCTCTCTATCAGAATCAAGCAAGTGAGGGTTTTATTAAAGTAGATTATCTCATTATTTTTCATTTTCTCAGTTATAATACTGCATTGATATTTTTATATGATAGTATATTATTCTATAAAAAAAATTAAAATATTATTTTCAAGTACTTCAAGTACAAGTTAAAACACACATGTAGATTCAGATGATTACAAAATTATACTGATTCTATTTCTAAGTTTTCCTATTACAAGTTGTTGATCTAATGTCATGCAGCATATTTACCTTCTATTGCCAACTTAAGTTATTCATTTCATAAGTCGAATGGAGAAAATGATACAAGGACCCTCTTTCCACATACTTTGAGACCAGTGAGAGCTGAGGAGACTTTGTGAATGCTCTATTCTATAGCTTTGTGATCAAGAAACATCTTGATCATTGTTCCTTTCCTAGTGCCACAAAAAAATTTCCAGAACATCCTATATGGCAAATAAAGTGAATTAGTTGGATTTCAATGTGCTAATAGATCCATATCCAAGCTTCCTCCGTGAATATATCTCTTTCAGTTTAATATGAATTAATGGAATTCGAAAACCCTCCACAAGACTTCAAATATGATAAAACAATATTCTTATCAATTCCAGTATGAGTTCCAATTTCCAAAGTGGAGAAATCTATGTCACATTCTTTATTTGGTAATAAAGGCTTATTCTGGAAACATTGGAGATGCTAGTACCTCAATCCCATCATTCTCACCTTGATCTTCCGAGAAGCGAATCTGTTTTTAAGATTTACCTGAACTGAAACAGATTGTCAATTTTATTTTTAGATTAGAAATTTGTAATATCACACACGTCCAACGTTGTTGTATATCGACAACATATTGCATCAAAAGTACATAAAAATAAACAATATATTGATAGTTCAAATCAAATATATATGATTTTTTTTTTTTTTAATTTTATCATTAAAGCAATAAGCAAAAGAGTACTTTGATGCATCATCACTGAATTCTCGGACTGGTTGTTTGTCACCAATCAGCATGAACCTCTCACGAGCTCAAATTAAATTCAAATAAGTTAATGAAAGGACATGTCAAATGATAAATTCCACGACATAATCGAATGTCTTTGGCTTCAAGGTATCTCATGCAAATAGTAGGAATACTTTTAAAAAGTTTCAATCTATAATCATGTTGAAAATGCAACAACGTAAATTAATTTTTAAGAACAAAAGTTTCTTAACAAAAAAAAGTTACTAAACAAGAACAATATTGACGTAAAGATAGGTTCCACGGATCACAGAGTAAAAATCATTTTCGATAAGTTCAGAAAACCACACAGTACTCCACAAAATATTTGATGCTATATAACATGACAGCCCATATTGAACAAGATTTCATGGCAATTCTTTAGTATTCGAAATTTCTTCCTGTAAATTGGATCTCTCCAAAACTTCTGATGGCCTCAAAGTTGGACTTGGAGGTTCTGGTTCTGTTGGCACATCATCATTTCTTGTCTCTATTATTTTTATCTCTCTCAGGTTATTATATTCTTGTCTCTTCCATCTCCATCTTTCTCAGGTCTAAAATCACATGAGTGTGTCTCCTTAATCCATATGGCTCCCTCTAGAAAATACATAAAAAATATTGAGAATCTAACTTCTAGAACCTGCAGCTTTGTCGTGGAGGTCAGCCAACCTGGACAGGCAAAAACATAATGGTTATGTAAAACTTAAAATAAAAATAGAGTCTGATCACTAAGAAAAATATGAAATCAAACAAAAAAGGGCATTTTCAGTGCTTCCGCTTTGATATCTACACATTCCAGTTATAAATTAGGTACATTTAAATTTTTTCCTTTTTATCAAGTAAGAAAATAATTGTTTCTTACCCATGAATGTGGTCTTATAGTTATTTTTCTATGGGATTGTTATATTTCTAATGGGATTGTGAGTGGTATTTCAATGGACATTTGAAAACCAATAAATTTCTAATGGGATTATTAGTGGTATTTCAATGGACATTTGAAAACCAATAAATTTCTAATGGGATTGTTAGTGGTATTTCAATGGACATTTGAAAACCAATAAATTTCTAATGGATTGTTGGTATCCTCCCACTTATCACTAATGCGTTCATCTCCACTATGATGGATGGTTGAGATTGAATCAATGAATGAGGAATAAGGTCCTCTCCCCACCTATAAATAGATGTCATCACAAATCATCACAACAAGAAAAGAAAAACAGCACATAAAAGAGAGAGGTTTATAGGAAGGGGAGAGAAACCGTATCTCCTACCTAAAGAACTAAGAGTTCATTGTCTTTAGTTTATAAATCATTAAGGAAGCTTCACTTCTAAGGAAAGATCAAAGGAGGCTTCACTTCTACAATGAATGGAGGTATTTATTAAATTCTCTTTATGATTCTATTATGTGATTAATTTAGATGATCAAGATCTTGGGGTTCATGTTAAAAGAATGATATAACATGTGGTATCAGAGCTATTGGTTATGAACATCTAATTAATCCATTAAGAGTAATAGATTTATGGTTTAAATAACTGAAAATTAAACCTGAAAGTTAAGCATGTTTGTAAACTTGAATCTTTGCTTAATTTTCATTTTGTACATAACTTTTGCATGTACATAAGTTGTAGAAATTTTCAGAATTCATAAAGGATTGTTCTTCTCATAAATTGTGAAGAAATTATCATTAAAAAAAAAAAAATTTGTACATAAGTTTTACAAGAAAGATATATATGTAAGAATTCTGAAAGTAAGTTATATACAAAAGAAATTTATGAGATTTTTTTTAAAGAATAAAGCTTAGTTTTTCATAATGTGCAAAATTAAGATTTTGATATCACCAAAATGGTTTTATCATATAATGAATTGTAAAAGAAAACCAATATATTTAAGTAAATTTTGATATATTTTATGTATTAATTAGCTACCCACAGGTAGGCTAGTGACATAATACATGATCAATAATTTATAAGAGTATTTGTATATAAGATAATTAAGTATATCCACAGATAACTTAATTAGTCTAATACAGATCTCTATAAAAAGTTTCTGAAAGCATGATCTTATGATCGATTATAGTGACTACCCACAGGAGCACTATAATCCATAGTCATATGCATTCAATAAATTAAGTTAATGTGTTGTTTAAAATTAGAAGTCTAATTAAAGCTTGTTATATCTTTAAATCACAACATCATTTCCCGCTACTTTGTCATATATGGTTGCTACTGTTTCAATCCTCACTGGAACCAACTTCTCAGAATGGAAAGAGAAAGTTGAGTTCACATTAGGAGTACTAGATATGGATTTGGCGCTTCGTGAAGAAGAACCAAATCCCTTAAGTATAGATAGTACTGAGGAAGAAATGGCTATCCATAAAGCTTGGGAAAAAGCAAACAGATTAAGCATGATGTTTTTAAAGATGACAATAGCTAGCAATATAAAAACTTCCCTTCCAGATGCAGATAAGGCTAAAGATTATCTTGCATCTGTAGAAGAACGGTTTAAGACTGCAGACAAATCCCTTGCAGGGAAACTTATGGCAGATCTTACAACCATAAAGTATGATGGGACAAGGTCTATGCATGAACATTGCATTGAGATAACCAACCTTTCAGCCAAATTAAAGAATTTAGGAATGGAAGTGGACGATTCATTTCTTGTCCAATTTATCCTAATTTCACTACCTCCTCAGTACGGACCATTTCAGATCAATTATAATGTAATAGATGAAAAATGGACGTCTAATGAATTGGCTAATAAACTAGTCCAAGAGGAGGCTAGACTTGGCCGTAAAGGTATTAAAGTGGCCCATTATGTCCAAGAAGCTGGATCTAAAGCTGGAAAAATGCATCATGCGAACCATAAAAGAGCACCACCCAAAATGAATGATTCTGATCAAGTTAATATGAAGAAAAAGGCAAAGAAAGATTACAGATGCCACTTTTGTAAAAAGGTTGGACACTTTCAAAAATATTGCCCTAAAAGAAAAGAATGGTTTGAAAAGAAAGGTAATCCTATGGGTTCCGTAAGTTTTTTCGAATCTAATCTTACTCACTTTTCTTCGAAATTCTTGTGGATTGATAGCGGTGCTAATGTACATGTAACGAATTCTGTACAGGGATTCCTTATGATCCAGAACATAAAGTCAAGTAAGAACTACTTATTGATGGGAAATCGAGACAAGGCGCCAATTGAGGCTATTGGCACCTATCGTCTCATTTTAGATAGTGGATTTTGTCTTGATTTATTTCAGACACTTTATGTTCCATCTATTTCCCGTAATTTAGTCTCTGTAAGCAAACTTGATTTGGCTGGATTTAAGTCTACCCAAGGAGATGGTTGTATTAATATATTTCTGAACTCTAATCGAATTGGTTCTGGAATATTAGTTGGCGGTCTTTATATGTTAAAACTTGCTGATCAACCTTATGAAACACATCTCTCCTTGCTTACTGTATGTACACTTAAAAATAAAACATGTACTGATAGTTCGTATTTCTCGTGGCATAAAAGATTGGGACACATTTCCCATGAAAGAATCAAAAGATTGGTAAAAGATGGAGTCATTCCGAACCTTGATTTTACCAATATTAAGACGTGTATAGATTGCATTAAGGGTAAGCAAACTAAGCACACCAAGAAAGGAGCCACAAGAAGTACACAGCTTCTTGAAATCGTACATACAGATATTTGCGGACCTTTTGACGTTCCAACTTTTGGAGGTGACAAATATTTTATTACTTTTATCGATGATTATTCACGTTATTGTTATTTATATCTGTTGCAAGAGAAATCTCAATCTGTGGATGTTGGACAAATGTACATTACAGAAGTAGAGAGGCAATTAGATAGAAAAGTGAAAATCATTAGGTCAGATAGAGGTGGTGAATATTATGGCAGGTATGATGAAACAGGACAACATCCTGGACCTTTTGCCAAACTCCTCCAAAAATTAGGAATCGTTGCGCAGTACACAACGCCTGGTTCTCCATGGCAGAATGGTGTAGCTGAAAGGCGTAATCGTACGTACATGGAAATGGTAAGATCCATGATGAGTCATGCTAACTTACCTGTATCTTTGTGGATGGATGCATTACGTACTGCAGTATATATCTTGAATCGGGTTCCAAGCAAAGCAGTTCCAAAGACACCCTTTGAACTGTGGAAAGGCTGGAAACCCAGTCTGTCACATCTCCGAGTTTGGGGATGTCCAGCTGAAGTGAGAATATACAATCCGCATGAAAAGAAATTAGATTTCAGAACGATCAGTGGTTTCTTTATAGGTTACCCTGAGAAATCTAAAGGATATAGGTTTTATTGTCCGACTCATAGTACGAGAATTGTAGAAACCGGTAATGCAAGGTTCCATGAGAATGGCGAGATTAGTGGGTGTGATAAAGTTCAAGATTTGACCATTCAGGAAATTGGGATAAATATCCCTTTACCCTTAGTTCCGAATGTTGGAAATGCTCCCATTGTTGAACCGTTAAACAATGAGGAAAATGCATTGAATGTTCACACACTCCATAATGAATGTACTGCCAATGATAATCATGAAGTACAAGAAGAACCAGCATTAAGAAGATCAACTCGTACGAGAAGATCTGCTATTTCTGATGACTACATGATTTATCAAGTAGAATCTGGAGAATGGAATATTAAAGATCCGGTTTCTTTTTCACAAGCTATGAAAGATGTTAATTCTGATAAATGGATTGATGCCAGTGAAGAAGAAATAGACTCAATGGTTAAGAATGAAGTTTGGGACATCGTTCCATTGCCTGAAGGACACAAAGCAATCGGGTGTAACTGGATCTTTAAGACCAAACTCGATTGTAATGACAATATTGAACGATATAAAGCTAGACGTGTAGCCAAGGGGTTTAATCAGAAGGAAGACATCGATTATAGTGAGACTTTTTCACCTGTGTCTAGAAAAGACTCCCTCAGAATTATCTTAGCATTAGTAGCTCAGTATGATCTTGAGCTGCATCAAATGGATGTGAAAACTGCCTTTCTTAATGGAGACTTGCAAGAAGAAGTCTATATGCGTCAACCTGAAGGATTTATAATCAAAGGTCAGGAAAACATGGTCTGCAAATTAAAGAAATCAATATATGGACTGAAACAAGCTTCGAGGCAATGGTATCTTAAGTCTGATGAAACCATTATGAAATTCGGTTTCAAAGAAAACATTGTAGATCCATGTATATACCTCAAGATCAGTGGGAGTAAGTTCATATTTTTGGTATTGTATGTCGATGACATTCTATTAGCCAGCAGTGATCTTGGTTTATTATGTGAGACTAAGAGCTATCTCTCAAAGAAATTCGATATGAAAGATATAGGTGAGGCATCCTATGTGATAGGAATTGAAATATTCCGTGATAGATCACTCGGAATTTTAGGATTGTCTCAGAAAGCATATATTGATCGAATTCTTGAGAGATTTGGCATGATGATGTGTTCTTCTAACAATGTTCCTATGCAAAAGGGTGATAAACTTAGCCTAAAACAATGTCCGCAGAATGAAATGGAACGTAATGAAATGCAAAAGTTCCCTTATGCATCTCTTGTGGGAAGTTTGATGTATGCACAAGTCTGTACTCGGCCTGATATAAGCCATGCAGTCGGGATGTTGGGTAGATTTCAGAGTGACCCAGGACTTTCTCATTGGAAAGCTGCGAAGAAAGTTTTAAGATATCTAAAGGGAACAAGAAACTACATGCTAACATATCAAAAATCAACACATCCACAGATAGTTGGATTTTCAGACTCAGATTTCGGTGGATGTGAAGATTCTATGCACTGTACTCTCGGTTATGTGTACTTCCTTTGCGGAGGTGCCATATCATGGAAAAGCCAAAAGTCAGATTTGATTTATACATCCACCATGGAAGCTGAGTATGTTGCATGTTATGAGGCTTCTATCCAAGGAACTTGGTTGCGGAACTTCGTGTCAGAGTTTGGGGTTTTGAACTTCATTGACAAACCCCTAACTCTTTATTGTGACAATCAAGCCGCAATCTTCTTCTCGAAGCATGATAGGATATCTAAAGGGGCTAAGCATATGGAGCTCAAATATCTATCATTAAAGCAAGATGTTAAAAGAGAAAAGTTTGTCATTGAACACATAGGCACTGAGCTAATGGTCGCAGACACATTTACGAAAGCTTTACCTCCAAAGACATTTATAAAGCATGCTGAAAGTATGGGTCTGGAGGATAGCACTTAATTATGTTGTCTGGTTATGAATTAGCCTATGTTTGACATTTATAAGAGCTCTCTTATGACTTTTACATCTTATGCATATTCTGTTTCCAACGTGTGCACACAATATGTTAGTTGGTATTATTGATAACAGAATAAGTCTTTAGAAAAAGATATAAAAGAGACCATTATGATAACTCCTACTTATGATTATGGTCTAGCTATGAAAGTAATCGATGTAGTAGTACATGGAAGGAATCATGTTGCAAAATAGTGGGTGACCGCCATGACTCTCATCGATTACTGGATTAGTTAAGACACTTATGAAAGACCAAATGAAAATATAACATCATGCCGGCCTTATGATTCCAACTGAAAACTGTACAAGAACTATACTAACGACCAAGTGGGAGAATGTAAGAAAATAATTGTTTCTTACCCATGAATGTGGTCTTATAGTTATTTTTCTATGGGATTGTTATATTTCTAATGGGATTGTGAGTGGTATTTCAATGGACATTTGAAAACCAATAAATTTCTAATATGATTATTAGTGGTATTTCAATGGACATTTGAAAACCAATAAATTTCTAATGGGATTGTTAGTGGTATTTCAATGGACATTTGAAAACCAATAAATTTCTAATGGATTGTTGGTATCCTCCCACTTATCACTAATGTGTTCATCTCCACTATGATGGATGGTTGAGATTGAATCAATGAATGAGGAATAAGGTCCTCTCCCCATCTATAAATAGATGTTTTGCTCCATCACAATTCATCACAACAAGAAAAGAAAAACAACACATAAAAGAGAGAGGTTTATAGGAAGGGGAGAGAAACCTTATCTCCTACCTAAAGAACTAAGAGTTCATTGTCTTTAGTTTATAAATCATTAAGGAAGCTTCACTTCTAAGGAAGATCAAAGGAGGCTTCACTTCTACAATGAATGGAGGTATTTATTAAATTCTCTTTATGATTCTATTATGTGATTAATTTAGATGATCAAGATCTTGGGGTTCATGTTAAAAGAATGATATAACATATCAAACCTGTAATCAGTAGATGAAGATTTTGCAAATTCAAGAATTCTCAAGAATTGCTTCAAACTATTCACAATGATTGATTTTTCGTACTAGAAAAGAAAATCAGACAAAAGAAGTACTTAAGTTACTCTTAAGTTATTTTGGACTCTTGAACAGCCCCTTGGCCACATTTATCAACAGTTAGATCCCATCAAAACCCTTGGTGACAAAATTCCAAAAACATGCACAGAGTTTCATTTCATATAAATAATTTGAATTTGATCAGAGTAATGCCCTTCAATCTACTCCCAAGTGTAAGCTTTCAACTCAATACCAATCATAACGCAAAACCCCATCAATCTTAAAACTAGCAGAAAGACCGATCCAAACACACAAGAAACCATAGATTCTTGGAGAAAGAAAATAATCAACCTTGTTAAAGAGAAAAAGAAGAATGAGGTTTTAAAGACTCTCACAGCAAGTAAGTTAATGAATTCGATGACTCCTCACAACTCAACCTCTAACAGCCAAACATTATTGAGAGAGTATATTCAAACAGACTGCAACAAAAATTTATGTATGGAATTGGATATTGGGGTGTTTATAATTTGGTCTTATGATTTTCATTTTAATTGCAGATAGAGAAAACACAGTATATTTAAAAACAAACATATATGATGTGAAAGAAATAGATTACAAGACATTTAATAAATTTTTCCCTAATAAGTTCTCTTTTTAGTAGATATAAATGAATAATCTATATATAATTTTATTTATCTCTTGTATATAAGATGACACATCGTTATAAAAATTAATATGAATAGGTAAGTATAATTTTACATATATAAAGATAAGTTAATAATCACAAAATGTAAAGCTAAATTCAGATATATATATAAATGACTAGATAAGTTTTAGTGAAACAAATATAAAATAAAATTTTTATATTATATATGATAAAAATTGAAAAAACCATTTGATTTAACAAAAATAGTGGGTTTCATAACTTTAATTACACTAGTATGTTAATAATAATATGAGAATACAGAAACTAATTGAAAAATCCTTCTAAGATTATTAACATCAGCTAAAATACCATTTTATATATCCATGAAAAATATTCATGTCGCATTTGTTGAAGAAAACATAATCATGTCAAATGCAAGAAACTAAGCATTTGCATCAATTAGGTTTTCATTATATTTATCCAACTTAAGATACTTCTTTTATTAAAGTGAAATGACACTTCTCTTTCTCTTTCGTATGAATCAGTGGTTTCAAAAGAAATTTTATAAATAAAAAAGGACATAAACAGATTCAAGAAACAATGGCGAAAAGAGAGAAATAACATATGTTATATGTGTTAAATTTCAACCAACCATAGTTTTCAGAAACATTATTTGACACGTACCCGAATCAAGGTAAGTGAAGTTTTTGAAACCGCTAATTCAAATGAGTTGCAAAAGAAATTTAGGTATGGAATTGGAATTTAGGGTGTTTATAGTTTGGTCTTACAGTTTTTATTTTAATGGGGGAAATAATACACATTTAAGCATATTTAATATATATATATATATATATATATATATATATATAATTGTGTGGAAGAAACAGATTATAAGACAAAATAAAACCATCCTTCAGCAGTTCTATTTTAGTATATTAATAAAATAATTTATATAAATGCATATAATTTTATTTCTCTCTAATGAATATGATGACACATCATTATAGAAAAGTAAGGGTGTTTAATCTGAATATCGGTTCGGTTTCGGTTCGGTTTGTTTGGTTTTTCGGTTAGTAAAATTTAGCTACCATACTAAATACATACTTACTTCGGTTTGATTCGGTTAAATACCTTTCAGTTTTCGGTTTATTAGGTTTTAAGCCAAAAATTATTAAAATACAATAGAAAAAAACATAGAATGACAAAAGGTACTAAATCATTTATTTAACTTCATAAAAAGCAATCAATGTAGAACTAAAACTTAACTTTCAAAAAAAGATCCACGAAAAAATAGATTAATAGGAAAAAGAGTTATTCGACTCTCCTATATTTGTCTTCCATCCAAATCATGTCTCCTATGATTGATATATTTTTAACAATAAAAAAAACTTATATGTTGGATTTTTAGTTTTGAAATAAATCGTAAAACAAAAGAAAAATGAATACATCTTATATAGTACAACATATAACCTATTTACCTATGTCATAAATGTATTGTAGTGTATATATATATAATTATACAATATCTTATGTTTGATAGGTTTTATTCGGTTTATTCGATTTGTTCGGTTATAAGCCTAACCATATTCATATACTTCGGTTTTCTAAAAATAGCATCCATACAATTTATACGGTTTATATAATAAAATTATCCTTAAGAAATCTTATTTCAGTAGATATTAATGAATAATTAATATATTTCACCAAAAAATGAATAATTAATATTCATGCATATAATTTTATTTCTCTCTAATGAATATGATGACACATCATTATAAAAATTATTTTGAATAGTTAAGTATAAGTTTAAATGTATAAAGATAAGCTAATAATCACAATAATGTAAATCTAAATTCAGATATATATAAATGACTAGATAAGATTTGGTGAAATATATAAAATATTATTTGTTATATTATCTATCATAAAATAGAAAAAACATTTAATTTATTGAAAATAGTGAATTTCATAACTTTAATTACACTACTATATTAATAATAATATAAGAATACAGCAAATCACTCAAAATCCTTCTTAGATTATCAACAACAACTAAAAATTCATTTTATAAATCCATCTGAGACCCCTGCTAAATAGAATGTAGACTTCTCTGAACTCATTCGCAGTTCTGATTTTTTTTTTTAATATTTAAAGATAAGTTTATAATAATTAATTAATGAAAATTAGAAGGATATATCACTGATATTGTGGAAAATGAAAACAAAACAATCAGTTAATATTTTTAAGGTACATTTTTACATTAAATGTCTCCATTCAAACAATTTCGTGCAATCTTTTTCAGTAAGATACCAAAGAAAGAAAACGCACGATTTGTTTAGTGGACGTATTTGCCGAAAAGGAGTCGTAAAGAAAAAGAAAGACTTAGCAACCACCGAACCTAGAATTTATATGTTATAAACATCTCTATTCCCTATTAGTCTACTGAACAGAGTTGTTGTAGAGTCATTTTCGTCTACGCATAATCTCCTTCTCTTCTCCACCAATGAAACTCGATACTTTTTGTTTTTTAATAGACGACTTTGGAATCTAATCGCTGGTCCGATAAGTATGTAGCATTAGTACACTTACATTTTACAGTATATATATGTATTTAATATCCAGTTTTAATCTTGTTTGGTATATTCATAGACTTAAGAAACCTGCTGATCGCAGAACTTTACAGTTAATCAACTCAAGACGCGGTTCTACTGTTAGCCAGTTTCTATCTTTTTGTAATCTTGGTCCATTACAAAAACGTTTGTCATTTTCTTGAGAAGAAAATCAGATCTATTAATTTATTCTCAATAAAAAAATAATTCAAAAAAGGTAAATGCATTATCAAAATGAATAATTAATAAGCAAAATTAAATTTCGGATTTTGACTCAAACAAAACGAATGATGCAGTTAGCCTTTTATATCAAAATGAATCGATAACTTATTCAAAAGAGTAATAATTAATACGCTTTGGCTTAAAACGATCAAATTAGCAAAAATAAAAATTAATAAATACCAAATTAAACAGAGTAAATGGAGATGTCTAATTTTTGGACGAAACTCATAACTCACACATACTTTCTGAATTGACATTCTAGGTTGAACAATTTAGGTGTCATAAAGCCTTTGTGAAAAAAATCTTTATTTTCCCTCTTGAATGACTCTAATGCCTCTTCTTCCGTATGCAAAGCACATATATATACTTAAAGCGACACCCGAAAGCTGATTTTAAAAGATCCAAAACAAAGTGGTTTCTCATATTCTAACAAATAGATTCCTATTCTCCATTTATCGGTTATTATATCCGAAAAACATTCCTAATTATAAAAGAGATTACACATATAAAATAGTCCAATAAAATCATAGAACAACAGTTGGCGTGGCGTGTGTTTGTGTATTTTCTTCTAAATAAGTGTATCGATTTTTTACTTAACTAAAATAATTTTTTTTTTGTCAACAACACATCTACATATAAATACGAATTTAATGCATGGGTTTGAAACTAAAAAATAATTAGATGACATGTCATGATTTTACTTAATTACAACTATGTGTATTTGATATTGTCTCGGTAAATTACCTTCCCCGCCAAGATGATTATCAATGTGATCATCATGGAACCAAATACCACAATGTCAAAATTGAGTGCATCAAAAAAAAAAAAAAACACAAACATAAACAAATACATATATAAAAAAAAAAGAATGATCAAAAAGAGAATTAGAAGTCTAAGAAGTGACTGACGTTCTTAGTAAAAAAAGAAAGAAAAAAAGAAAGGACAAAACAAAAATACTCATTGGCAACTTTCTCATCTTTGTCCAAAGCCTGATTATTGATTGAGTTCCAGTTAAGTTGCTCAGGGGGACTTACCAACTTGGTCTTCTATCTTTTTGCTTCTTAATGAAACCAAAAAAAGAAACTTTGATTTTAGAGAATTTGAGTTAAACCATGAATAAAGAAGAAAGATCTGTCCTTTTCTCTCTTCAATTTCTTTAAAGAAACATGTTCTGCTCAAAGTTTGGCCACGAAAACGACTGAATCTGGCTTATCTTGTCTTCTTCCCTGTTCGTGGGTTTCAGTTTCAGATTGCTTCACTAGAACTTCTTGATGTTCACTGCTTTTCTCTCTTTTGATTTCTATCTGTGAAGTGGTTCTGCTGACAATTCTCAACTTTTGGTTTTGGAGAACTCTGAAAACTTCCCCCAAATTTTACTTCAGCTGAATCTCAGATTAAAGGGTCTTTCCAAAAATTGGTGGTTCTTGTTTTGGTCGACATGTCTATAGCTTGTGAGCTCTCAAATCCCAGTTTCAAGAAGACAAAGGCGGCAACTTGTGTAGAGAAATCTGTAACCAAGATTCTGCTTTTCCGGATTTCATGTGGCTTAGTCTGCATTGCAATTGTTCTCTGGCTGTGCTTAAGCTTCTACGTTGGAGCCTTATGTAGACGCCATGAAGAAGCTGCATCTTCTAATGGAGAAGCTAGAGTGTTGTTCAGGAACCAGAACGTTAGCAGAAGTGAGATTGATGCTTTGGTTTCTTCCTTCTTTGATTCAAATCAGGTACAACTTCTTGTGAATCTTTAATTCTTCAGTTAAGTTTCTTTATTTAGTAAAGAAAGTGGCTTTTTGTATTGTTCACAATTTCTGAGCTTTATGTAGTGAGCTACAAAGATTAGGCCTGCAAAGAAACTTTGCGTCTAAATGTATAATGTATAATGTATGAAACTTGAGTTGATTTCAACCAAGTTTATATCATTATGGCTGTAGAAGTTGACGATCTTCTAAGCTGGTGATTTTGTGTCCTTCTTTGCATCCCTTGAACAGGTAACATCATTTGAATGCCGCAAGGAATCTAGCCCTGGAGTGTGGGAGAATTATGGTATTACATGTTCCTTGCACACTCGTTTGGAGAATGACGATGCTAAGAGACATGTTGCAGAGCTCGTGACAGCTGAGGCAAGCCGAGATATACCTTGGAATCTTCATCCATCTTCTGTTAGCCATTCTAGTATTGTTGCGTCAGAGACTCGCATCTGGGATAGTCTTGAACAGGTAAAGATCAAATGAAGAAACATGTAGTAAGAGTCACGAGCTTCATTTTGATATAAATTTTTTCATTTGTTGTGAATAGAATGTAGTGAAATCAAGGGAAGACGAAGAGAAGGATGAAGGTCTGCATCAGGATGTGTTCTTATATCTAATGAGTAAACGGCACTGGTGGTTCGTCCCTTGTGTACTACTGAGCCTTATGATATTTGTATTGCATCGACGAAAAAGAGTATCTTTCCTACAAGAAAAGCAGCAGCAACATGGTCAGACCCAATCCAAAAGAGCTGGGAAATGGAGGAAGAACATGCTTCTTCTCAGTATCATCGCAGGAGTTACTTTATCTGTTTTATGGTTTTGGAATACAAATGAGGAGATTTTGTTCCAAAGGAAAGAGACATTAGCTAACATGTGTGAAGAACGAGCCCGTGTATTACAGGACCAGTTCAATGTTAGCATGAACCATGTTCACGCCTTGTCCATTCTTGTGTCCACCTTTCACCATGGGAAATCCCCATCTGCCATAGATCAGGTGAATAGTCTTGTTTATATTTCAAGAAATTTCTTTTAAATTTCGTTCTTCAGATTCTTAATTGACCTGGTTTCAACTTTACAGAAAACGTTTGGTGAATATACTGAGAGAACTAATTTTGAAAGGCCTCTCACCAGTGGTGTAGCGTATGCTTTGAAAGTCACGCACTCAGAAAGAGAGAAATTTGAGAAGGAGCATGGATGGTCAATAAAGAAAATGGACACTGAAGACCAGACTCTTGTCCAAGGTTTTGATCCAGCACCTATTCAAGACGAATATGCACCAGTTATTTTCGCTCAAGAAACCGTCTCTCACATTGTCTCAGTCGACATGATGTCTGGAAAAGTCAGTAATTCACAATTCTCATTGTCAGAGACAGGCGATAAATGAGTATTGACAATCTTACTGTTCTTGCAGGAAGACCGAGAAAACATCTTGCGAGCGAGGGCCTTAGGGAAAGGAGTGTTAACATCACCTTTTCAGCTTTTGAAATCAAATCATCTTGGTGTTGTACTGACTTTTGCTGTCTACGACACCAGCCTACCACATGATGCTACAGAAGAACAGAGGATTCAGGCAACAATTGGGTATTGGTTCTTACTTAACAATCTGCTTCCGTCACTAAAAATGGTTATGGGAGCTTAACGTATGGTGCTTATACCTGAAACAGGTACCTTGGTGCATCGTATGACATGCCCTCATTGGTGGAGAAACTTCTTCAGCAACTTGCCAGTAAACAGACGATTTCAGTCCATGTTTATGACACAACTAATGCCTCATCTCTCATTAAAATGTATGGCTCAGAAGTTGGTGCTATGAGTGAACTTCACATTAGTAGCCTTGACTTTGGTGATCCCTTTAGGAAGCATGAGATGCACTGCAGGTTTGGTTTAGCTCTCTACCTCTATGATCATTCTCTTTCAGAACTGATGTTTGACGATGTTTCTCTTTTTCTGAAGTATATGAAATGGCGTTTTGGTTTACAGGTTTAAGCAAGAAGCGCCCATTCCTTGGTTAGCGATAATGCCACCGGGTTTCTTACTGGTGATTACGTTTCTTGTTGGTTATATCTTTAATGGAGCCATTAATCGGATTGCTAAAGTTGAAGATGACTATCAGAAGATGATGGAACTGAAGGCTCGCGCAGAGGCCGCTGATGTAGCAAAGTCACAAGTGAGTTTCTTTGTTGGCTATATCTTTTCTTACCTTTTGTTGATCAAATGTTATTTTGTTTGGCAGTTCCTAGCCACTGTTTCTCATGAGATACGTACTCCAATGGTTGGTGTTCTAGGTAACAAGGAACCTTAACATGATACCGTTTTTGTTTTGTGTTGGATTTGTTCTCTTGGTACTGAACATGTAAGGCTGTTTACAGGAATGCTGAAATTGCTGATGGACACTAATCTTGACGCAAAACAAATGGACTTTGCGGAGACAGCTCATGGCAGTGGGAAAGATCTTATATCACTGATAAACGAGGTTCTTGATCAGGCAAAGATTGAGTCAGGAAGGCTTGAGCTTGAAAGCGTACCTTTCGATCTGCGCTTTCTTCTCGATAATATCTCATCCCTTCTCTCTGGCAAGGCAGCCGAAAAAGGAATCGAAGTATATACAACACAAACAAACTTCGCATCACGTATGGTCTTATAGCATGCAAGTTTTCTCTAATGAATGTTGTTGTTTTGTTTTTTTGTGCAAGAATAGTTGGCTGTTTATGTTTCTAGTCAAGTTCCTGGTGTTATAATTGGTGATCCGGGTCGGTTCCGGCAGATAATCACTAACCTGGTCGGAAACTCGATCAAGGTATTTATTTCTACTCATTTGATCCTTAGTTCAAGAATCAACATATTACATGTAAGTCTCCTCATTGTTGTTCTTTTTCCATTAATAAAGTTCACACAGGAAAAGGGACACATATTCATCTCGGTTCACCTAACCAATGAGGTAAGAGAACCTTTTGATACAGAAGATGAAATACTAAAACAAAGACTTGGTTCTGGTGAGACATGTAACACACTTAGCGGCTATTCTGCTGTAAACGCAACGGGAAGCTGGAGGAACTTCAGGACATTTCAGGGCCATAGTTCAGATAAAACTGAACTGCTTGTTACTGTGGAGGACACAGGGGTCGGCATTCCTGTAGATGCGCAACATCGGATCTTCACTCCGTTTATGCAAGCTGACAGTTCGACATCAAGGACTTATGGTGGGACAGGGATAGGTTTAAGCATAAGCAAGCGTTTGGTTGAGCTCATGCAAGGAGAGATTGGGTTTGTAAGCAAGCCTGGTATTGGCACTACTTTCTCCTTTACTGGAGTTTTCGGAGAAAGTGAAACGAATACATCGGTGACTGCTTTGGAGCTATTCGATCAAGCTATTCAGGAGTTTCAGGGATTGAAGTCATTAGTTATTGATAGCAGAAACATTCGAGCTGAGGTTACTCGTTACCATCTTCAAAGAGTTGGAATATCTTCTGTTGGCATTGCTTCAAGTCTTAGAATGGCATCTACTTTCTATGCAAGGTACTATTGCTTTCCATTTCCTGTGATGAGATTACTGGTTGTTTACTCAAAAACGTTTTATTTCCTTGGCAGTAAATTAGTGAACTTGGATTTGATTCTAATCGACAAAGATGTCTGGAACAAAGAAGAATTTGCAGCATTTATTGATCTGCTTAACAGTGGTCAAGAAACCTCTACAAGACCCCCAAAGATTTTACTTTTGGCTACCTTTGCAACTCCATTGGAGCAGAGTGAGATAAAGTCCTCTGGTCTCATCGACGAGGTGGTGATGAAACCACTTCGAATGAGTGTCTTGATATGCTGCTTGCAAGAAACCATGGGAAATGGCAAGAAGAGGCAGACGAATAGAAAGCCAAGAAATCTTGGAAACTTGCTTAGAGGAAAACACATTTTAGTGGTAGATGATACTGTGGTAAATAGAAGAGTGGCAGATGCAGTACTTAGGAAATATGGAGCTCTTGTTACTTGCGTTGAGAGTGGCAAAGCTGCAATTGCAATGCTTAAGCCGCCTCATGCTTTTAATGCATGCTTCATGGATCTGCAAATGCCTGAAATGGATGGGTACGTCTTGTTTTTTGGGTTGTGGATATCTTAAATGTGACTCATGCTAAACTATAGTCTCTGTTCCTTTTGTTTACTGGTGCAGATTTGAAGCAACGAGGAGAATCCGTGATCTTGAAGGGGAGATCAACAAGAAAACCGAGTCTTGTGAAGCTTCTTCTTCGCTTGATATGTCCAAGAAGTGGCACATACCAATATTAGCTATGACAGCTGATGTGATTCAGGCTACAAATGAGAAATGTATTAAGTGTGGAATGGATGGTTATGTATCGAAACCATTTGAAGAGGAAGAGCTTTATTCATCAGTGGCAAGATTCTTCGACAAATAAAAGATCATTTATAGTTAGGCAAATCCATGAGAATGGTGGCATAGTCAGATTATCTTTTGCAGGAATCTAGCCTTTTTTATGGCTTAGTGTGAGAAGAATGTATATTCTCTGTTGTATAACACAGTAGTTTAGGTTCGGGTCAACTCGACAGGAACTATGTCGACATCGTCGTAATATATAGAGGAAGTGTTTGTAGTGTATAGCTTCAGGACCTGAGGGGTCTCTTGACTGTAAAAATGTAAAACAGCTTATTTGTTGTGTAGTTTAATGGTGCAGTTTTTTCGCAGTGAAAAGATAAGGTAAAGTTTATGGAGGATGTGTGCTCTTCTCATCTATATCAAACAGAAGAGATACTTCCCATCTCAAGAACATCAAAGTTAATGTGATTCTTGTACAACAAATGCGAATAGTATACATAGTTTGCAAAGTAGAGGTGTAAAAAGCAATTTGACAAAGCGTCAGGTTAAAGGTGATTTTTAGGATGTCAAACATCTTGAATCAAAAAAAATGTTTAGGGAATGATTTCAGCACAAATCTTGAACTCAAACTTGAACATAGTGGATATTGAGAACTTTATTTATTGACCTAAAATTCTAACTTGTTGTTTGAACCTAAAATTCTAAATAAACATTAATGTGCAGGTTTGA
Source organism: Isatis tinctoria (assembly GCA_010577795.1). NCBI lineage: Eukaryota > Viridiplantae > Streptophyta > Magnoliopsida > Brassicales > Brassicaceae > Isatis > Isatis tinctoria. The sequence continues at coordinate 18,830,721 of CM021246.1, forward strand.
TATTTTCATGATCTGCCTCAGCATCAGCTTTCATTGGTTTAGGAAATCGCTCATCTAAGTCTTTTCAATTAATCTATACACTTTTGATTGATGCATTTAAACCAAGTTCAGAGTCTAAGTGAACAGTTTAATCTAAGTAACAAGAAGGAATTGATAGGTGAAGTCAACAAGAGATAATCTCTATTTAGATCAGATCCAATTATTGATAAATCCCCTCAAGCTTACAAGGTGCAAAGCTAATAAGTTCCAACAGAAAAATCGATAACATCTAAAGGATAATAGAAAATAAAATAACCAAGTATTGATAGCTCAATTGGTAAATTTTTTTTAGGCAAATGCTTAGAGGTCGCTGATTGGCTTGAGATGGAACTAATTTAACATGCTGTGGTTCGAAGTCTCAAGTTGGTTGGAAAAACTCCTTTTTTTCCAAAATTATGCAAGTTGGAAAAACTCCTTTTTTATCTTGTCATCACCAGATCAAAAATGCAACATATAAACTCCCTATGACTTGGTCATTTTCTTTCGCTTAAACAAATAGAAAACCAAGAACAAATGAGAGGTTTGAGAACGTGGACATTCGCAAATCCCCAGAAACCATACTCTTGAATATGACTTGCAGACCAGATGAAAGAAAACATGAGTAGCACATTCTTACCAAAACCCCACCATTATCTTCCCAATCCCTAATCCATACTTGTGATCTCAAACCTATATAAAAGCTCCAAATTTCAGACAATCAACACTATATTAGATTAATAATGGTGTGAGCTTCTCATTACATGCATAAATTATTTTGCCTGAATTGAGCTTCTCATAGTGTCCTTTTTATGTATAGGTTTGATGAAAACCTTACAATTCATCCGTTAACACCATTTCTAATGTCATGAGCAATTTTTTCTTTAGATGCGAACTGGATCACTGGACGTACTGTAGATAATTAACATTTAGAGAAAAAGCACGAGTTTAGTTCTCAAAGATTACTCTGCTTCTCCACCTGCGTGATCTGAAGACCCAACTCTGCCTATAGCTTTCTTGGCCTACCAAAAAGGAAAGATACATTAGTAGGATATATCAGCTGCAAACAATTGATACGCATGCAAACAAAGACTTGGAGGCCAGAGTATATCTAAGCAGGTTTCGGTTTTGACCTCTTTATCCCAGTTTGTCATTATGGTGATGAGGGAAAGAGAGACAACTTGAACAACAAGTGCGGTTACGATTCCCAGCCAAAGCCCCTGAAATAAACACACAAGAAAAACGATATTACTATGTTGGGACGTATGCTGGTTATCAAATCATACATGTCTTTAATTGACAAACTATCTTGTCCCCATGAGAGTTACACTGGAACTCGTACATAGACCTGAAGCAATAAGAGAAGTATTTACCCGGCCGCCAAGATGTAAATGGAATCCAAGAAACAAACCCAACGGAACTCCCACAAGATAATATGAGCCAAGATTCACGCAAGCTCCAATCTTTTGCCATCCACATCCTCTTGCAACCCCTAGACCAAACCAAAATGTGTAAACAGTTATTGCGTGATTCCCAAGCAAAGTAATATTATTTTGTTCGGAGCAAAAAGAATGCGTGAAGAACCTGATAAAACACATTGGAACCCGTCGAGGAAGTTCCCTGCCGCAACAATTGGTATCATCGACGCTACGTATTCGATGACTTTTGGATCGCTGCTGAATACATATCCCAACTTGTGCCTCATCACCAGCAAAAACGATCCGATGCAAAGGCCCTGAACGATGACAATGGTTACAAGCACACGCACAGCCAGCTTCGCCACCTCCGGGTTCCCTGCTCCTAGCTCGTTCGAGACCCTCGTGCTGTATACGTATAAGGTAACGGAGGGTGAGTTTACAGCAATATGAAAATTTAAAATCTGCTCGTTCTTGGTGCTTACCTTGCCGTGCCACCAAGGCCAACCGAGATCATCCAGACGGTTAATGAAGTATTTAAGCTGTAAAATTGCAGAAACAAGGTGACATTTGTATATATTCAGTAATATAAGAACGGTTGATAGAATGTAAATCCATCTTACCAAATGGAAAGGACCGACGTCTCCAGAACTGGATCAGGGAGCAGGCCTGACAGTAGGACCAACAGCTCGAACGACCACATCTCCAAGCTAGAGATATAATAAACAAAGGAAGATTAATCGAGTAAATAACCAAGGAACATAGCATATGATATATATGCACTCACCAGACCATAACCGCAGAAGGAAAACCGAGCTTGACAAAAGTACATATGTCGGTGAGAGCCTCCTTGGAGAAACCGGTCCAGGTGTGGGAGCAAGAAGGTGAGAGTTTGACATAACAGGACAGCATAACGACATTAGTCCAATACGAGATTGAAATAGCAAGAGCAGCTCCCTTGTGTCCAAGTCCAGACTTGAAGACCAAGACCCAACATAGAAGCACGTGAAGTGAAGTGGTGATTCCAGAGCTCACAAAGACAGGGAACACATTGTTTTGCGCTTGGAAAAACCTGTTAAGGCATTGAAGAAGCCCGTACGCAAAGATGCTTGGGATCATGTACCGTGCGTATGATCCAGCAAGCCTTGCGATGGACTTGTCTTGGTGCGCGACTACGAGGATGTGTTCTGTGTTAGCCCAGACAATGGACAGAGGTACAGAGAGCACTAAAAGAACACACATGGCTCTCTGCATAAGTATGCCTATATTTCCGTACATTCTTGCCCCGTAAGCCTGGCCACAAAGTGTTTCCAGCGCACCCGCCGTTCCCATCTATGAATAAGGAAAAACAAAAACAAAAATTCAAGTTTGCGGTACAGTGTTTATCAACAAGATATACCTATGGACTTGGGGATTGAAAATTGTCTGAGTTTGGTCATGTACTAGTAACACCCTTCTCATGCGTGCCACTAACCACACATCTCATAACTCAAATACTATATACATTAAACAAACCACAACTTGACTTTGGTGTTACAGTATTCGTTCATAGTCTATTCTCATGTGAGCTAGATAACGTTCTGGACACAAATCATTCAGGACATTATAGTTCTAAGGCTACTGACCAGAAACGTAAAGCCAGTGACAGAGGCGAAGGAAGTGGCGATGGAAGCGGCAGAGAGAGGGAGTGAGCCAAGATGTCCGACAAACATGACGGAGATGACTTGGAGAGAATATTGAAGTATGCTCACGCCGATAAGAGGCGCAGATAACCATAACTGTTTTTTCACCTCAACCTTTACACTGTCGATGTTTTCCCTCGGCGCCAGTAACGCAGCGCTGTAGTCTCCCCTCTCGGTCTCGGCCTCCATTGTTTCTTTTGCGGCGGACACGACGAACCCTTTGGTATATTCCACTCACGACACGACAGGAAACAGAGATCTGGGATTGGAATCAGATCATGCACAATTAGGTCAGATGCAGTTGCCTATATATAGTCGCATCCTTTTTTATTTTTTAAACGTCAATGATATTAACTTAAAAGCTGTTTACAATCATACAATGCATATCAGATTCACTAAGTGCTTTATTTGCCAAAGCATCAGCACATACGTTTCCTTGTCTTTTTTTTTGGAATCTGAACTGTGATCTGTGAACAGATGTCTCATGTCTTGAATAGTAAGTAGATACGGTTGTAAATGGAGATTGGCTTTCGTATGCAAGATATAGAAACAATACGTAGACAGTCTCCTTCGAAGATTAAATGTGTGTAGCATTGCTAGTACGTGAAAGTAGCATCATAGTTAATTAGTTTCATTTGAACCAAGGTGAAGAAGGTTGTTGGGACCATCATAGATAACCTGAAAAACTTAGTATATGAAAAAGTGAATATATTAATAAATAAAAAAGAAAGATGTAATCAATCAATTTTATTTTATATTATCATAACTAACTATCTTTTTCTATCATTTTTTAGTTGGCCAAAAAAATATCAAAATCTCAAATGATAACAAATATAAAATGTATGATGAACCTATGAAATGGCAAGTAAGTTTATAGTGTCCTCTAATATGTTAAATATTCTAATTTTGTGATCTCATGGGATTTGCTTCCCAATTCAGGCAAAATAATAAATTTTTCTTTTTTGGTCAACAATTGCAATAATTAGTTAATTTCTTAATAAGAATTATTCATTTAAAAGGTTTTGGCAATTGATAAGAATTACACATCAATATTAAATACAACATAATAATAAATTTTTCTTTTTTGGTCAACAATTGCAATAATTAGTTAATTTCTTAATAAGAATTATTCACTTAAAAGGTTTTGACAGTTGATAAAAATTACACATCAATATTAAATACAACACTAGAACTAGACCCGCGCGTGAGCGAGGGATTATATCTTATTTTGTATTTAAACAAATATAAATTTATAATTTTATAAATATAGATTTAAATTATAAAAGTATTAAATTGGACATAAACATTAACACTATATTTTAAAGTTGGGGTTATAATTATTAACTAAAGTTATTTTTGATGGCTTGAAAAGAAATTGAGAGAAATAATATAGTTTTAAACAAAAAGAAGTTGAGAAACAACGAAAGATTAAGAATTACATCAATGTAATTAAAAGATAAGTAAAAGCAAATATTAAATTTGAAAACAATGATTCTTATTTAAAAAATAATTTTTAGCTTAATATTCATATTTTTTAATATATTGGACTTTAAAAAAATTATTCTTATTTCAAAATAATATCTTAATATTCTATGGAATATACTAATCTAATGTTTTTTTAAACAATTTTTTCTTCTGAAATCTAACCTTTGAGGTAAGCTAACAATTTTTTCTTTTGAATTATTTTATATTGGTTAATTAAACAAACTAAGATATAATAACAATTTTATCTTACCATAAAAATTTACATAGTTTTAATATATTATAAGAGCATATAATATTTTAAATTTATTTTTGCTTTTATATTTTTTACTTTGTATAAAAAACATATTTTTGTAAGTCATAATGTGAAATGTGTTTATAGGTTATTCATTTGACACTTTTCTTTGGACAATTTTTTTTATTATTATTTAGTCCTTTTTGATAATACATATTTACAAATTTGAAAGTTTGAAATATGTTAATAGCTTTACTTTTATATAAGTAAATTATATTATTTTAATATGTTTTCCACATTTGATAAAATAACCCGTATATGAATACGATTAGAAATGTTTATCTAAATCCGTCCAATTATAAGATCAAATAATATAAATATTGATTAGTTTTTTTAATATTTATTTTTTTCAACTTAAAAATATATTCTTTTGATTTCTATTATTCTAATTTTCTAATATTTTAATAAGGTCAAATTATAAAAAAATATGATTTTTTTTTTTGATAATATTCATAATTTAAGAAAATAATAATTTGAAATGTATTCATAAGCATATTGATTTTTATTTTTTATGTATGAATTTTTGTAAAAAAGTTATTTTTAAATCTTCGATTTATTATTTGTAAAAGTAATTGGTGTATAAATTGATTTAATAATATTTATTTTGATTTATTAATTTAGTTATGCTTATAGAATATAAAACGATATCATATAATTTCTATTTTTCGTTTTATAAAGCAAAATTTAATTAATTATTAGTTTATAGTTATTTTAAAGTATATATACAAAATATCATAATATTTTTCTGTAAGATTTGATTGTTGGTGAAAAAGAAATTATATCTTCATATTTAAAGAAAGAAGATATTAAAAGATATTATGAATAAATTAGTTAAAAATTGATTTAACATGTTTACCTTTAATGAAATTTTAAGATATTGAATAATTCCAATGGTATTTTCAGTAATATAACACATGAATAAAATTTTTTTTTCTTATTGGACTCCTGTTTTAATATAGTTAGATAATAATATTTTTTTATTTTTTGGTCAAAACTTGCAATAATTAGTTAATTTCTTAATAAGAATTATTCACTTTAAAAGGTTTGGTAGTTTATAAGAATTACACATCAATATTAAATACAACATCTTGTATAGTTGATCCTGCATCTTGTGAAGATGAAAACTTTCTTGATAAGAATAACAATTGCTCTGCTGCTTTTCATATCAGCAACGTTTCCTCAAAATTCAGGTAAAACATTACTATGAAGTCCACTCGCATAATCTCACTCACACATAAACATATGTATCTTCTTTTCATAAGCAGAAGCTGCGAGTGAACAATGGTGTGTAGCCGATCCGCAGATGCCTGACAATGTGTTACAAGCAGCCGTAGATTGGGCTTGTCAACAAGGCGGATTAGACTGTAGTAAGATTCAGCCAGGCCAAAATTGCTTCTTGCCGGACACTATCAAGGACCATGCCTCTGTTGTCTTCAATACTTACTACCAGAACTTTAAGCACAGAGGTGGTGATTGTTACTTCCATAGTGCTGCAGTGATCACCCACACCGACCCTAGTAAGCAACTTTATATAAACCCTTTTTAAGTTATCTAACCTCTTTAATCAATAGAGATCTCGAACCATTACTGTCTGATTTTCAGGTCATGGTTCTTGCCAGTTTGAATATGTCCCTGATTCTAAGGAAAGAGCAAAGATGAAATGAAACCATCTTCTGCAACTAATGAAACTGCTTAATTATGTACCGATGTTGAATATTGATAAGATGTATGACATTAAGATTACAATAATCTGGTGATTTATATAAAAAATCCTTTCAGCAACAAATTCAACAAGTAAAGGAAAGAAGCTAGCATAATCTGTTCATTTACATTTATTCAGCAATCTTTTATGATAAGTCAGGCAGAAGCATGACCACAATTTGACCTTAAATATGATTTGAGATTGTTTAGAAAAGTAGAATTGCCCATGCAGCAATGAACGCAAAGCCTCCGAATGGTGCCAATGTGGAAAGCTTCATGTCCTCACGCAGTGCTACCATATAACACCTACATCATTCGACAGAGTTCATAAGCAATCTCAAATAAAACTACTTCACAAATCACAAAGAAAACAACATTCTCGTGTTAAAAATGAGAGAAAACAGAAATCAAGATCACAATGGGCAACCCATTTCATAAAAGTCATGAATTCTGCCAACCTAACTCAGATATATGGAGACATGTGCTAATCAAACTCTAAATTTATATTTCCCTAGACATGGAGAACTGTGGCAGACATTGCTAGTGCAAGAGATTTAAGTGCATACTGGAGACGCTAGCTAACTGTGTTGTTGAAAGGAGAGATTGTATTCTCCGTGGTCACGATTTCTGCGTGTAAATTCCTTCTTCCGATATCAATAAAGAGGTTTGCAGCTTGTTGCTATCAGTTGTCCCACGGCCCCTTCTTTTTTTTTCTTTTCTTGTGGTCACGTTTCATTGTCGTTTGCATGTGATCCACTTGTCCATTAAACTAGATTTTTCTTTCTGTACATTGAAAACCCGAATATTATCTTCGATAAAAAAAAGGGGAAAATGGCATAAAAAATCATCTGATTGGCAACCACTAATACTTTAAACTTTCAAGTTTTTAACTAACAGTATTAACCAACAAACTACAAAAACTATCACTTAAAACTATGAATTTGACATTTCAATTCGCACCGCCATCTGAGTTAACGGAAGTTACTGTTTTTTAACTATTCGGTTAACTCAGATGGCGACGCGAATTGAAATGCAAATTCATAGTTTTGAGTGATAACTTTTGTAGTTTGATGGTTAAAACTGTTAGTTAAAAACTTTGAAAGTTTAGTGTTAGTAATTGCTGATAGTTTTTATGCTATTTCCCTAAAGAAAAGGAAAAATATCTTGGTAATATAAAATAAATGTTTTGATAAGATTTCACGTGTGACATGTGTAAAATGTAATCTTTTAATACTATATAAGTGTGATAATTGTGCACCGACCTAATCTTCACCTCACCCCTTTCTTTATAAAGTTCACATCTGTTCTCGTCCCTTATAGTTTTTTTTTTCTTGTCATGTCTTTTTATTTGTGTGGTCATCGATATAAATCATAAGAATCATAAGGAAAGAGAAATTTAAGGAACATAAATCATAAGGCAAGTGAGATATTAAAGTGATAGAACATATCATATTCAAAGATATCCTAACCTCCAAAGTGTGCCCATTGCATTGGCAACGAGGGATACTATGAATTTAGTATGCGTTCTTCTAGTGAATCTTCCCTCACATTACCGTGCTCCCATGGGTATGTTATACCTGCTAACTCTAGCCTTAGCATTCCTCCTTTGTGTTTTGTTAAGTATATTTAGGGAATATATGACATGCTTGGCTGGCCTGAAGACTTAAAGTCGCATGAGGATTTAGATATTCCAAATAATGTGAGAAGCATCTTGGTTCATATGGCCGTACACAGTCGGCTGGTCTGGGCGGTTGCATTGATCTGCCAGTTCGAGGTTGTATTGAAGTTGAAAGGGCTGATCGAGCCTGATGCATTTCTCTCGGTTAAGGATCTGATTAACAAAAATCCCGCTGGTCTATATGCAGAAGATGAAGATGAATATTGTGATGACAAAGATATTCTTTTTTAACAGGTGCACAATATGCTTTGTGTTTCCATGAGATTGTGACAGCAGAACATTGTCCCACAACAGGTGAAGCAAATCCCGCTCAGACCCATAGACATACTTTATGTGGCTTGGAAGTTGTCTGCCACACTGATTTTTCCAAGGCCCTATGAGATGAGATGATATCTGCTGAACTCGCTGCAGAAAGTTCCTTTTGCCACATCTGTTATGTGGTTTCCAAGTTACATTGGGACCGATACAAATTTAAGTGTTTTTGTAAGTATATAATGGGTTCCTTTTGCTAAGATATTTAAGAATTTAAGATGATATTTTTGAGTATTACAATTAAGATATCTTTGTTGAGTATAAGGATCAATGTTCAAAAAATCGGTCTAGTTTCCGCCTATGCGTCCGTCTAGACGCTTAAACATGTATATTTGAAACGATTTTCTAAAATATCTGAGTTAAATCAAAAATCCGGTTTTAACAGTCCGTTTTAGCCAAAACTGAAAAAAATCGCTCAAATTCGGTTTAATATACAGTTAGAATATTTAATTACAGAAAACCGCTGAGTTATATTTATGTTTATGAGAAAATAAATTTAGTTTTTCTTTATAATTTACACTTTTAAGTAGATTTTTTAACATTTTTCTAGAAATAAGTAATATGAAACGTATAAAACCAAGATATATAGTAAATCCGTGTACTATTTTTGAACGTGTAGGCTCCGACTATGCCTCAATTAGTCGTTCTAGACGTAAGGCCTCTATCGGGCGTCTAGCGACTGGCTAATTATGATTTTTTCGATATTGATTAGAACTAAGATATTTTTGTTGAGTGTTATGATTAAGATCTCTTTATTGAGTATTAGGATTTAGGCTAATTAACTGTCAATTAACTTTATTGAATATATTAAGATGCCATATTTTGAATATTAGGATTAAAATCATGTTTTTGTTGAATATTAGTATTAGCTGATTAAGAATTTAAAAGATTCATTTTATCTTCTTTGATAACTTTGTTTTTTATTTTGAAGGGTTTATATCGACCAACCGATTCTGAGCAACGTGCATACAAAAGAGATCTGTTGTCTCACCATCTAGTAGTCCACACGATGCTTCTCACTGGAACGGAACTGATGAGGCTGGTATTGAGTACGTGGAGTTCCAAGACACAACTTTGAAAATCTTAGAACTTGAAAGATTAAAGATCAACTTATCTTTATTGATTTAGAAAACTTCTCAAAAACTAAATCTCTCTCAATTATCTTGTGGAACACCTCTCCACCTAGAGCTTCTTATATAGAGGTCTAGACAACTCCTAAACTCTCTAAGATTAGGAATCACAAACTTTTCCTTTTTGTATTTTCCTTTTCTCTATTCTATCTCTAGATACATCTTTATCCTAAGATAGAATGTTTCCTTTTTCTTTTGGAATTATCCAACATTCTCCCCCTTAATTCCAACTTGAACCTTAGGAAGATTGATGATCTGAACTCCAACTAGACTTCTCATTTCATTGAACTTGATCCTTGCCAATGGTTTAGTGAGAATGTCAGCCTTCTGCTCCACTCCCGATACATGCTCAACTTCAATCTGATTGTTCTCCACACATTCTCGAATGAAGTGATACTTGGAGAGTATGTGCTTACTCCTTCCATGAAAGACCGGATTCTTAGTGAGTGCAATGGCCGATTTTTTGTCTATTCTTAGTACAGCTTTCTCTTCTGAACCAAGAATCTCACGTAGCAACTCCTTAAGCCATATGGCTTGTTTCGCGGCTTCTGTTGCTGCCATGAATTCTGCTTCACATGACGACAGTGCTACCGTGGGTTGCTTTTGTGATGTCCATGTGATTGGTGATGAGGCCAGATAGAAGATGTGCCCTGACGTGCTTCTTCCATCATCGACATCAATGTTATGACTGCTGTCACTATATCCAATCACCTTACTCGATCCATCTCGCTTAAAACATAGTCCCAAGTTAGTTGTTCCCTTCACATACCTTAGGATCTGTTTTAGCGCTTGACCGTATGATGTTCTCGGGCTTTGCATATACCTGCTTAGAACGCCAACAGCATACGCCAAGTCTGGCCTTGTGTGTAGCAAGTACCTCAGACATCCTATGGTTCTTCTGTAGGCTGTTGTGTCTATCTCAGGTTCTTTCTCTGCTTTTGAGATGTCGATTTTCGACTCCATTGGTGTCTGAGTCGGATTACACCCGTCCATGTTGCTGTCAACAAGAATTCCTTGAGCATATCCTTCCTGTTTGATTTGGATTCCCTCTGTTCCTTGAATTACTTCAATACCAAGGTAATAGGTTAGTTTACCGAGGTCTGACATCTCAAATTCGTTCGACATATCTTTCTTGAACTGATCGATGATCGTCCGTGAAGTTCCAGTTACGAGTAGGTCATCTACGTATATTGCAACAATCAGTAACTCCTTCTCGTTCTTCTTAAGATATACCGAAGGTTCTTTCACGCATCTTCTGAATCCCATCTGTTTCAGAGCGTGATCGAGCTTTATGTTCCAAGCTCTGGGAGCTTGACGCAAACCGTATAGAGCTTTGTTAAGCTTATATACTTTGGTCTCTTCTCCTTTCTTCTCAAAGCCTTCGGGTTGAGTGACATATACTTCTTCATTCAAACTTCCGATGTAGGACTTAGGTTGTATCCCAACAATCTCCCCTTCAAACTAAGGACCACATCACACGCCTCCTCGAGATGATAACTCCATCTCGAATCGATCCCACTTTGGACCGATAATAGACCCCTTCTTGGGCCCCCATTGCTCGGGTTAACAAGAGGCATGTCCGTATCCACTTTTCCGAGTCCACCAGAGTTTGAACCTTGGTCTCTGATACCATGTTTAATTTGGGCTTATCTTGGACTTCCAACTAAAAACCAAGATAAGCCCAAATTTAACATGGTATCAGAGACCAAGGTTCAAACTCTGGTGGACTCAGAAAAGTGGATACGGACATGCCTCTTGTTAACCCGAGCAATGGGGGCCCAAGAAGGGGTTTCTTAAGATATACTGAAGGTTCTTTCACGCATCTTCTGAATCCCATCTGTTTCAGAGCGTGATCGAGCTTTATGTTCCAAGCTCTGGGAGCTTGACGCAAACCGTATAGAGCTTTGTTAAGCTTATATACTTTGGTCTCTTCTCCTTTTTTCTCAAAGCCTTCGGGTTGAGTGACATATACTTCTTCATTCAAATCTCCGTTTAAGAATGCGGTTTTCACGTCCAAGTGATGTATCTCCCACCCGCTTGTTGCTGCAAGGGCTATTAGCAATCGTATTGTTTCGATTCGAGCCACTGGTGCGAATGCTTCTTCGAAATCTATCCCCTGTTGCTGTACATAGCCTTTTGCCACAAGTCTCGCTTTGAACTTGTTTACAGAGCCATCTGCGTGTCTCTTTGTTTTGAAGATCCACTTTAAGCCAATGGGCTTCGCTCCATCTGGCTTATCTACGAGTATCCAAGTCTTGTTCTTAATGATAGAATCAAGCTCGGCTTTCATGGCTTCCACCCACTCTCGTAGTTTCATTGCCTCAAGTGCGTTCTCTGGTTCTCCATCTATCGTGAGTAAGAGTCTCTCACTTTCGAACTCGGCCAGTAGAATATAGTCTTTGAGGTATTGAGGTTTTCTCACAATGCGTCCATAACGAGTTGTTGTTTGATGTTCTGCGGTTTCAACTTCTGCTTCTTCGTTTTGAGCTACAGGTTCTGGATCAGGTACTTGATGATCGTTGTTTTCTTGATCATCATCCTGCTCGTTTCCATTATCTATTAGCCCTTTGTACGATAATCTGAACATGCCCGGTTCTCCGTTGCTCTGTTTTGTTGATGAATCCCAATCCCACGCCTTCTTCTCATCAAACACAACATCACGACTCACGATCACTTTGTTCATAACAGGATCGTATAGTCTATAGGCCTTAGAACCCGGTTCTGTTCCAAGGTTAATCACAGTTCTTGACCTATCATCTAATTTCGCCAGATGAGGTCCTTTGATCTTTGCGTATGCGACACATCCAAAAACCCTCAAATGCTCAATATTTGGCTTCTTCTCCATGAAGCTTTCATATGGAGTTTGACCTTTCAGTGCTTTTGTCGGGACCCTGTTGATGAGATATGTTGCATGACGCACGGCTTCCCCCCATATCTCATTAGGAATTCTCATCGATTTGAGTAAGCTTCTTGTCATCTCCATAAGAGTTCTGTTTCTTCTCTCAACTACACCGTTCTGTTGTGGTGTATATGGCGCGGTTAAGTGTCGTGTAATACCGTTTTCTTCACAAAACCGATTGAACTCTGTTGAGGTAAACTCTCCTCCTCTATCGGTGCGAAACTTTTTGATGGACTTTCCAGCTTGTTTCTCCACCGTTTCCTTAAATCTTTTGAACCGATCGAATGTATCACTCTTCTCCTTTAGTAGCATCGTCCACATGTATCTGGAGAAGTCATCGATCAGAACAAACACGTACCGATTGTTTGTTGGTGTTGGTGGTGATATCGGTCCACAAAGGTCTCCGTGGACTAGCTCCAACGCCTGAGCTGCACGGTAAGTAGTTTGAGTTGGAAAAGAGTTTCTAGTTTGTTTTCCAACTAAGCATACATTGCAGACACTCTTCTCGTGCACTGCTTGTGGCATTCCGTCCACCATCTTATTTTTCACCATGTTGTTCATGACACCTATACTCACATGACCTAAAAGTGAATGCCAGGTCAATGTAGTATCTTCTTGTGCATGAAGACACTTAGGAAAATCGATTTCCATTGGTGTCTTGTATAGGCGATTAGCTGATCGTATGACTCATACAAGCAATCTTCCTCTTGAGTCTAGAAGTGTTAACGCATCTCCTTTCATGTTCACTTCGCACCCACACTCTGTTGCTTGTCCGAGACTTATAATATTGTGTTTGAGCTCCGGTATGTAGTAGATTTCTTTGAGGGCTTTTCTTTCTCCATTCCTGCCCACAAAAACAATCGAACCTTTTCCAACAATATTAACATATGATCCATCACCAAACTTGACCTTACCCTTGATGTTTTCATCCAAACTTGTGAAAAAATCCTTGTTTCCGGTCATATGATTGCTTGCACCATTGTCTAGATACCAGATACTTTTGTTGGTAGTATCATAGTTCTTTGGAAAAAATTTGTCTTCGTTCAGGAAAACCACTTCGTGAACGTAGAGACCATCTGCTTCGTGGGTTTCATTCAGGTTCGTTTCTTGATTCCCAATCGGTTTTTCTTGACAAGTTGATGCATAGTGACCTGCTTTATCACATCTCCAACAGATTATGTGAGAGCAGTCTTTCTTCTGCGGCTTCTTTTCTGAGTTTTCTCCTCCTGAGTTTTGGCCATTAGAGTTTCCTCTTCCTCTGCCTCTACCTCTCCCAGAGCCTCCTTTATCACCATTCCCTCTTCCTCTGCCTCGGGAATTGCTATGACCTCCACGGTTTGAGTTTGAAAACATAAGCTTGCTTTGATCCTCACTCTGAGTTTCGTCTTTTATGCGATCCTCATAAGCCTTGATCCGTCCTACTATGTCTTCAAAGCTCGTATTATTCAAGTCCAAGACTTGTTCGAGAGAAGCTACTATGTGAATGTACTTCTGTCTCGGTAGACCGTTCAAGAACTTTTTCACAATCTTTGACTCTTCAATGATCTCTCCAAGTGAAGAGGATTGTGATGCGATACCTGATATTTTGTCGGCGAAGCTATCAACTGTATCGCTGTCGTTCATCCTGAGTCGATCTAATTCTGCCATTAGGGTTTGCAATCTTGCTTCTCGTACACGTTCTGCTCCTTGGTGTCGAGCTTTGATGGCTTCCCATAGGTTCTTTGCGGAACTTTGTGCACCTATCTGAAGTATGAGTGCTTCCGGGATTGATTGATATAGCAACGCCTTTGCTATATTGTTCTGCTTTTGATCTTCAGAACCTTCTTCAATTGTTTCCCACACTTCGCTTACTTCAAGCATAACTTGCATCCGCATCGCCCATACTGTATAATTTGATGTTGTTAACATCGGACATCGTATGGAAGGTACACCAAGATCTTTCGATCGAGGTTGAAGACTTTGTAAGCTCTTCTCGTCGCCCATCTTGGTTACGATCTCTTACAACTCTTTGCTTCGTTTGAATAGCTTTCAGACCTGAAGCTCTGATACCATGAAAATCTTAGAACTTGAAAGATTAAAGATCAACTTATCTTTATTGATTTAGAAAACTTCTCAAAAACTAAATCTCTCTCAATTCTCTTGTGGAACACCTCTCCACCTAGAGCTTCTTATATAGAGGTCTAGACAACTCCTAAACTCTCTAAGATTAGGAATCACAAACTTTTCCTTTTTGTATTTTCCTTTTCTCTATTCTATCTCTAGATACATCTTTATCCTAAGATATAATGTTTCCTTTTTCTTCTGGAATTATCCAACAAACTTTAGGGATATTGGTAGTGGCGACCGTGGTTTTCTACCTATCATACTAAGTAGCTTTGGGCATTTGGATATTCGGTTCTGTTCCGGGTATTTCAGTTTCTAAGATTTAGGATCCAATAGATTTTTTTATTTTTTCGGTTCGGTTCCGATTCGGTTCCGGTCCGGTTCGGTTCCATAATTTGAGGAACCGTAAATACTCGAAATTTTTGGTTCTCAAACGGTTCCGGGTACTTTACACCCGAAATAACAATTTTAACTTGAAATCAACTACAATTACCCGAAATAAAACTTAGATACCAGAATTAGTTTAAATCCAATACAAAAATACAAAGAAAACTACAAAGTTAAAGTTCAAAAACCAAAATAAAAACTACATAGTTCAAGTTAGATTAGTAATATCCGAATAATAGGATCATATGTATATATATGTTCGGTTCTTCGGTTCCTGATTTCCGTTCTGGGTAGGAACCAGAACCGAACCGATTCCCACGGTTCCTCAACTCATGATTCAATAAGTATTTTAAGTGGAACTGGAATCGAACCGAACCGAACCAAATTTTTGTTGTTGTTCGGTTCCGGTTCTTCGGTTTCGGTTTTTATGCCAGGGCTAATACTAAAGTAGGCCTGGGCATTCGGGTATTCGGTTCGGTTCCAGGTAAGAACCATTCGGTTCTGGGTCTTTCGGGTAGAGGAGTTTTGGATCCAATGGGTACTTATAAAATTTCTGTTCGGTTCCTTCCGGTTCCGGGTCGGTTCGGTTCTTAATTTTGAGAACCGTTAAGTACCCAAAACCTTTCGGTTCCTATTCGGTTCCGGTTCGGTTTGGATATTATTATCCAAAATACTTAAAATATATCCAAAAACCCAAAAATATACCAAAAAAATCCGAACTTATTCGCCAAAATCTAATAAAAACAAAAAAAGAATCTCAAAATACTAAATTATACGCTAAAACCTGAAGAACTAAAAATAGCAAATAACAGAAATACTTAAAATATACATATAATACTAAAAAAATAATTAATACCTTCAATATTTTCGGGTATTCGGATACCCCATTGGATATCGGTTCGGTTCCGGGTATTATCCGATATCCACGGGTATCAACAAATAGGAACCATCGGGTATTTTAGAGTTTTTCGGATCGGTTTCGTATCCACTTTTTCTGTTCGGTTCCGGTTCGGGTTTTCGGTTCCGGATTTTTTGCCCAGGGCTATACTAAAGTATGTGTGTTATCCAATCCTTTAAAGAAAGGCGATTCTCCACATTAAATGTCTAGACGTAATGGAACCAAGTACGACAGGTCTGAAAAAACAGGTTTGTAAAATCAAGACCACACGGAAGATTAAACACTTTCTCTTGCAAGCTTTGTCGGGTTGCATAGCAACGACGAACAGGCTAGCAGATCGACATTGTGGAACTGACAGGAGATGCCCATGCTGCGGTGCGGAGGAAGAATCGATTAACCACGTGTTATTTGAATGCCCTCCCGCTAGGCAATGCTGGGCATTCGCCACCATACCATCACCTCCGGGAATTTTCCCGTGTAGTTCTCTCTATACCAACATGGATTACCTTCTCTGGAGAGCAAAGGAAGGAGGAGCTGAGCAAGTATCAATTTTCATCTTTCCATGGCTCGTATGGTATATCTAGAAAGCTCGTAATGAAAAGGAGAATGAGAACGAGCAAGGACAGTCACGCCACGAATCAAGCGCAGAACCAAGAGTCCTATGTTGTTAATTCGATGCGTCATGGGGAGATGGAGAGAAACTGGTTGAATTCGGTTTTGTTGCGTCGCAGGGCACGAACATGGTGCTAGTTGGACTAGGAGCTAGAGCGAACACCAGATCTCCTCTCCACGCAGAGCTCGAAGGATTGGTTTCGGCAATGCAAAAGATGCGAGAACGAGGAGAGAGAGACATCACTTTCCAATCGGATTGTGCTCAGCTGATAAGAATCATCAATGAAAATAAGGAATGGCCATCAATTGATACGGAGCTAGAAGAGTTCTATGAGATTTATCAGCATTTTCAAAAAGTTGATTTCTTGTACGTTCCGGGGACGAAAAATATCCAGGCTGATCTTTTGATTTCTTGCACATCAAGAAGCAAGTGCTCTACTGCTTTTCATCTCAGTAACGTTTCCTCAAAATTCAAGTAAAACATTACTGTAACGTCCACTCGCATACATGTGCAATCTCACACACACATATACATATGTATCTTCTTTTCATAAACAGAAGCTGCGAGTGGAACATGGTGTGTAGCAGATCCGCAGATGCCTGACAATGTGCTACAAGCAGCCGTAGATTGGGCTTGTCAACAAGGCGGAGCAGACTGTAGTAAGATTCAGCCTGGCCAACCTTGCTTCTTGCCCAACACTATCAAGGACCATGCCTCTGTTGTCTTCAATACTTATTACCAGAACTTTAAACACAAAGGTGGTGATTGTTACTTCCATAGTACTGCAGAACTTTAAACTCTAGTAAGCAACTTTATCTAAACCCTGTTTTTTAAAAGTAATTTAACCTTTTTAGTCAATAGAGATCTAGAACCATCACTGTCTTGATATTTCAAAGTAAGCAGAAAAAAGGAAAATACTCCGATTTATTAATTTAATTTTGGCGTGATAGATTTACTTTAAGTGGTGACAGATATATTGGGATGCACAACGATGATAGATTTAATTTATTGGTGACAAATTAAGGGATCACGTAGATTTTATTTTCTTTGCCCGTATATTTCAGAGACTATATTGTGCCGGTAGATTTTTTTTTTTACTGATAGTATATTTATAGTAATGTGGTAGACTTATCTGTTTTGACAATATATTTAATATTTTTAATTACTTTTTACAGTATAAAACTACAGTTTGTAACTTAATTGTTATGTTGTAGTAGGTTTATTGTGATCAATTGTATCAATGATAGTAGACTTATATGTCTCTTACTTATATAACATTACAACAAATTTCTAACGCAAATGCCGATTTTAACCACCGACAGACATAAGTCCATCATTTAGAAGCACATATATATATATATATTATATTTATTTATATATACTTATTTATTTATTTATATATATAAGTCCACTTTCATTATTAAAACGAATATACTTTGTCAAAAAAGATCTGGAAAATTATAAATTATTTACCATTAATTTCAAACGCAAACGCTACTCGATTAAACTCAAATGTGAGTTTTAAACGTTAATTGCAAACACTAGTCACAAATGCCAATAGTAAACGCCAACTCTATTGCATATTAAAAAAATATTGATTTTTTTAAACGCTAGTCGAAAACATTAATCGCAAACCCCAATCGTAAACGTTAACTACAATGGCATATTACAAAAAAAAAAAGTATTTTTAAATGCCAATCGTAAATGCCAACTACGATCGCATATTACAAAAAAAATTGATTTTTTAATCGGTTTTATTATAATAAATATTATTTTTATTTAGCTATATTATTTATTTATTTTAATTAAAATGGCAAACTTGTTATAAGAATGAAAACTCAAATCTTATATGTTTTTTACCATGAGTTCGAGATTTTGAGATTTTGAGAAGACCATTCTAGTAATATAGGTAAATAAGGAGATCATTCTAGTAATTATCTTTAATTTGAAAGCACACAAATATATAATATAAAAATATTGATTATTGATAATCAGTTTAATTTTTAAATGGGCAAATCTCTAAAATAAACCATTTATCCGTTTTTCTGACCAAAATGAACCAGGAAATTGAATTGGACCAAAATGTTTTATTTTAAAACCAGAAGGACTCTTTTGCCCCGCATTCTACACGCGACCCCTTTTCTCTTCTCATCAGCGCCGTTCACCGAGGAAGATTAAAACATGTGTCCGGCGAAGAGAAAGCTCGACGAAAGGGAAAACTCGCTGGGTATCCGTTGCTATTAAACGCCGTTTCCGGAACCGAGTCGTCGTTGTCGGAGTGGCCAACGCCGGTAATATTCACAATCACAAATTAAGTTTCACAATCTCAAATTAGGTTACTTATGATCTCTCTCTGGAATCTTTGTTGTTCGAATCTAAAGCTATTTTCTTTCTCAAGAGATTAAGCAATGAGCGTCGTGTGCCCGTATCTTTTTATAGATTCACGAGTTTTTAGTGTTTATGGTTCATGTTTTTTTTTCAATTGGGATGTTCAGAGAAAAACCAACAATTTTGGCTTTCTACTTGGTGCTTTTCTTCTGATGTGGTTTTATGATTCTGGGTTTACTCATATGCTTTCTTCTGCGTGGATTTTGTTTTTGCAGATGTACGTAAAGAAGTTTTACCATCATTGTGACCCTGGTGAGTCATTTCTTCACTTTTAAGTGTTTCTGATTTTGTTGCTAAGATGAAGTTAGTGCTCTGCGTGGTTTCTCTTCTTAGGGTAATTCTGTTTTTTACTTGTGCAGAGTGCAGACAATGAAAAGTGTCTTTTACATCAAGTTCAGCTTTGTGATTGCACCATAACCATGGCCGTGACCGCGGAGACTTTATGTTCCGCTTTGTCACACACTCACGCCTCTGCCGTGGAAGAAGCCCTTTGGTTACAACATCTCTTGAAGTCACCCATGGACAAGACAACAAGGGAGAAACAGCTTCGTCTCCATTGTCGAGAGTCTATGGCTACAGAAAAAAAAGAAGCTTAAGCCTTTACATGATCGTGTGTATTAGTCTTTCCAAAATCTGAGTGTTTTGGCTGCTGAAAGAGAGTGAGCTCACGCAAGCAATTCCAACATTTTGGACGGTCGTTACGCTGTCTTCGGCTACGTTACTCAAAATGAAAACTTTTGATATAGGAAGCAATTGTGGGTCTTTAGGAAAGTCTTACCGAAAATCATTCTAAAAATAAACTTTCAAGTTTCAATTGTTTATGTCACATTTGCTAGTATTTTAGAAAGAGTTTATGAAATCCTTACTGAAAATAGTTTCTTTAACTTTTGTGATATTTTTAGGTGCGCAAATCGATGATACAATTTATGTAAGAAATTCCTAAAAGTTTATAATGGCTTTCTTAATATTTAAGAACGTCTTTTTAAAACACTATGATTTTTTTAATTTCGGGAAAGTTTTCCTAAAAGTTTAGAAAAACTTCCTAAATTTGTTTTTGATCTACTAGTAATTAACATACAGTTTAGGATGGTCTTCCTAAATTTGTATAAATCTTTTCTAAAAGTTCAAGAAAATGTCATAGATACGAAAACTAATATTTCTTTACATATAGAAAAACTCAAACAAATTTTAGTAAAATCTTACTAAAAATTTATAATGTATTTCTCAATCTCCAAGAATGTCTATTAAAACAATAGAAAAACTTTATAAATATTCAGGAAAGTCTTCCTAAAAGTTTATAAAAGTTTGCTAATATTTTTTTGATCAACTAGTAATTAACATACAATTTACGATGTTCTTCATAAATTTGTATGAATCTTTCCTAAAATTTTAAGAAAGCTTCATAAATTTCAAAACTAACATTTCTGGATATCTAAAAGTACTCATACAAATTTTAGTAAGATCTTTCTAAAAATATATAATGTATCTCTCAATTTCTAAGACTGTCATTTAAAACAATAGAATATTTTTTAAATGTTTCAGGAAATCCTTCCGAAATGTTTAGAAAAGCTTCCTAATTTTTTTTTTTATCAACTAGTAATTAACATACAATTTATGATGATCTTCCTAAATTTGTATGAATTTATCCTAAAAATTCAAAAAGCTTCATAACTTTCAAAACTAACATTTCTAGACATCTAGAAATACTCATACAAATTTTAGTAAGATCTTCCTATAAAAATTATAATGTATTTCTCAATCTCTAAGAATAACTTCTTAAAACAATAGAAAAAGTTTTTAAAATTTCTGGAAAGCCTTCCTAAAAGTTAGGAAAACTTCCTAAATTTGTTTTTTTACCAACTAGTAATTAACATACAATTTATTATGATCTTCCTAAATTTGTATGAATCTTCTCTAAAAATTCAAAAAAGCTTCATAAACTTCAAAACTAACATTTCTAGATATCTAAATATACTCATACAAATTTTAGTAAGATCTTCCTAAAAATTTATAAGGTATTTCTCAATCTCAAAAAATGTCTTTTAAAACAATTGAAATTTTTTTTAAAATTTCTGGAAAGCCTTCCTAAAAGTTTAGAAAAGCTCTTTCTTCATATCTCCCTTGAACTTTTCAATGAGTTGAGAGTTGTTTCCATAGATTACTAAGTCATCAACATAGAGACTTAAGATATTCTTCATTTGCATTTGTGTTGATACGATAGATCCACTTGACACTTATGTTATTCTTCTTCTTTGGTTTCTCCACCATTTTTCATGTGTTGTTTTCTCTATCAATTTGATTTCCTCTTCCATAGATTTTCTCCAATCTTTGCTTTATGAGGCTTCATCGTACGTTTGTGGCTCTTCTTTCATCATAAGCCACACTTCATGTGATTGATTCATCTCCATTGGATCCGTTTGTTGAATTATCTCATTTATAGACAGAAGTTTTCTAGGTCTATTAAGAGAGTTTTCTTCTTCTTCATCTTCGCTTTGATCGTTTACGGCCACACTTGGCTTTTGATCTTGATGATTCTCTTGATCTCGATGATTCTCTTGATCTCCATAATTCTCTTCGGATTCTGCTTCATTTGGAGATAAGAAGATCTGCTTTATTTGTTTCTTCTCCCAGTCCCATCTCTTTCCTTCGTCAAATGTCACATCTCTTGATGTTGTTGGATTTTTGAAGAAGAGAAGAAACAGAGATAGAACTGCAACTTAATTTATTGATCTGAAGCTTGTTCTTACAACTCTGATAAGTTTTACACTTGCCTCGTTCTCTACTTATACATGACGAAACATTGTTATAGAAACGACATGACTGTGTTAATGAAACAACACAACTGTACGAATTCAATTTGTGACTCTTAACAAATAACTAACTTAAATATAACATTATCCTATACGAGATATGATTATCGTTTAACACTCCCCCTTAATCATATCTCAATTTGCCTCCAATCTTCCTCCTTGGTACTTCCAACTTTCACCTTGTTTACAGATTTCTTTCTAAGTCCAGCAGTAGAAACACCTCTTTGATGATCTTCTCTCCTTGGCTTGTCATCAGTTGGATATTCATTTCCCTGCTGTGATTCCCTGTTACATCATACTCTTGATGATGTATCTTCCTCAACTGCACTAAACAGCTATCACCTTCATCTTCTGAGTCATCTTCTGTTTCTTCAAAACTTAGATCCGCCCTCTCGGTCCTTCTAAGTTTGCAGTTTTTTTTGCTAGATGTCCCGGTTTGTTCACCAAGCTTGCTTCTAAGTTCTCCTTGGTTTTCTTGTCGGTTAACATAGGAACTCTTGGGATTTCTCTTTCCCAAAAATATTCTCCAAGTCATCTTCATGTGACAACACCTTTTCTTTGTCACAAACAAATTTTCTTAACGTGATCTATCTCACGTTTCTCTTAAAGTTACCATGAGTATTCCTCAAGTCTCCTCCGTGATCTTTTGTCACGTCTTCATCGGCTGACCTTGTAACCTTCCTCAACTCCCTTTCTCTTAGGTGAGCTTTCTTCTTTTTCCTTTTGGTGTCCTCTTGATCACCAAATTTGAGCGTGAACCTCTTCACGTCTTCTCCTTCGGTTGTCTCTGCAACCGGTTCCCATGCTCCATTTTCCTTGAGGTAAGCATCCTCTTTTGCTTGGTGTCTTCCTCTGATCACCATCACGTCTGCGACGTCTCGCGTGAATACCCTTCACGTCTTCTGCTCCATTTTTTATGAGGTAAGCATCCTCTTTTGCTTGGTGTCTTCCTCTGATCACCATCCCGTCTCGTGGTTCCTTTGAACCCTTTTTTTTTTGACTCGCCTTACTCTGTTCTTCCAACAGGTGGCTTACTCCGTGAACGTCTATCTCATAAACTCCACGCCATTTTTTGCGTTTTTCTGATTTGCCATGCTCTGCTTCTATCAACAGGCGGCTTCACCAAGACGTTGTCAAGCCAAGTTTCAGAATTGTCCTTCCCAACGCTAACTTCATATCTTTTCTCCAATGCCTTTTGAGAAGATCTCATATCTCCTTCATCGCTTTTGGAGTCTTCTTCTTGAGCGTACGTGTGAAGGTTGATGGTGCTCTCTCTTGTCACCACATCTTCTTCCTCTTTCTTTTTCTGTTTCTCATCTTCTCTTCTTCTGCGCAGCGATTTCTTTTTCTACTGAATTGTTTTTGTACATGCTCGAAGACCAAACCTGGCTCTGCTACCATGTTAGATTTTTGAAGAAGAGAAGAAACAGAGATAGAACTGCAACTTAATTTATTGATCTGAAACTTGTTCTTACAACTCTGAT
Source organism: Isatis tinctoria (assembly GCA_010577795.1). NCBI lineage: Eukaryota > Viridiplantae > Streptophyta > Magnoliopsida > Brassicales > Brassicaceae > Isatis > Isatis tinctoria. The sequence goes on from CM021246.1 coordinate 18,854,013, forward strand.
AAGTTTTGCACTTGCCTCGTTCTCTACTTATACATGACGAAACATTGTTATAGAAACGACATGACTGTGTTAATGAAACAACACAACTGTACGAATTCAATTTGTGACTCTTAACAAATAACTAACTTAAATATAACATTATCTTATACGAGATATGATTATCGTTTAACAGATGTTTCAACTTTCTCTTCGTCTAATATGAGTACCCTATACCCTTTAGATTCACTGCTGTAGCCTATGAACACACCACATTTGGCTGTATCATCAAGCTTCTTCCTCTTCTCATCCGGTATATGCACATAGCATAAAGATCCAAACGCTTTCTAGTGTTTCACGGTTGGTTTAACAACACTCCACTTCTCTATTGTCGTTACTTCTTCGTCAAGAGCATTGGTAGGTAGTCAGTTTTGAACGTAGTTTGATGCAGCCACTGCTTCAGCCCACAACTTTTTTGGAAGTTTTTGATCTACAAGCAGTGAACGGGCCATCTCTACTAGTGTTCTGTTTTTTTCTCTTTGAGACACCATTCTGCTACGGAGAATATGGTGTTGTGACTTGCTTTTGTATCCCAGCCTCTTGACATAGCTTGATGAACTCCTTGGATGTGAATTCGCCTCCACCATCTGTCCTTAGTTTCTTAATCCTTTTTCCAGATTGATTTTCGACTGACTTGAACGCTTTGAATTTTGAAAGGACTTCACTCTTGTTTTTGATGATATATACCCAGCTCATTCGTGTATAATCATCAATAAACAGCACAAAGTACTTACTTCCACCCATTGATTCGTTTTGCATAGTACTGCATACATCTGAGTGTATCAATTCCAACACTCCACTTGACTTCGTTTGAGATTTATTTGGAAAACTCTTCCTTGCTTGTTTTCCCATCTCACATGCGTCACGAAATCCTTTTGTGACTTCAAACTTGGGACGATCATTAACGATCTTCAATGTCTGCATCTTCTGTATTTTATCAAGGCCAACATGCCCCAGTCTTCTATGCCATAACTTGTCTTTGTTGACTTCTTCTCCAACAACAAGTAAGGCACTTACTTCAGGCTTCCTCCATTTGAACGGAGAACTCTTATGCTTCATCCTTATGTTCAAGATCATTCTTCCTTGAGGATCGTTGATGAGGTATTTACTTGCTTCCATATCCATTTGAAATCATCTGAGAAACACTTAATAGGTTTCTTGCTAGACCCGGTACTAGAAACACCTCCTTGATGATTTGGATGTTGGATGATCATCAAGGAGGTGTTTCTAGTACTTGGATGTTCCCTTTTCCTGCTTGCATTATGTGTTGACCATTCCCCACTTTGATTGGCACCTTATTGCTCTTGTCAAGAGTGATGAGGTACTTAACTTCCTTGGTCATGTGGTTAGTAAAGCCGCTGTCAACTAACCATGTCTCATAATCTTCTTGTGATGATACTTCTTTCTCATCAGTCACACTGAACAGCATGTGACTCTCATCGTTTGTATCTTCCAGACGCAAATCTGCTACCTCTGTTTTCCTGAGTTTGCAGTTTTTTGCTAGATGTCCTGATTTGTTGCACACAAAACATATTCTCGTATCCTTTGTCTTTTGTTGTGAAGAACTATCGTTGTTCTTCTTTGACCAACAATCCCTTTCATTGTGATTGTTTCCTTTGCAAATGCCACACCACTTTTTGGTCTTCTTTTGATGCTTGTCTTCACGTTTATTTTCTCCATAAAATGCTCCTTTTGCTGATCGTTCTTCTCGGATTGATATGCGTTTCTCATGTGCTTTTAACATGCCTATCAACTCTGTAACTGATAGGGTAGTTAAGTCTTTTGTCTGCTCCAATACGCCCACAATGTTGTTGAACTTTTCTGGAAGTGAAATCAGAATCTTCTGCACCATTTGATAATCTGATTTCTCTTTTCCATGAAGCCTGAGTTGATTTCCTATCTCAGTCAACTTTGTAGTGAAGGTGTGAAACTGTCGGTTTCATTCATCTCAGATTTCATACTCCTTCTAAGAGATTGAAGCTTATCATTTGACTTATTGTGATCCTCAAACTCCGATTGTAAACGTCCAGGCTTCTCTTGCGTTTGTTGCAGGAGCGATTCTCGGAAATATGGATTCCGAGACTGCAGTTTGAATAATTTTTAAGGCAGTCAGATCTTTTAAGGATGCATCATCGCATTGTGTCATTAGTTGAGTGGCTTCAGGGTTTTTATCTCCTCTTGCAGGTTGATATGTTGGGATTTTTACCCTTTCTAACCCTTTTTATCTAATTGTTTTCTAGAGTTTTTGAGTATGTATTAGGAGTTCTAGGTGGCTTTGGAGCTGAAAATGGAGTTTGGAGCATTTGGAACCTTTTGAAAAGAAAAGAATCAAATTTGAAGAAAAGAAGGAAAATCTGATGAAGAATCACCAACTCCATCGTCGAGCACATGCTCGCAAACTTCAGCCACCAAGTGAGCACCTGCTCGCCGCGGAAGAGAACAAAAAGAAGGGTTTTACCCTAATCATTGGCGCCGACTTTTTAGAAGCCCAGCCTCCTTCCAGCCGCCTATGACACCTAATATAAATACTCCCTTTTAGTCCTAGGTTTTATCGATCTTATCTTTTGTTTCTACCTCTTAGCTTTTGGAATTATATTGTAAGGGAGAAGATCTCAAGCTACAATTTGGAGAAGATTTCTGAACCCTAGTACTTCTTATTTTTAATATCGATTTGATGCATTCTTTCATATCATCTGTTTTGTTTCTTCATCTTTAATTATGTCTGAGTAGATCTATTAGTTAGGTTAAGGTTTTCAAAGGAATTCATGAGCTAGGGTTAAACACAAATAGGAATCAAAATCGTTAGTCTTCATCTAGGGAGTTCGTATTGCTTGAATCGATTTGGCCAATCTGTTCATGATCTTAGGTTTATCTAGACAGCGAGAGTTGCTAGGTTGCTAGAAGAGATCTAGATGAGCAATTATTCATTACCTGCGAGAGTAGATGTATTGGAGAATTGTGAACAAATCAAACTTGATCATTAATGCTTATCTGCGATTCTGATACCAACGAGAGTTAGGATTTTTAGGTTGCTAGATAAAGTTGTTAGTATCACGAGAGTGAATTAATATTATCATCGTGTTTGAGTTCTGGACTTGTTCTTAATATTAATCCTGAATAGTTGTTTGACCTTGCTCTGAATTTCCTGCGAATTGCCTTGACCTAACGCTTGCTTTATAATAGTTAAAACCGATTTGTTTTAGTAACTTGCTAGTCACGATTTCTTACAACCCAATATTGAATCTCTTAGCTCTTGATTTTAGCTTATTAATCCATAGTGTGAACTTGGTCTTCGTGGGATCGACCCCTAAGTACTACTCTGATTTGCTGTGCACTTGCAGTAGGAAATAGGGTTTAAAACTCGTACATCAAGTTTTTGGCGCCGTTGCCGGGGACCAAAAATTCACCTTTGGTTTACGGCTAGGTCATTAGACTAAGAACACCACTAAACTCGTTTTCTGTTTTTCTTCTTCTTTGCGTTTCAGGTGTATGACCAGGAGCACAAGGAGCAAGAATAACGAGAATCTTGTCAATTTATCTAACGACGAATTAGCAAGAAGGGAACGAGAGAACAGGCAAAGACGAAACACACCTGTTCCGGAACCAGAAACAACCGACACCGACTATCCGGAGATGGGCGAACAAGCGGACATGGCAGCTCAGCTGCGAACTCTTCAGGCGACCATGGAGCAGCTGCGCATGCAACAAGAGCGACAGCTTGTTCAGCAACCAGCGTTTGGGGATAAAGACGCAGCACATGCTTACTACCAGGATCGCTCAGCCATTGTCACTCCAACCATTCAGAGGCAAGACTATGAGATCAAGCCTCAGATGATTGCGCTTGTCAAGCAACATCTCTTCCATGGCCTACCTGCTGAAATCCCGATGGATCACATCGAGAACTTCGAGGAGATTTGTAGCACAACCGGCTCTAATGGTGTGACTCCAGATTTCCTGAAGTGTAAGCTTTTCCATTCTCTCTTGCGGGAAAAGCTTCGCGGTGGTTGAAGTCTCTGCCACCAGGCTCTCTAGCGACATGGGCTGATGCAAGATCCGCCTTCCTGGACAAATTCTACACGAAGTCAAAGACCGCAGCTTTAAGGAGCAAGATATCCACGTTTGAGCAGCTTCCCGGAGAGACATTAACGAAGCGTGGGAACGCTTCAAGGAGTATAAGCGTGAGTGTCCTCATCACGGCTTTAGCGATGAGCAGCTGCTCAGTACTTTCTATGATGGAGTAGAATGGGACTACAGAAACGCCCTCAATGCCGCCAGCAATGGAGATTTCTACACCAAATCAAAAGAAGGAGCCCTGGAGCTAATTGAGAACCTCGCAGCAAGCTCCAGCAATAAGTCTCCGGAATATGACAGAAAAAAGGTCAATAGCGTGGAGTCAAAGAAGATAGATGAGCTCACAGCCAAGGTTAACCTTTTGCTTAAGGGAAACCAAAGTCGGTCCACTTCGTGGATGAGCATGGAGAAGAGCCCATCGCCCAGGTCTTTGGAGAGGAAACAAGTGATGATCAGCTGGAGGTAAATTACGTGAGTGGACAAAGTTTTGGGCAAAGCCGTGGCTTCAACAACCAAGGTTTCAACTCTCACCCAAATCTGTCCTACAGAAGCAACAATGTGGAGAACCCTCAGGATCAAGTCTACCCTAAGCAAGGAACTCAGCCTCAGACGAGTTTTCAGAGAGGCTACTCCAACAACTACCAGAGCCAGAACCGGCCATTCATCCCTAACCAGAACCGATTTCAAGGAGGAAATCAACCTAGGCAGCCATATAACAATCCGCAACCCCAGTTTCAGAACACACAGCCTCAGCAATTCAGAATCCGCGACCTCCTTCTCCAGCATCCGGATCTCAAGACGAGCTGAAAAACATGATGCAACAACTTCTAGCTGGACAACAGAAAGCCGCAGCCGAGATTAATGCTAAGGTTGACACCATGTATGTGGATCTAAATGGGAAATACGAGGCCGTGTGGACACATATGAAGCAACTGGATGTTCAGATTGCTCAGACTGCAGAATCCATAAAAAGGACACCAGGAACTCTACCTGGAAAAGTTGAGGCACCTAGGAAGGAGTTTGTCAACGCCATTGAGCTGAGAAGCGGAAAGACACTCCAGGATAGATCACCCTCACGATCGGACAAAGGCAATGTAGGAGAAGCCAACTACGAGCACCTGCTCGGATCGGGTCACGGCACCTATGAAACCGGAGAAAAAGTAACAGCTCGACGCAAGCTGAATCCACACCTTCACCATTCGACATTTTAGAGGATGATTCCACCGAGCACCCTGAATGCTCAACCGAGCAGGTGCTCGGTCGGACCACTCCACTTACCTCTAAAAACTCGGCGATTCCAGAAAGGGTGTACAAGCCTAAGGTCCCTTACCCTTTGCCACCCAAGAAGTCTCGCAAGGACTTGGAAGATGCTAAGTGTAGAGAGATGCTTAAGGATCTTACCGTAAAGCTACCTCTCGCTGATGCAGTCCAGATGATACCGGCTCTCAAACGGTACATGAAAACTCTGGTCTCTGAAAAATCGTGGAGGAAGAAAGGGTGATGACGGTTTCAAGGGAGTGCAGCGCCGTTCTTCAAAACAAGGTCGTCAAGAAGAGAGGCGATCCTGGACGATTTGTCTTGTCAGTTACAATCGGCCCAATGACTTTTTCATGCTCTCTGTGCGATCTTGGTTCCAGCGTGAATCTCATGCCTTACTCAGTTGCCAAGCGTTTGGGATTCACCAAGTTCAAACCCACGCGCATCTCCTTGGTTTTTGCTGATCGGTCAACCAAGCTCCCTAAAGGAGTTTTGGAAGATATATATGTGCGGATAGGAGATACTTTGATCCCGGCCGATTTTGTTGTTCTGGAACTTGATGAGGAGCCGAAGGATCCTCTGATTCTAGGTCGACCTTTCCTATGCACAGCTGGTGCGATCATAGACGTCCAGAATGGAGTGATAGATCTCCAGCTGGGAGACATGGTAATGACGTTTGAGATGGATAAGCTGCTGAAGAAACCCATGCTGGACGGACAGACCTTCGTTGTGGAAGGAGTAGACGACGTCTATGAGGAGGCAGCTGAAGAAATTCTCTGCCCGGACCCTCTCGAAACCGCCCTCACCCTAGCTGAAAGGGAACACGGTTTCATCAGTGAAGAAGCTGACAGCCATGCCAAGATGCTAGACTCGAGCCGCAGAATGGAACAGATGGTGGCCTACATGAGTCTGGACGAAGAGGAAAACCGGCAGAAACAGATGGAGCACCCGCTCAGATTCCGCGAGCACCTGCTCCGCCTCTTGATCCGATTGACAGCCCCTGGAGCGAGTTGAAAGCTCCTAAATTGGAGCTTAAAACTCTTCCAGCGGGCTCAGGTACGCATTTCTGGGAACAAACTCTACTTACCCTGTGATTATAAATGCTGACCTGAACAATGTAGAAGTAGCCTTACTCTTATGTGAACTTAGGAAGTATAGGAAGGCTATAGGTTACTCGCTTGCTGACATCCCTGGTATCTCACCTGATCTTTGCATGCATAGGATACATCTAGAAGATGAATCGATGAGTTCTATAGAACATCAGAGGAGGTTAAACCCGAATCTAAAAGATGTTGTAAAGAAGGAGATAATGAAACTTCTAGAAGCTGGGGTGATTTATGCTATTTCTGATAGTACTTGGGTTAGTCCTGTTCATGTAGTCCCTAAGAAGGGCGGAATCACTGTCATTAAAAACGATAGGGATGAGCTAATTCCAACTAGGACAATAACCGGACATAGGATGTGCATAGATTACCGCAAACTTAATGCTGCAACTCGCAAGGATCACTTCCCTCTCCCTTTTATTGATCAGATGCTTGAAAGACTCGCTAACCATCCATACTACTGCTTTTTAGATGGTTATTCAGGTTTCTTTCAGATACCCATTCACCCAGACGATCAGGAGAAGACAACGTTTACATGTCCCTACGGCACATTCGCTTACAGGCGCATGCCGTTTGGTTTGTGTAACGCCCCAGCTACCTTCCAACGATGCATGATGTCCATCTTCACGGACCTGATTGAAGACATTATGGAAGTGTTTATGGACGATTTCTCGGTGTACGGGAACTCTTTCTCTGATTGTTTGTCTAATCTGTGCAGGGTACTCAAACGATGCGAAGAGAAACATCTGGTTCTTAATTGGGAGAAGTGCCACTTCATGGTCAGAAATGGGATTGTGCTCGGACATCGGATTTCAGAGGATGGGATCGAAGTAGACAAGGCCAAGATCGAAGTCATGATGAACTTGCAGCCGCCAACATCAGTTAAAGGGATCCGCAGTTTCTGGGACATGCCGGCTTCTACAGACGCTTCATCAAGGATTTTTCAAAAATCGCCAGGCCTCTTACACGCCTACTCTGCAAGGAGGTGAAGTTTGAGTTCGATAATGCATGCCTCGAAGCTTCCACACGATCAAGGGAGCCTCATCAGCGCACCCATTGTGCAACCTCCAGACTGGAGCCTTCCTTTTGAGGTGATGACTGACGCTAGTGATTATGCTGTTGGAGCAGTTCTCGGACAGAGAAAGGACAAGAAGCTTCATGTTATCTACTATGCCAGCCGTACTCTAGATGACGCACAATGCAAGTATGCCACAACCGAGAAGGAACTTCTAGCGGTTGTCTTCGCTTTTGAGAAATTCCGCTCCTATCTGGTTGGTTCTAAGGTCATCGTGCACACTGATCATGCGGCTCTCAAGTATTTGCTGACAAAGAAGGATGCCAAGCCGCGCTTGCTCAGATGGATCCTTCTCTTGCAGGAATTCGATCTCGAGATTAAGGACAAGAAAGGGATAGACAATGGAGCTGCCGACCATTTGTCTAGGATGAGGATTGATGCAGAAACGCCTCTTGATGACAGTCTCCGGAGGAACAGATTTATTCCATCGGCGTTTTCCATATCGAGGAAGCACGTGCTCCCACCCAGCGAGCACCTGCTCAACTAGAGCTCTGCGCACAGGCTGCACACACCGAGCGCTCTTCTACGCCTTGGTTGCAGAGATAGCCAACTACCTGGCTGCTGATCAGGAACCGCGGAACTTCGCAGGGTACAGGAGGAAGAAATTTCTCAAGGACATCCGTCACTACTTCTGGGATGAGCCTTACCTGTACACAACATTGTCCAGATGGAGTTTTCCGACGTTGCGTACTGAAGAAGAGATTCCGGACATATTGTTTCACTGCCATGGTTCTCATACGCAGGTCACTTCGCCACCTTCAAAACGGTTTCCAAAGCATTGCAAGCAGGATACTGGTGGCCGACGATGTTCAGGGATGCGCAGCGGTTTGTCTCACGGTGCGATTCATGCCAGCGACAGGGGAACATCAGTAGGCGCAACGAGATGCCACAGAACTTCATTCTCGAAGTTGAGGTCTTCGATGTCTGGGGAATCGACTTTATGGGCCCGTTTCCTTCTTCTTTTGGGAACGAGTACATACTCGCAGTGGACTATGTGTCCAAATGGGTTGAGGCGATTGCAAGCCCCACTAACGACGCACGGGTCGTGACCAAAATGTTCAAATCTATCATCTTCCCCAGGTTTGGAGTCCGCGAGTGGTTATCAGTGATGGAGGCTCTCACTTCATCAACAAGATCTTTGAATCTTTGCTGCGCAAGAATGGTGTTAAGCACAAAGTCGCCACTCCCTATCATCCGCAAACAAGTGGGCAGGTTGAGGTTTCCAACCGCGAGATCAAGAGTATCCTGCAGAAAACCGTGAGTACTACTCGCAAGGATTGGGCTTCTAAGTTGGACGATGCTTTATGGGCGTACGGACAGCTACAAAACGCCATTAGGAACCACGCCTTTCAACCTTGTCTATGGAAAAGCTTGCCATCTTCCCGTTGAATTGGAGTTCAAAGCCGCCTGGGCAGTCAAGTTCCTTAACTACGACATAAAGCCGGCGTCAGAGAGACGAATGATGCAGCTGCATGAGCTTCAGGAGATTAGGCATCTCGCCTATGAAAACTCCAAAATATACAAGGAGCGGACTAAGGCATATCACGATAAGCGTATCTTGGCTCGCAACTTCGCCCCAGCTGACCAAGTCCTGCTCTTCAATTCTCGGTTAAAGCTATTTCCTGGGAAGCTGCGCTCAAGGTGGTCTGGACCATTCACCATCAAAGAAGTCCGGCCATACGGAGCAGTTGTTCTGATTAACAACAAAGGCGAAGAGTTCGTGGTTAATGGGCAGCGATTGAAGCCCTACCTTGCCGACGCACAACTCGAGGAAGGGGAAGACTTTCCCCTGACCGAACCTCCACAAGCCTGATCAGCTTACCAAGTCAAGCTAACGACTTAAACCAAGCGCTGAGTGGGAGGCAACCCACTAAGTAAGTGTAAATATTTCTTTTTATTTTTCCTTTGCTATTGATTTTTGGTTTTTGTTTTCCTTTGTTTCAGACACAAAAAAAAAAAAAAAAAAAAAAATTTTTGAAAAATCGGCGATTCGATCCGAGCACCTGCTCGATCTGAGGAGATTTCCGAGCACCTGCTCGTTCCAGGTAAGTCCTCCAAAACTTCAAAACGGATTTTAATCCCGCGTTTTTCCAAAACAAAAAAAAAAAAAAATAGATATTTATATTATTTTTCCTATTTCCTTTTTCTTTTTTCTTTCTTCTCCTTTCTTCTCCCCGATTCTTTCTCTCCTTCTCGCCGATTTCCAAAACCCACCAAGAACCAGGGTTTTCAATCTTCACGATTTTCACGTTTTTGGGATCGATTTTGGGTGCCTTCTCGCCCTTTCTCAATCTGCCATCGCTTTCCACAACCGAGCACGGTACGTCTTCAAAACCGATTTTTCAGTCCGCCATGGTTAGGGAAGTCTCGAAATCTTCTCTCTTTTGTGTAAACTGGCTTAGATTAAACTCTATCTCTGTCTATTTACTATGATTTAGCATGTTTGGCCACGATTTCGCCCTTTAGACTTCACATGCAAAACCTCAAAAAGCTTGATGAGCCATTAATGGCGACTTGGAAACTGATGTCGATTTAGGGATTTAGACTAGCCTTCTCGGTTGTTCATACTCGATTACACCTTGACTAGAAATTGCTGAATGTGGATTGCTTGGTTGTTTTTTATATTTCGGCGATTTGCGATTTGTTCCCCCCCCCATGGGCTCATTCTCGTGTGTTTGGTTTCGCGCAGGTACTAATGGCCCCGAAACAGAGTCGCAAGGGCAAGGAATCAGCCCCTCACCGTGCTGTACCCGTGGCCTCGACCGGAAAACACGCCTTTCGCCTTGCCGGATGACATTGCCCATTGCACATTCTGACGAAGTATGGGATCAACGGGATGCATCATACTACAATCAGATGCTGAAGCTCACTATTGCGCCGACGCGTTTGTTTGCCGCGAGACATTGGAGATGCTTGGACTGCACGACACCGTCTCTAGAATCCTCTCCAACGCCCATTGCCTTGCATTCTCTTTTGAAGAGTCGATACTTTATCCAGAGCTTGTCCGTCAGTGTCTCGCCTCGGCACGGATCATTCACCAGGATCCCGAGAACGGACTCTAGCTGGTGCCACTTTCACGTTCAAGCCGGCGGGCGACGATTTGACATTCCAATGGTGAACTTCACCATATGTACGGTTTCAAGCATGAGGTGGAGCGCCTCGACTTTCCAACACGGTTCAAGGAAGTAAAGACTTTCTGGGAGACGATTGGTCGCGGCCCTTACTCCTCGAACTCAGCCGCTCAGTCCTGCATCCGACATCCAGCTCTCCGCATCTGCGCCCGGATCTTCAGTAACATGTTGCTCAACCGCCCATCCGGAAACAAGGTACACACCGAAGAGATGATCCTGCTGTATCTTGGTTGCAGCGACGTCATTGTTGGTTCTCATGGAGTCAACACCCTTCTCCTTGGCGCACCACCACCGGAGTCTTACCGCTCCAACCTTGGCATGCACTTCGCCGAGCTGATATGCAGCATCAAGGACCGCAAGACGAAGCAAACGGAGCGGATTGGCAGCCTTCTGACCGGACTCTTCGAGATCGCGCACGTCCAGCTCTGCTACTTCAGTTACGTGGAGCAGGCGAGCGTATGGACATTAGGCATCTGCTCCACTCTCGCATTTCTCTCCCCTCCCGATCAGATCAGCTTCTCTATCAGTACACAGGTCTCAATGGGCTACCGCAGCACATCTACCTCCCGGACCCAGCCAAGACACAGCTTTGCTCTATCGAGGATATGCGCTTCATACACAGAGTCCTTCTCTTGGACGATTTCACGCGACGCTCTCTCTCAGACCAGGACTTTGCCAGCTCTTCTCACGGCCCTATGCCTCCTCTGGAGGACGATTTCATCCACAGTACTCCTCAGTCTCGTCGCCCCTCTACATCCGCTACCACCGGCGAGTTCGACCTTCCTCCCATCTCCGACGAGCAGATACCGCTGAGTACCGACGCTGGATGGTGGCTTCACAAAGGAAGAACAACAGCCTCATGCAGCGGATCTTAGAGCGCCTTTCCACTGGTTGCTGCCACCATTCTGCAGCTGCTGCGACGACCCCTCAGAGCGCCATCCGAGACGCCGTAGACGCACTGGCAGAGCCAGGAGCGAGAGTCCAGAGGACCCACCTGTCGATTGACGCACCGTACCTATCTCTATCTCTCTTGTTTTATCCGTTTTTCTTTTTGCTTTCTTTGTTTTATTTGTCTTCTTTTGCTTGCTCCTCTAGTTTATTCTCACACCGGGACGGTGTGAAGTAAGTCTGGGGGAGGTTATTATCGAGTCTGCACTTTGTTTCTTGTTATTTTCTTTATCTTGAGTCAGTCTGTTATAAGGGTCAAAAACACAACTTCTGAGATTATGACCAAAATCTATGATGAGTTCTAACCTTGTGTATGAACCATTTGTGAGTATACCTTATTTCTAGTGAACATTGCTGCAGAATTTAGAGTACAGAGACGAGCCGACGCCTTCTCACACATTCGGATCCTTCCTCAGGCCAGAAAACTTCAATCCTTTAAGGTTTATCGGATAGGCTTTAGACTCTATTTTATATGGACATAATCTGGACTTTAATTCTTTCTTGTTATTGGCACTAGGATTAGAAAACGTGTTATATTATATATTCAGGACTTCTTATCCCTTTGCCACTCTTGTTGATCCTGAATAGCTAGCTTTTAGTTAGTACCTCACCCTCCCCTAACCATCTTTTTATTCCACATGCACTTTTATTTTATATGTATGCAAAGGTAGCAGATAGGTGCTGAGAAAAGGACTGACGCGAACATTTCATGCTATCTGACTCCTCTCGCTGAAGAAGATGTCAGAGAAAGCTAGAAAAGTTCACGAGCACTGCTCGCTATACTCGCTGATGATTAGAGCACCTGCTCAGCGATGTCCAGAAAGAAACAAGCCTAAAAAACGACCTGCTGGGGTGGAGACAAAAAAGGATCATTTTAGCCAAAGGACACATGCACAAGTAAAGCCCCCCTATCCATATAAACTCTTTGAAAAAAAAAAAAAAAAAAAAAAAAAAAAAAAAAAGAAAAAAACCGAGCTAGTAGCTCAAGGATATGGTGGTGGCGAGTTAGTAACTCAAAATGTGTGTCCCGAAGCATGAGTAAATCGCAAGAAAACAAGGAAAGGGAAAGAGGAATGGAGATAAAATCGAATTAAGAGGAGAGTGAATTAGAGGTTGTGGACATCAATGAGTCCATCTCCCTTGCCGTTTTGTGCGATATCCTGCACTCTCTTGAATCAAGGTAACCCTAAACACTCGCAAGCTCCACACTCTCAATATTAGCCTGATTTTTACCGAACTCGTTCACTTAGTCTTGTGTCTTTAGCAAGAAGCTCACGCCACCTCTAAATGAATGTAGAGAGTCTATTGTCTTGAACTTAGATTTTTCTGGGATTGTAAGCCATATGGTTGAGGTTGGTGAACTTTGTTGTTGAGGTTTTCGGTAAGGCAATGTATCTCTTATTCTAAGATATGTGGTCTGATGAAATTGGTTTACTCTTGGTTTTCTGAGATTTTGTGAGTCTCCACCGATTTCTCTAAGTCTTGATTTTAGTCTTGTTGAGGACAAACAAAGATCTAAGTCTGGGGGAATTGATATGTTGGGATTTTTACCCTTCTAACCCTTTTATCTATTGTTTTCTAGAGTTTTTGAGTATGTATTAGGAGTTCTAGGTGGCTTTGGAGCTGAAAATGGAGTTTGGAGCATTTGGAACCTTTTGAAAAGAAAAGAATCAAATTTGAAGAAAAGAAGGAAAATCTGATGATGAATCACCAACTCCATCGTCGAGCACATGCTCGCAAACTTCAGCCACCAAGTGAGCACCTGCTCGCCGCGGAAGAGAACAAAAAGAAGGGTTTTACCTAATCATTGGCGCCGACTTTTAGAAGCCCAGCCTCCTTCCAGCCGCCTATGACACCTAATATAAATACTCCCTTTTAGTCCTAGTTTTATCGATCTTATCTTTTGTTTCTACCTCTTAGCTTTTGGAATTATATTGTAAGGGAGAAGATCTCAAGCTACAATTTGGAGAAGATTTCTGAACCCTAGTACTTCTTATTTTTAATATCGATTTGATGCATTCTTTCATATCATCTGTTTTGTTTCTTTATCTCTTAATTATGTCTGAGTAGATCTATTAGTTAGGTTAAGGTTTTCAAAGGAATTCATGAGCTAGGGTTAAACACAAATAGGAATCAAAATCGTTAGTCTTCATCTAGGAGTTCGTATTGCTTGAATCGATTTGGCCAATCTGTTCATGATCTTAGGTTATCTAGACAGCGAGAGTTGCTAGGTTGCTAGAAGAGATCTAGATGAGCAATTTATTCATTACCTGCGAGAGTAGATGTATTGGAGAATTGTGAACAAATCAAACTTGATCATTAATGCTTATCTGCGATTCTGATACCAACGAGAGTTAGGATTTTTAGGTTGCTAGATAAAGTTGTTAGTATCACGAGAGTGAATTAATATTATCATCGTGTTTGAGTTCTGGACTTGTTCTTAATATTAATCCTGAATAGTTGTTTGACCTTGCTCTGAATTTCCTGCGAATTGCCTTGACCTAACGCTTGCTTTATAATAGTTAAAACCGATTTGTTTTAGTAACTTGCTAGTCACGATTTCTTACAACCCAATATTGAATCTCTTAGCTCTTGATTTTAGCTTATTAATCCATAGTGTGAACTTGGTCTTCGTGGGATCGACCCCTAAGTACTACTCTGATTTGCTGTGCACTTGCAGTAGGAAATAGGGTTTAAAACTCGTACATCACAGGTGGATCTGGAACTCCTCCTTCAACAACTTCCCACAATTTCTTCGTCTGGAAAATTGTTTTCATTTTGATGCGCCAAAACCATAATTCTCACCATCGAAGACGGGTGCCACAATATGTGATATCGTCTCCATAACTTTCTGTTGTGTTTAAACTTTTTTTTTTCACTTAATTTGTCCTTTGAATCAACCTGGCTCTGCTACCATGTTAATTTTTTGCTAAAAACAAACTTTGTTTGAACAGAGTGTGAAGAACAAAGATGAACAAAAAAGAACCAGATTACTAATAAAAGAAACAGGAACTTTATTGATAAAAAGAGAAATTGTAACAGACTCGATGATTGTTTTAGGACTAGACTCGATCTACTTATACAAATGAAACATGGTCTTGAACAGACATGTCTGTGTAACTGAACCAATAAATCTTAAGAACATTGATAAATTGATGAGAGCAAGAACACAAAAGTGTTTAGCAAGAAATATTATTGGACTCTCATCCGAATAATGTTACACCTTATAATAGTTTATATAGGGAACTATAAACCCTAAACTTCCTAAATAATATAGAAATAATATATTGGAGATAAATGCTAATCTTCCAAATCTAAGATATTAACATATCTTTATATCTTCTAGATCCTTCTTGAATCTTCCATATTCTTCTATTAATCTTGACCGTTCGATCTACGATCTTCGGTTCTCGGTCATCATTCGGTTTAGGTCGATCTCATCCTCATCGATCTCCCAATAGGAAAACATTATGGACGGTGTAAAGATTGAGGTGAAGAAGCAGTTATTGTTATCTGCGCCTCTTATCGGCGTGAGCATTCTTCAATATTCTCTCCAAGTCATCTCCGTCATGTTCGTCGGACATCTTGGCTCTCTCCTTCTCTCTGCCGCATCCATGGCTACTTCCTTCGCCTCTGTCACTGGCTTTACTTTTCTGGTCAGTACCCTCCATCTCTCTCTAGCCGTACAATGTCCTCAAAGATTTTGTTCCAGAAACGTTATCTAGCTCACATGTGAGTAGTGTTAGCAGCAAAGTCGTGGTTTGTTTAATGAATGGAGTATTTGAGTTATAAGATGTGGTTAGTGGCACTGAGAATGAGACGAGTATTACATCAGACAGTTTTCAATCCCCAAACCGCAGCGTGGTCCATAGGTATATCTGGTTGATAAACACTGTACCGAAAAATTGATTTTTCTTTTTTGTTGTTGTTTGTCCTTATTCACAGATGGGAACGGCGGGTGCGATGGAAACACTTTGTGGGCAGGCTTACGGGCCTAAAAGGTTCAGATATATAGGCATACTTATGCAGAGAGCCATATGTGTTCTGTTAGTGCTCTTTGTTCCTCTTTCCATTGTCTGGGCTAACACAGAACACATCCTCGTAATAGCCCACCAAGACAAGTCCATCGCGAGTCTTGCTGGATCATATGCACGATACATGATCCCAAGCATCTTTGCGTACGGGCTTCTTCAATGCCTCAACAGGTTTTTCCAAGCGCAAAACAATGTGTTCCCTGTGTTTGTGAGCTTTGGAATTACGACTGCACTTCACGTTCTTCTGTGTTGGGTCTTGGTCTTGAAGTCTGGCCTTGGGCACAATGGAGCTGCTCTTGCTATTTCAATCTCGTATTAGACCAATGTCCTTCTGCTGTCATGTTATGTCAAGCTCTCGCCTTCTTGCTCCCACACCTGGACCGGTTTCTTCAAGGAGGCTTTGACCAATATTTGTGCTTTTGTCAAGCTCGGTTTTCCTTCTGCGGTTATGGTCTGGTGAGTGCATATATCATATGCTATGTTCCTGGATATTTAGTCGATAATCTTCCTTTCTTTATCTCTAGCTTGGAGATGTGGTCGTTCGAGCTGTTGGTTCAACTGTCAAGCCTGCGCCCTGATCCAGTTCTCCAGATGTCGGTCCTTTCGATTTGGTAAGATTGATTTACATTCTATCACCGTCCATTTTGTTCTTATATTACTAAATACAAACGTTTCTGCAATTTTTCAGCTTAAAATACTTCATTAACCGTCTGGATGATCTCGGTTGGCCTTGGTGGCACCGCAAGGTAAGCACCCAAATAACCAACGACGAGAAGATTTTAAGATTTTCATATTGCTGTAAACTCACCTCCGTTACAGCACGAGGGTCTCTAACGAGCTAGGAGCAGGGAATCCGGAGGTGGCAAAGCCTTCTCATCGGATCGGTTTTGCTGCTAATGCGGCACAAGTTGGGATATGCATTCAGCAGCGATCCAAAAGTCATCAAATAGGTAGCGTCGATGATACCAATTGTTGCCGCTGGCAACTTTCTCTACGGGTTCCAATGTGTTTTATCAGGTTCTTCACGCATTTTTTTTTTTGCTCCGAACAAAATAATATTACTTTTCTTGCAAATTACGTAATCTCGGTTCTTACTTTTTTTTTTTTTTCTATTTGGTCTAGGGGTTGCGAGAGGATGTGGATGGCAAAAGATTGGAGCTTGCGTGAATCTCGGCTCATATTATCTCGTCGGAGTTCCGTTGGCTTTGTTACTTGGATTCCATTTACATCTCGGCAGCCGGGTAAGTAATGCTTTGCTTGACTTTTTTTTATTGTTTCAAGTGGGAGCTGTGCCAACATTTATGGATGTGATAAGAGATTTTATAAAAAAAAATCATAAAATAAAATTTACAAAATATGTTGATAAAAAATTTTCTATTATCTTATTAAGTTATTTAATATCTTATCTCATTGTGTATCAAATTTTCATTTACTTTTCTATTTATTTAATTTTGAGCTATGAACAAGTAATTTTGCAGGTTTTACATACATATAAGAAAATAATTTTTAAACTTTTACAATAATGGTATCAAATCGCAGTTAAAAAGTTGAAGTAATCTTTCAACCCTTTATTTTGTCAACTTAAATATATTACTAAAAAAAACTAAAAATAAGCAACATTCATAACAAAAACTAAAAAAAAAAAGTTAGACGTAGGTGAAAGTTTCTAAAAGTTTCATATAGACAGGGCTCTGCTTCAAGTCGATGTACGAGTTCTAGTGGAGTCGATGACAGTCTCATGGGAACAAGATAGTTTGTCAAGTAAAGACCTATGTGATATGATAACCACTAACCAGCATACGTGCAACATAGTAATATGGTTTTCTTGTGTATTTATTTCAGGGGCTTTGGCTGGGAATCGTAACCGCACTTGTTGTTCAAGTTCTCTCTCTTTCCCTCATCACCATAATGAAAAACTGGGACAAAGAGGTCAAAACCGAAACCTGCTTAGATATACTCTGGCTTTCAAGTCTTTGTTTGCGTATCAATTGTTTGCTCTGATATATCTTACTAATGTATCTTTCCTTTTTTGGTAGGCCAAGAAAACTCTAGGCAGAGTTGGGCCTTCAGATCAGACAGGTGGAGAAGCAGAGTAATCTTTGATAACTAAACTCGTACTTTTTCTCTAAGCGTTAATTATCTACCCGTACGTCCACTGATCCAGTTCGCATTTTTTTAAAAGAAAAACTTGCTCATGACATTAGAAATGGTGTTCACGAGATGTTTGAATTCCAAAGAATAACCTTTAAGCTGAGGCTTTGTTAAATTGTATTGGGATTAAGTAGAGATTAATGGGCTATGAACTTTGATCTCTAGATAATATGTGAGAAATATTCCACATCGGAAGTTTGGAGGGACATCAACTAATATATAAGAAATTTGGACCAATCCACTCATTGCCAATTGATTTGGGGTTGGAAATTCGAAAATCTTAGCATGGTATAAAAGTTTGATCCGCATACTCTTGTAATTCAGTCCAAAAGTGGCTACCAATTCACTCATTAGCAATTGGTTTTGAGTTAACTCAAATTGTTTTTTACACCGATATTTGCTATTTCTCGTTGCAACATCATATTTTGTCTTATTTTAGTTGTGACGCTTGATCTTCTTGGAATTCAAATCTTAGCATTTGTTGTACAAAAATCACATTAACTTTGATGTTCTTGAGATTGGAAGTATCTCTTCTGTTTGATGTAGATGAGAAGAGCACAAATCTTCCATAAACTTTACCTTATATTTTAACTGCTGAAAAACTGCACCATTAAACTACTTTTTACTTTTTACAGTCAAGAGACTTTAGGGCATCTCCAAAGGTAGAAACGTGGGCTCTGATCATTATTTTAGTTATAAAATTTGAGTTCAGAACTCTCCTCTTTTTTTTTTTTTTTAACTAAGAACTTCACTTCTTATACTTCTAATTCTCTATCATTCTTTTTTCTTTTTAATGTATTCGTTTATGTATATGTTTTTTTCTATTTATTAATGCACTCAATTTTAACACTGTGGTTTTTGGGTCCATGATGATCTCATTGATAATCATTTTGGCAGGGAAGGTAATTACGGAAACAATATCAAATACACATACAAGTTGTAATTCTTGTTCTAAAACTCTCCAGCGTAGCTGATTACTCAGCCGAATACTGACTAGTCGATAGTTCACTGTGCTGAATCAGTTCTAATCAGTGATATTTACAGTTATATGAGTTTCGTCCGGGTTATTCGTATAATATAATAAACCAACGAATTAATTCTACAAACAGCACTATCCCAAAAGACTATTCAATCCATCAAACGAATGAAAAACTCTATAGTTTAAAAGGAGTTGTGGGAAAGACTTATTCCCAAACATTTTCGCCACATACAACACCCAAAAAGATAACACTAATCGACAATTACAAAATTTGCATATTAAAAAATTTTATATATGGGGTTTTTAATAATCTTACATGAATTGGACTTCTAATTATTATCAGCATAATCAAATGAATAAAATTATTTGAGTTTTTTAAAGTAATCTAAGTATATATATATAATGAAAATGTTCGTTTATTAAATGATCCATCATTAAAAAAAGTTTTAAAACATATAAAATTATTAAAAATTGTTAAAAATTTAAAATAATTAAAAAAATTATCCTTCGGTCTGAATTTCTGTTAACTCGCTATGCCCAGACCAGCCATGTAATCTAGTATTTATTATGTGTTGTTGACCAAAAAAAATTATTGAAATTACGTAAAAATCGATGCACTTATTTAGAAGAAAATACACAAACACACGCCAAGCCAACTGTCTATGTTTCTATCGAATTATTTTATATGTATAATCTCTTCTATAGTAAAGAATGGTTTTTTCGATATAATAACTGATAAATGGAGAAAAGGAATCTATTTGTTGGAATATGAGAAACCATTTTGCTCTGGATTTTTATAAATCGGCTTTCGGGTGTTGCTTAAGTATATACTAGATCTGGATCCGCGCGTGAGCGCAGAATTATATCTGATTTTGTATTTAAATATATATAAGTTTATAAGTTTATAATTTTATAAACCAGTAGAACTGCTAACTCCACGTATGCGCGGGATGGTGTTCCGTTGGTTATATGTTTATTTTGTTCGTATTATATTTAATTTCAATAAAATTATGCAATCCATAATATTTTAATATTTATTTGTTGTTTTATGTATATTTTAAGAATTAGTATATCATTATTATATATGTAATCTACCAAAATTCTCCAATGAATATAATATATGTGAATAGCCAATCGTAATATTAAACAAAAAAATTAAAAGAATCTGTTTATGGTTTTTATATTTCTTGTTTTTGTCGGCTGTACTCTTTTGGTTTGATTGTGGTCACTTTGTGAATATGAAGTGTGTAATTAATCAGTAAAAAACATGTATGTTTTATGTTCCTTGCGTTTTTTTTTTTTTAAATTTTAATAACTCTTTATCTTCTTTTGCGTTTTTGCACTCATTTGAGTATATGCACTATACAACCCATAAATATTTTTTTCTTCTGAAACTATAGTATATGCATATTTTAAAAATACATATGAAAATTTAGAAGAACACTAAATTATTTTAAGAGTATTTTTTGGGGGGTTTGTATGTATTTAATAAATAAATGTATTTTGGTAAATCATAATTATAATTATTATAAACTGTTTTGTGGAGTTAATGACTTCAACTGCATGTAAATTTGTCATTAGAAATTAAAATAAGTAATATTTTTTTGTTGAAATAAATAGTAGTTGAGAATTCATGATTTTCTGTAAAAAAAATATATTCTTCAACAAATAAATATGAAGACTTCTCTAAACTATCATTGTTTTCAAAACCGTGTCTCATTATAATTTGGAAACAAATATTTGTCTTTATGTCCGTCTTTACCTTAACTGTTTATCTTGTCAGCTCTTCCTCTTCTCCTTTCTTCTTTTAACCTTGCAGAAGTTGGGGATATATGACTATCTTTTTTTTTTTTTTTTTATAGACAAACGAAAGCTAATGAGGATACAATTTAGAAATGATAGAAGAGTATAAACCACGTCTCTAGAAATGACTCTGTCGTGAGGGAAATGCCCTGAGCTTTTGAAATTGGGATCAACCTACACTTTACAATGCTTTTGACCTCCTCAATCAAAACAGATGGTGACCTTTCAGCTGTAGAATGAATCCTGGCATTTCTTTCTCTCCAAATAGCATATACTGAAGCCTGAAATACCAATTTAAAAAGCAGACACTTCTTTTTGTCTCTTATAGGGTCAGTCATCCATTTAAGACCCTCAACGATACTAGTAGGTGGAGCAACATGGAACTTAGAGGCGAAGAATGACCAAATCTCAGAGGAGAACCCACAATCAAAAAACAAATGCTGCCTGGATTCATGGTCAGACGTACATAGGAGGCATTCCAGGGGGACAGATAAACCCCAAGAGCGAAGCCTATCCCGAGTCGTCAACCTGTTCATAGCCAACAACCAGACCATAAACGAATGCTTTGGTATGCAATTAGAGAACCATACCGCTTTCGACCACTCAACCTTTGATCCCGGAGGATTTATTTGCCGCCAAACTTCATGAGTAATAAAAGACGATGATGGTGCCTTGTCACCCACCTTCCATAGATAAGAATCATCTTGTCCCGCCGATTGAACAATATCTGGGGAGGGGAGACAATCTCTTAAAAGAGCAATTATCGGAGTTCTCGTTCTGAGTCGAGTGATCCACCATTCTCCCTCCACCACAGCCTCCGCAACAGTTGCGTTTTCGGGCAACCCTGTAACTCTCGGTCCCAAAATTCCTGTCAATTCTATTAATGGACCCAATCCCGTCCAGTCGTCATACCAAAAACTTCCGGTAATCCCTGACCCAATCTCACAGAAGACAAACGGTCGAGCGATTAAGCGCAGCTTGCACAAACTTTTCCAAACCCAACTGCTCCCAGGAGAGGGAGTTAACTCCCAGATATATGACTATCTTATAATCATATCTTTCGTTCATACGTTATCACTACAAGAAAACAAGCAAATTCCCACGGACGAATTCCTCAGAATTCCGTCGGAATTAGGGTATTCCGACGGCATATTGAGGAACTCTTCCGTCGGAAAAAAGTCGTCGGAATATTGAATTCCGTCGGAATTTCCTCGGAAATTTCCGACGGAATTCCGAGGAAAGCAAATTCCGAGGAAAAAGCGAGGAACACAATTCGTCGGATGGGTCCGTCGGAAGTTTCCGACGGACGCCGACGTCAGGCGTTTCCGACGGAAGGCGTCCGTCGGGAGTTTACGACGGCAGGGGTCCGTCGCTAGTTTCCGACGGACGCTTTCCGTCGGAAATGTCCGACGGACGCCTTCCGTCGGAAATTTCCGACGGAATGTATCCGTCGGAAATTTCTGACGGAATGTATCCGTCGGATATTTCCGACGGAAGGCGTCCGTCGGAAATTTCTGACGGAATGTATCCGTCGGATATTTCCGACGGAAGGCGTCCGTCGGAAATATTTAAAAATTAATTTTTAAAAAAAATAAATTTTTTTTAAAAAAATTATTTCTTAAAAGAAAAGATATTAGAAAATTAAATTTGAAAATATAAAATGAAATATGAAATATATAAAATTGAAAGTCTTACAAATAAAAAAAAACATTCCGAAGTTTTTGAAAAAAAAAAAAAACTACGGGTTTTGGGTGTTCGGGTCGTGCAAGGTCGGGAAATCGACGTTCGGGTGCAACCTCCTCATCATTTCCATCATCTGCTCGTTCAGCTTCATCTGTGCCTCGAAGCTCGCCTGTTGGGTCGCCATCTGAGTCTCCAACGCAGAAATGCGTTGGTCCTTGTCCTGCAGCTGACCCATAAGTGCTTCGGGATCAACAAAGGGCGGGGCTGCAGCAGAAGACGTAACTGACCGTGACGGACGAGCCAAACCCACCATTCTGCCCTTCTTCTTTGGAACCGACTGAAATAGAAAATAACCAAAATGTAAATAATAATTAAGATTGGAACCGATTGAAATAGAAAAATAAAAAATAGTAAATAATAATTGAGATGAAATGAAACTTACCTTTTGAACGATTTTGTTGATCTGATCCCGAGGCAATTGGGAACCCGTTGAATCTTCGTCTTCGATTGGAAGCTGAGACGCTGCTTCTTCCACCTGACTGTTGATGAGGTCGACGACACCCTTCACGACAACGTCATCGATCTCGCCGGTATGCTTGTTCGTATACGCCTTTTTCAGTAGCGCGAAATCATCAACCGGCTCACCATCATTTGCTTCCACCTTGATATCAATATAAATATTAGTAATTAGAAGAAAAATTGAGAATTTTAAATTTCAAAAATTATAAAATTATTAAATAGAATAAAAAGCGATTGAAGTTACCATGCGATCTCTCAGAGTGGCTTGGGACTGAGCACCCAAGTTGTGCTTGTAGATGCCCTTTCCTTTACGATCGCTCTTGCGGTTGGTGGAATTGGTGGAAGAAGTCGATTTCGTCTCGTCTTTACTCCAATGCTCAATCAACTGTGCCCAGACGTCGAGGTTCATTAACTTTGGGACCTTTTTTTAAAAAAAATGTTAGATTAATTAAAATATAATGTAATAAATTTTAAAAAGGTTTTAAAAATAAAAAAGAAAACCTTGTTCTTTCGCCACTTCTTCTTCCACTCGTAAATTTGATAACCATAGTTGGTCATAACTTTGTGGACGAAGTGATAATAGACAAACGCCGTATAATCGGGATTCCAGTTGAATTCTTGCTGAAAAAAGAAACAATTAGTAGAATATTTATATTGAAAAAAATTTAATTGAAAAAATAAAGAATACTTACCGCAAACTGTTCAAACCACAGAATTTGTTTGCCTATAGGAAAGTCGGTGAAAGTAGGATGTCCCACGTCCAAGGCCAGATACATCATACGGTTGATCCATGCGCTGATCCCGTTCGAGGATCGATCAAACCATGTCTGACCCGGTCCAGATGGATAGGGAGTGAGAAACGGAAGATGGTGACGACCAGGCTGTCGAACAAACTCTGCAACCCTCGCCAGTTCCGCAGGAGCCTGATAGTTCGGAGGAATAACGGGTGCAGCCTGAGAGCCAGAAGGAGCGTCGGGATATGGAGAGGGAGATGTATCGTGGGAGCTGCGGGAATCCTGAACGGAGTGGCTCCCCGAGCCACGACCACGAGCACGACGCTGTCGAGGAGGCGGGGTCTGATCATCGTAAGACCTGTAGTTTGAAGATATAAAAATCCAAACAAAAGTTATAATGTGTTAGTAATATTTAATTCATATACACGTTTTTACAAATCAAAAAATGTTTTAATACTTAATAAAATAGTTTTAATAACAGAAAAACAATTGTAAAAATTATTGAAAATCATATACATGTTTTAAAAAAATCAAAAAATATTGTAATACTTAAAAAAATATTTGTAATATCAGGAAAAAAACGTTTTAGAAACTTGCTTAACTTTTTTAAAAATAGAAAAACCTTTTTTAAATCATATAGACGTTTTTACAAATCAAAAAATGTTTTAATACTTATAAAAATAGTTTTAATAACAGAAAACAATAGTAAAAATCATTGAAAAACGTTTTTTAAAATCTTTGGAAAATAGTGATTTTAGATATTACAAATCAAAAACCTTTTTTAAAAACAATAGTAAAAAAAAGTTTTAATACTTATACAAATAGTTTTTAAATGAGAAAACGATTTTAAAAAATGAAAAACGATTTTAAAAATTGAAAAACGATTTTAAAAATTGAAAAACGAATTTAAAAATTGAAAAACGATTTTAAAAATTGAAAAACGATTTTAAAAATTGAAAAACGATTTTAAAAAATTAAGAGAAAACGATTTTAAAAATAGAAAAACGATTTTAAAAATTGAAAAACGATTTTAAAAATTGAAAAACGTTTTAAAAAATTGAGAAACTATTTAAAAAAAATAAAAAACGAACTTAAAAATTAAAAAACGTTTTTAAAAGTACAAATAATTGCAAAAAAACTAAAAATAGAACCTAAAATCCGCAATTCAATCCTAAACTATCCATCTAACAACCTAAAATCCTAAACTATCCATCTAACAACCTAAAATCCGAAACTATCCACCTAAAATATGAAGTTCAAATCGACCCTTACATGATTTGAGAGAGGAAGACGGCGAGAGAGGAGGCGAGAGAGGACGGCGAGAGAGGAGGCGAGAGAGGACGGCGAGAGAGGAGGCGAGAGAGGACGGCGAGAGAGGAGGCGAGAGAGGAGGCGAGAGAGGACGGCGAGAGAGGAGGCGAGAGAGGAGGCGAGAGAGGAGCCGAGAGAGCACGGCGAGAGAGGAGGACGAGATGAGAGAGAGGAGGAGATGAGGTTGAGAGAGAGGAGGAGATGAGGTATGCGGCGGAGAAGAAGAAGAAGAAATAGGGTTAGGTTTATATTTAATGATTCCGACGGACAGGGTTCGTCGGAATTCCGTCGGAATCATTAAATGTAAACCTAACCCGCGGATGTCGAAATAATTCAAGCGCTTTGGTTTTCCCGGTACGTACATTTCCGACGGCTCTATGTTTCCTCGGAATTTCCTGGGAAAATTCCGAGGAAATTCCGAGGAAATATGTTTTTTTATGTATTTCCTCGGAATTTCCTAGGAATTTTCCCACGAAACTCCTAGGAAACATGGTTTGGGGTTTCAAATTCCGATTTTTTTTTTCAGAATTTCATTTTTAATACAATTTCAATTCATACCATTGAGGATACTTTGTATAGATGATCATAAACCATGAAATAACAAAATTTAAAAAATAATAGTAAGTATTTCCTTTAACGTTTGTTAAAGTGTAGAAGTGTTTATCTTATGTTGTGTGATTTTTGTTCGAGCAATCGTAAAAGTGTTTGTTATTGTGTAAAACACTAAGGTTTGACTTCATAATCTAGTTAGGACACTCAATGAAGGTTAGATATGTGTTATTCGATACGCAAAACGTGGTTCTCGGTTATAAAACCCCATTTCCTAGGAATTTCCTGGGAAAATTCCTAGGAAATTCCGAGGAAATTCCAAAAAACATCCAGTTCCTAGGAATTTCCTGGGAAAATTCCTAGGAAATTCCGAGGAAATATTTTTTTTATGTATTTCCTCGGAATTTCCTAGGAATTTTCCCAGGAAATTCCTAGGAAACATGGTTTGGGGTTTCAAATTCCGATTTTTTTTTTCAGAATTTCATTTTTAATACAATTTCAATTCATACCATTGAGGATACTTTGTATAGATGATCATAAACCATGAAATAACAAAATTTAAAAAATAATAGTAAGTATTTCCTTTAACGTTTGTTAAAGTGTAGAAGTGTTTATCTTATGTTGTGTGATTTTTGTTCGAGCAATCGTAAAAGTGTTTGTTATTGTGTAAAACACTAAGGTTTGACTTCATAATCTAGTTAGGACACTCAATGAAGGTTAGATATGTGTTATTCGATACGCAAAACGTGGTTCTCGGTTATAAAACCCCATTTCCTAGGAATTTCCTGGGAAAATTCCTAGGAAATTCCGAGGAAATTCCAAAAAACATCCAGTTCCTAGGAATTTCCTGGGAAAATTCCTAGGAAATTCCGAGGAAATATGTTTTTTTATGTATTTCCTCGGAATTCCTAGGAATTTTCCCAGGAAATTCCTAGGAAACATGGTTTGGGGTTTCAAATTCCGATTTTTTTTTTCAGAATTTCATTTTTAATACAATTTCAATTCATACCATTGAGGATACTTTGTATAGATGATCATAAACCATGAAATAACAAAATTTAAAAAATAATAGTAAGTATTTCCTTTAACGTTTGTTAAAGTGTAGAAGTGTTTATCTTATGTTGTGTGATTTTTGTTCGAGCAATCGTAAAAGTGTTTGTTATTGTGTAAAACACTAAGGTTTGACTTCATAATCTAGTTAGGACACTCAATGAAGGTTAGATATTTGTTATTCGATACGCAAAACGTGGTTCTCGGTTATAAAACCCCATTTCCTAGGAATTTCCTGGGAAAATTCCTAGGAAATTCCGAGGAAATTCCAAAAAACATCCAGTTCCTAGGAATTTCCTGGGAAAATTCCTAGGAAATTCCGAGGAAATATGTTTTTTTATGTATTTCCTCGGAATTTCCTAGGAATTTTCCCAGGAAATTCCTAGGAAACATGGTTTGGGGTTTCAAATTCCGATTTTTTTTTTCAGAATTCATTTTTAATACAATTTCAATTCATACCATTGAGGATACTTTGTATAGATGATCATAAACCATGAAATAACAAAATTTAAAAAATAATAGTAAGTATTTCCTTTAACGTTTGTTAAAGTGTAGAAGTGTTTATCTTATGTTGTGTGATTTTTGTTCGAGCAATCGTAAAAGTGTTTGTTATTGTGTAAAACACTAAGGTTTGACTTCATAATCTAGTTAGGACACTCAATGAAGGTTAGATATGTGTTATTCGATACGCAAAACGTGGTTCTCGGTTATAAAACCCCATTTCCTAGGAATTTCCTGGGAAAATTCCTAGGAAATTCCGAGGAAATTCCAAAAAACATCCAGTTCCTAGGAATTTCCTGGGAAAATTCCTAGGAAATTCCGAGGAAATATGTTTTTTTATGTATTTCCTCGGAATTTCCTAGGAATTATTGAATTCGCCCCACGGCTGCCCCACCGGGTCTCTAACGGGTACAAACTTTCCTCGGTATCTTAGAAATATCTGTCGGTTTTTTCCCACGGACCCTGTTTCCTCGGAATTTCCTAGGAAAATTCCGACGGAAAATTCCTTCCTCGGAAAATTCCTAGGAAATTCCGAGGAACTCACGTTTCTCGGAGTTTCCTCGGTTTGTCGTCAGAAAATTCCGAGGAACTCATTTTCCCTCGGAAAATCCGTCAGAATATCAATGTTTTCTTGTAGTGTATATTTGTTGTTGTTGTTAATTTTCCTTCTTATTAATCATGGTAGTTAATTATGGGAGGTTTGGTTCACATATGTTGTGGTCATTATGATATTAACTCATGAGATTTGTGTTTTTGTTATATGTTATATTGTCGAAAAAACTTGTGTCATTATTTCAGGGTCTCTTATTTTAGATGAAGTAGTTATTTGGAATTGGCAAGTCACGAAATGCTTCTTTAAAAGATTAAAGATGATAAAGGCTCCGATTGGAGACACCACTATTGTGGCTTTAGGCTTTAGGCTGTAGAGATTTTGGCTTTAGATATATTTTGCTGTAGAGATTTTGGTTTAAAAGCCTGATTGGTATCAAAAGTTGTAGAGACTGTGGCTGTTGATAATTTAAAATAATAATAATAATAATTGAAACTGCAAACAATAATTTATTTGTTTTTAAATTTAACTTAAAAACAACAATTTATTGAAGAAAATAAAAAAAAAAAATCATTAAGAAAGTAGACTAATATCTAACAACGTTGAGCCCATATGACATTAGCAATCTCATCTCGAACACCTTCCATATATTGTCTCGAACTAAGATCTTGTTCCATCATATTGGAGATTCTTTCTCATTTGTTGCATGTTCATTTGAATTTTCTTCCGACTGAAAATCTGGATCCACAAGATTTGACTTACGCATAAAATTATGGAGAGCTATGGTTGCCACCACAATTTTCCGCCTCGGATATATATTAAATTAGTAATGTCAATCTGGACCGCGGCCCGCGGGCCATGCCCAAATAGCCCAAAAATATGCGGGATTAATGTTCATATAATGGCGGGCATCACGGGCTGATCCGCACGGTTCTTGTGTGTTTTGCGGTCGGACCCGTAACGGGTCGGCGGGCATACGGTCAACCCGCAACAATGTCCAGCTGAAGCTTTGTTATTCATTTCGATGGTTTCTTCCACCGACTAATTTTTTTCAGGCGATTCACAAATAACAGCGATTCAGATTTCATGATCTCATGTGCTCGATTTCGGTGGCTCTATCCTCAGAAAGTTATTATAGCCACCCGATTTAAGAATACCTTAGAACTAGAAGTCTAGAAGCTTGTCTAGTTGTCTTGGGTTGAAGATTTGGCCACTTGCATGGTGGGAGTTTCTGAAACGTCATCGAAACCTAAATCATCCAAAGGTAAATTCATTTTATCTAGTCTGTTAATCGGATCCTTTTGATGTTTTTTTATATAAATGAGTTTTTGTTTTCTGTGTTGTTGATGTTTGCAAGCTTCTTGGATGTCTACTAAGCCATGAAGGTCACCGTTCTCCGACCTCTCGCCGTCGACAACTCTATTTTAAATTAAAACAGGTAATCTCTATTTAACTTAATAGATTAGTTACTGAAATGACATTTCTTTTGCTAGTTTCTGCTTCAGAATCTAATTTTTCCTCGATTTGGCTTGGGATTTAGGTTGCAATGAAGTGGTTCTGTTTCCAGAACACGTAGCAGAGTGACGCCTATTAGCAGTCAGTCAGTCACCAACTTGTAGGCTATGAGAAAATGGCTCTTCTGGGCATTCGTTGGTACAAGTTTACACTTGGAAGTAGTTACTAGTTATAATGCTGTTCAGTTTAGTTTTGTCCATTTTTCAGATACAACAACTGTAATACTCTGCCATGGATGTGCGTTTCTGGAGGAGCGAGAGTCTAAACAAGGTACATTTTATCTTCGTTCTATTATTTCTTTTTCTTTTAGAATGGTTTCTAGGATTTTTAAATTGTCTTGCTAGATCATGTTAAGAGGATCTTAAAGCTCTTCATGGTTCTCAGATAGCTAATCTATTTATTCAGGACTCTTTTCTTCCCAATCTTCTCATTCTTATTAGCTCATCACCTCTCTAACTGGTTTGTTATTCAATATATTATGCTTGAAAATTCCTTGCTTTTATCTTGTGTGAAATAGCATTCCATAGCATTCCATAACACATACACCAATTGGTGAAAAAAGTATATCTTCACACTCTATTTATAATGTTTTAATTTTTTTCTAAAAATAGTATTAGGTATTTTGTTTTTTGTTTTGTTTTGAATACTTTAAAAATAATTTTCAATATAATTTTTTAGAGATTTTCTAAAAATAGCATAAGATTATTATGGTTTTTTGAATACTTCTTTAATAATATTAATATAATGTTTTAGAATTTTTCTAAAAATAATATTAGATTAGTTTTCTGTTTTATTTTGAGTGCTTTTTAAATAATTTTCAATATATGTTTTAGCGATTTTCTAAAAATAGTAGTAGATTATTTATTTTTAATTTGTTTTGATGAAAGAAAAAACTTTAGAAAGAAAAAAAAGAGTTCACGATGGGAGAAAGAAGAAAGAGAGAGAGAGTTTAAAGCCACATAATGAGGTTTTAGAGAATGATAAAGAAAAAAAAACTGAAAAATTGGCTTTCATGGCTTTAGAAAATTCTAAAATCTCAAAAGCCTAATTGGGTATTTTTTGGCTTTGATGGCTTTAAAATTAGAATTTTCTAAAGCCTTGAAAGCCATGTTACGAATCACTACCAATCCCTTTCAAATATATTAGATAGATGGTTAAAGAATGTAAGGACCGTTTTTTTTCTGTGTGCGCTCATTGGTTCCGAAACCGTTAACAATCTACTTTATTAAACATTGAATCCAAAAAAAAAAATATTTATTCATCTCGGTATGAAAATTAAAAAAAAAAAGATGGGGAATTTTCGGTACTCAATGATGAGGCACAATTCCTTCAACCAAAGTTCCGTCTCAATTAAAAGACATACAAAGGAAGTTAAAAGCTAAATATTTAAATCATCTGTATTGGATTTTGGTATCAAATTTTCCATTTTAATTGAAAGTCCATTAAAAGAACGAAGCGGATATTAAACCATCTACAATCATATTCGTATTCCAAGGTTTGGGTAAATCCTTTTATTGGAAAAAACCTAAATTTTTTAATTCTGCCTATAAATCAAAAAAGAAAATCATTTACCATTACCACTAAAACCTCTTACATTTTCTTGAGAAAAAAAAAAGAGAACTATCCATACCAGAACCATGTAAACTGCTTTTGAAATCTCCAGTTTTCATCAACAAAGTCTGGAATATCCTCACATATGTGGGTAAATGAGCGCACAAACATGTATCTAGGGTTATAAACTTATTAACCATTTCATGTGTAGCACTTTCACTGACTGCTCATTTACAAAATACTACGACTTATAGCCCACTACGGCTAAAGCTTGGTTTCTTGATTCTAATAATGAGTTGCAGCCATGTCAAAGACATGCTTAAAAGAAGCATCTTCACCACTGCAAGTATTTTTCACCAGGCCTACCTTTTTTCATTGCAGCAATATGACCGTCCACAACATCATCAACATGGCTTAATGAGCATCTATCATTCCTGTACCTGATATATCCAGATAATCTAAAACGCTCGATAATCTGAAAGGAAAACATTTGCAGATCCTCTCAATAATAATTCTTCTAAGTTAATCTAAATTCAAGGTTAACCCCATATGAATCACAATTTCGAATGACAATATTCTATCCAGTTCGGTAAAGGATATTAGAAGGGCTCAAGTTTGTAGTGATTGTGTTAATCAAAAAACATGTGTATGGATCTTAAAAGATTGACAGTTTCGGCTACCAAACAAAAAAATGCATTTGTTTATAGTTACATGTGGCATAGATCTGTAAAACAGAAGGGATCGCTTCATGATACAAGTTTCAGTAACAAATCAAAAGAGCTCAGCTCTTACACCAGATCATGTCAAAGTCACATATGTTCAGCTAGCTAGGTAATTTACTATAGAGTGAGGAATCAGTGTAAACAGGGGAAGTTAGCAAAACAGTAAGGATCTCTCTTAATTCTTAGTCTATTCCTTGATTTTGTTTCTACTCAGTGTTCTTAAACGTATAACTTAATTAACACAGCAGAAGCAGACAGCAATGTGGAGAAAATCCATTGTGGTTTGGTTTGAAGCATATAGGTGAGTGTTGTTGAATTAAGAAAAGGTAGGCTTTATTTTTGCAAATGCAAAAATGTACACACTTATCAAAGTGGCCAAAAAAACATATGGCTTATAAGTATTGTGGCACTCACTTTTTACAATTTCAATCTTATAACTGGTAACAAAAAAGAATGGCCGCAGTTTTACAGACCTAGACCCGGTTTAATCCAATCAATGTTGTCCCAGGAAAATGTTAATCTCTCACCAATCACTCTCACGCTCCATGTTAAATAACGTGTGCCGCCATGGAGAAAAACAGTTTAACATAGCTCTCCATCCCGGCCACGGAATTGGTCCAGAAGTTTTCTCCATCGCCAAGAATGTGCTTCAGCAAGCTGGATCTCTCCAAGGTTTTGTTTGTAGCTCAATCTAATCTCCTCGTCCGTCCAGGACAATATATGCTTAACTGATGAAAACGAGACCTCCGGCGGTGTAGATTTTGGTAGCGTTTTATTCAACTGAATCAAGTTCAGTCATATCCTGCTGTGCAATCTAGCTCCTGCAGAATTAATTGGTTTGAAGATGTAGACCAAAGATAACCGAAATGAAGACAGAATTGTTGACAATACGTACAGTAATGACTAACGTTTCAGGATAAAAAAAAAAACAGAACCATTGTAGTAACAACAAGGAAAGGAACTTCTCAAATCGTTCATCATTTAAAAAAACAAAAGAAAACCTCAATGGAACTAACTTCTTCTAATGTACTTCATTATCTTTATGTGATTTTGATAAGTGATTGCTTCAAAATTCCTTTTAGTTATTGTATACTCATCTTCATATTTTTTTTTTTGTTTTACCAAGTGAATTAGCAACATATGACATATTGATTAAAGGTGAATTACGTTCCTATAAGAGGTATGTCCATAAGAAGACGCTTACAACTATTTCAAACTGAAAAACCCTTCTCACCTTTCCAAACAACACCTTCGACACTGTGATGTGGAGTTAAAGTAATAATTCAAGTAACCGTGTCTCTCTTTGGTTTTATTGATACAATGAGAGTGTTAGGAAATATACGATCAGATTTGCGGAGTAAACCAAAATTTATGGGAGCAGGAAAAAACACACACGAAATTGTTAACGGAGTTCGGCCAATGTTGCCTACGTCTCCGGACCTACTACAGATCTTTTATATCAACCCGGGAAATTTCACAAGCTCTCAACTCACACCCAAAACCCAAATACACTCAAGAAAATTAAACTTAATTTTCTCACAAGAAAGAATTTTCTCTCTCTCACAAAGAAGAAATTTTGCTCTCACTCTTTCTTTCTTACAATTACTTCTTCTTCTATTTGTTTTTTTGGGATAGAATGCCTCTTCACCTTATGGTGATATTTATAGCAGTTATGGGGTTTGGTAGGAGACACAATTGTTGACAAAACAAACTTCCCTTTCTTTGACTTGTGTGCCACCCATCACCGTAAAACGTGATTTTTTTACTTACAATCTCCCACTTGAAGACTGATCTCAATCTGTCTTCACACCTTGATCAATGTAGCAGGTCTTCCCAGCTTATTACTCCAACAAGCCAACAACCTACAACCTCAGCTTATCATACGACACGACATTCGTCAGCATATCTGCCGGATTCTTACTTCCTGGGATCTTCTCAAGCACCAACATTTCATCTTCTAATGCCGATTTGATGAAATGATATCGACGATGTATGTGCTTCGTCCGAGTGTGGTAAACCGGATTCTTTGCCAAATCAATGGCACTCTTACTATCACAGTACAACACACCTTTCCCCTGGTCATGGCCTAGCTCTTCTAGAAAGGACTGTAGCCATATCATCTCCTTTGTTGCCTCCGTTACCGCAACGTACTCAGCTTCACAGCTTGATAGAGATACAATTTTCTGCAACTTTGAAACCCAACAAATTGCAGTGTCGCCAAAAGTGTAGACATACCCGGTTGTGCTCTTTGTGCTGTCAACGTCTCCTCCGTTGTCAGCATCAACATATCCCTGCAATTTTGTCTTAGACTTCGTGAAACATAGCGACAAGCTTGGATTTCCTTTCAGGTATCTGAAAACCCATCTGACAGCTTCCCAGTGTTCCTTTCCTGGATTGCTCATAAATCTGCTGCCGACTCCCATTGCATGTGCAATGTCTGGCCTTGTACATATTATCGCGTACATAAGGCTGCCTATAGCAGAAGCATATGGAACTTTATCCATAAATGCCATCTCGTTTTCCGTCTTTGGAGACTGTTCTCTGGATAACCGAAAATGACTTGCCAGAGGAGTACTAACTGGCTTCGCGTCATCCATGTTAAAAGTCTTGAGGACTTTTTTCACATACTCCTCTTGTGATAGCTTGAGACTTTCCTTGCTTCTACTGATTCTCATCCCTAGAATCTGTCTTGCTTCTCTAAGATCTTTCATCGCAAACTCTTCTGAGAGTTTCGTCTTCAAGCTATTGATCTCATGCAAGTCTGCTCCTACTATCAGCATGTCATCAACGTATAGGAGCAGTATTAAGTAGGAATCTTCAAAATTTTTGAAGTAACAACAGTGGTCAGCTTCACACCTCAAGAAACCGACACCTTTTATAAAGTTGTCAAATCTTTTGTACCACTGTCTTGGAGCTTGTTTTAACCCATACAAACTTCTTTTCAGCTTGCAAACAAGGCTTTCTTTCCCTTTGATTTCAAAGCCTTCGGGTTGCTTCATATAAATTTCTTCATCCAAATCACCGTGAAGAAATGCCGTCTTTACATCCATCTGCTGAAGGTGCAAATCTTCTTGTGCTACCAGCCCGAGAACCGTTCTAATGTTCACCATCTTGACTACAGGAGAAAAGATTTCAGTGTAGTCAATGCCTTCTTTTTGTTGGAATCCCTTCACAACAAGCCTCGCCTTATAGCGTTTACTCCCATCAGGTTCATCTTTTATTCGGTAGACCCACTTGTTATGCAATGCCTTTTTATTCTCAGGCAAATCTGCTAACTCCCATGTGTGATTGGATAAGAACGAGTCCATATCGTCATTCATTGCAAGCTCCCACTTGATTGACTCATCAACTTGCATAGCCTCTTCATAACATTCAGGCTCGCCTCTGTCCGTGAGCAGAATGTAGTTGAGCGATGGAGAAAATCTTACAGGCTTTCTGATATTTCTACTTGACCGTCGTAACTCCGTGACCGGTGTATACAGGATTACTTCAGAATCATCACTCTCTTCAGCCTCACACCTTTCTTCCTGAGAGATTTCTTCTTCTATTGATGTTGAATCCTGATACAACTCCGGTGTTGGGATATCTCCTAAGTCAACAGTTCCAGGATCTGTTTTCTTCGAGCCTTTTCTTAGCTTATCCTTGTACAACACTTCTACGTTGAACACAACATTCTTGCTGCGGATGATCTTACATTTTTCATTATCCCAGAACCGGTAACCAAACTCCGTGTTACAGTAACCGATGAAGTAACACTTCTTAGACTTAGAGTCAAGTTTACTTCTTGCAGCATCATCAACGTGAACATAAGCTAAACATCCAAACACCTTGAGATAAGAAAGATTTACTTTCTTTCCGCTCCAAACTTCTTCAGGGAACTTGAATCCCAACGGTACAGACGGTCCTTTGTTTATTAAGAAGCTAGCGGTACTAATTGCATCTGCCCAGAAGATCTTAGGCAATCCACAATGCAATCTCATGCTCCTTGCACACTCATTCAAGGTTCGGTTCATCCTCTCCGCTATTCCATTGTGTTGAGGCGTTCCAGGAATAGTCTTCTCCATCTTGATTCCATTATCAGTGCAATATCTCTTGAACGCGTCGCTGATGTACTATCCACCATTATCAGACCTTAGACACTTCAACTTGAAATTTGTCTCAATCTCAACCATGGCTTTCCATCTTTTGAAAAACGTGAACACTTCATGTTTGTTCTTCATGAAGTAAACCCACACCTTCCTTGTGGAGTTGTCAATAAAGGTCACATAGTAGTATGAACCTCCCAGCGATGCAACAGGACCAGGTCCCCACACGTCAGTGTGCACCAGCTCCAACTTCTCAGACTTTGGCTTTCTTCCTCCTTTTGAGAAACTAACTCGTTTCTGCTTCCCAAGAATGCAACTTTCACACATCTGATGATCCACCGTCTTCAGATCCCGAAGAGCGCCTTTTTCTACCATGAGTTTCATCCCTTTCTCACTCATGTGCCCCAACCTACAATGCCACAACTTGGTTTGTTTGGCATTCTCGACAACAGCAACAGTGTCTTGATAACTCGTCGTCATATAAAGAGTACCTCTTTTATGTCCTCTAGCCACCACCATTGAACCTTTCTTGACCCTCCAGGCTCCACCACCAAAGTTGACATCGTGCCCCGTATCATCAAGTTGACCTACTGAAATCAGATTTCGCATCAACTTTGGCACATGTCTAACCTTCGTAATCTTCCACACACGTCCGTCTGACATCTTCAAGTTGACATCTCCAATACCAACTATGTCCAAAGGCAATCCATCTTCAAGATATACCTTTCCGTAATTTCCCGCAACATAATTCTTCATAATGTTGTGGTGCGGCGTGGTGTGGAATGACGCTCCTGAGTCAAGAACCCATGAATCGATTGGGTTATCAACGTAGGATATTGATGCTTTGGTGGTACTTGTAGCTGCATCACGAGCTTCACATTTTATCGGGGAATCAACCGATACTACCAATGCATCTGCAATTGCACGTGTCACTGCATTGGTTCCGCCTCCCTTGTTGTCTCCGTTCTTTGGTGGTGCCCGACAATTCTTCTTAAACTGGCCCGTCTTTCCACAATTCCAACACTCTTGTTTGAATTTCGACTGGTCCCGTCCATTCCTTGACTTCAATCTGCCGCTTCTCCGGTTACTTCTGTCTTGGTTTCTACCTCTGTTTTCCACATTGAAAGCAGAGCTCGATGATGTCTCGCCTGAGTCTATCCTACGAAATTCCTCAGCAAGGATACGATCTCTCACATCATTGAACTTAAGCTTCTGAGTACCGACAGAATTACTAACCGCTGCCCTCATTTCCTCCCAACTATTTGGCAGAGATGCCAACAAAATCAGTGCTCGCACTTCATCATCAAACTCGATTTCAACCGATGACAGTTGGTTGACAATCGTGTTGAATTTATTCACATGTGCGGCAACCATGCCTCCTTCTTCCATCTTCAAATGAAAGAGTTTCTTCATGAGAAACACCTTATTATTCGCCGAAGGTTTCTCATACATATTCGAGAGAATTTTCATGAGCCCTTCTGTGGTTTTTTCCTTCGCAACGTTGTGAGCAACGTTCTTTGACAGTGTTAACCTTATAACACCCAGAACTTGTCTATCAAGGAGCTCCCACTCATCCTGGTCCATCTTCTCAGGCTTCTTGCTTAGTGGTTGATGAAGCTTCTTTCCATACAGATAATCTTCAATTTGCATTCTCCAAAATGCATAATCGGTATCGTCAAATTTAACGATACTGTGCGCCGAACCATCTTCGCCTCCCATCGTTTCTGGAACCACCGTGTTAAAAACACCTCCGTCGACAAACCGATGTTACCGACAAAATACACTGTTCACATGAATAGTAACTCCGCAAAAAAAAAATAAAAAAATTGACCGATCACCGTAACTCAGGCTCTGATACCAGTTGTTTGGAAATATACGATCAGATTTGCGGAGTAAACCAAAATTTATGGGAGTGGGAAAAAACACACACGAAATTGTTAACGGAGTTCGACCAATGTTGCCTACGTCTCCGGACCTGCTACAGATCTTTTATATCAACCCGGGAAATTTTACAAGCTCTCAACTCACACCCAAAACCCAAATACACTCAAGAAAATTAATCTTAATTTTCTCACAAGGAAGAATTTTTTCTCTCTCTCACAAAGAAGAAATTTTGCTCTCACTCTTTCTCTCGTACAATTACTTCTTCTTCTATTTGTTTTTGTGATAGAATGCCTCTTCACCTTATGGTGATATTTATAGCAGTTATGGGTTTTGGTAGGAGACACAATTGTTGACAAAACAAACTTCCCTTTCTTTGACTTGTGTGCCACCCATCACCGTCCATCAATTAAAACGTGATTTTTTTACTTACATAGAGACCATGTGACTCAACTATGAATTGCTCTTACCTGAAGAAAAGTTAATATAAAATAGAGAAATGTCGTCTTTTCAGTCTTTAAGAAATGCATATAAGTTTCCGAGTTTGTAGGCAAAAGAAAAACGCTCCTTTTATAGGTTGCAACGATGCTGCAGAACTCGAGCTCCAACTGCATACCCAGTGTCCTCTAGCGAGGCTTCCACAAGTCAGATGAGGGAATTTAAGCCTGAACCGTGCACTCAAAGCTCCAGAATAAGACGCTCTGAAGAAGAACGAAGGATTATCAACACTGCCACTCTTATTCAATTTAACATTCAAAGATCCCTGTATCCACAAAAACAAATCCCAGTTACATGCTCATTGAATTATAGACGCAGGTTGTAGTGCATAAGACCGCAAGAAGACTTGCCTAGTAATATCCACGAGAAGCAGCTAAATCGGAGAGGGCCTGTTTGGACGAAAGATATTTGAGATTCTCAGTGCCTAATGAGTTAAAAGGTGAGCTATTTCCGTAGTAATGATGCTCGAGCGAAACAATGCCTGCTTCAAACTTTTTTGCTAACACCTAAAGAACATGTTTACGAGAAAAGCAATACGATTTTCAGAAATCATCGCAGTTAATCAATCAATGAGTAGGTTTGAGTTTTACGAAATAAAAGCATACGCAGCTGCATGTTTTTAGTATTGAATAATCGAAATCATTAGATAAGAAATTGAAGACAGAAATCACCTGATATGGGGTGTAATCGAGAGTGGTAGCAGTAAGACTCTGATATGGTCTGTAAGGTAATAACTAATCACATGGAAATCCATGGATGGTGAAGATAACAATGACAGATACGTACAAAGACAATGTAAAAGACGTCCAATTTTAAAACCATATCATATTTGAAGTTTAGAGTTGTGTCAATCGCCTGAGTGAGTAGAACCTGAAGAGCAGAGCTGTACACTGTGTGCAATAACTTCCATTTCACATAACATATGTAACTATCAGTGACTTTTTTGGGTACAAAGAAGTCTTTTGCAGCGGAAGATGAAAGTCTGATCAATGTCTAAAACACGTAGTCAAAACGATGAGCTGGAGATGGAGTCGAATCTTCATCATCTTCAGTGACGAATTACTAAGAACAGACTCGCCTTTGTTTCCTGCCAATATCGTAGGCAGATCCTTGGCTATAAGGATCGGTTCGCCCATATCAACCTTAACCTGTACCTCGTATCAATATCAATCCAGTTAAACATAAAAACAAAGCCTTGTCAATAAGTTCAACTTCTACTAAATGAAAGCTGGTAACTTTTATAACCTGCCCATCACCTTGAATCTCTGGAATGACCAGGGCAGCACCAGTATGTATTGTAAAACTGCCTTGATAAAAAAAGAAAAAAAAACATGAGAATCATAGCAAGCGTGACCATTAATCTCCATTTAATTAGCACTTAATTCACCTACGAAATCCATACTAGCCATTTGGAAGGAAGAAAGACTGGTTGTCTGATCGGAAATAAGCAAGGGTACAGAGAGGGAGATGAAATTAGGTGAGTGAGGTTTGAGATTGTGGTCGTACAATTTATAGGAGACTCTCTCGAATGGTGAAGGAAAGCCATAGGTTGGGTAGTAAAGAGTATTGAAAGAGGGGAAATCAATTAAATGGAGTGGAAGAGGAAGAAGCGCGACTGTTATCGACTGTTGCCACTGTTTCATTAAAACCGAAGGAAACGAAAGAGACGACAATTGCAACTGGGCTTTTTGGACTAGGCCAAGAAAACAATCGCAGGGCCCAAAAGTAAGTTTTTTCCGAAAGCAAAACTAAAAAAACGCCATGCGGCATTACCGTGTTTAAGGTGAGGAAAGTACCTTGCACCATTATATATAAGATATATCATATATATATATCATTTATAGAAGTATTAAAAGATAAAAATAACATTGCACATAAACATTAACATTAACACTATACTTAAAATTTACAGTCGGAATTACAAGTATCTTACATTGATATTTTACATTTTACATTGATATTAGTATCTTTTTTATGGTTTGATAAGAAACTGAGAGAA
The DNA here is from genome assembly GCA_010577795.1 of Isatis tinctoria. Lineage (NCBI taxonomy): Eukaryota > Viridiplantae > Streptophyta > Magnoliopsida > Brassicales > Brassicaceae > Isatis > Isatis tinctoria. The sequence goes on from CM021246.1 coordinate 18,893,749, forward strand.
AGAAAGTAGTTTTAAACAAAATTTGCAAATGTGTCCAATATACTACCAAGCATAATCTGTGTCAAGAACATATATAGTACATATTATTATATCACTCTGCATGGTTGGACCTGTTACAATTTGGAATATTTTGTTGTGTGTATCAAAAGTATGGAGAAAATTTAAATAATAGAAAGCAGTAGGTATAATCATGAAATAGTAACTAACCTCGTTAGTACATAGCAAATCCGAGACTGATTTATTTGAAATATCATCCCATTCTAATTTTGAGTGTTGCAATCTGGTAAACCTTTCATGCTTGGATTCCACAATAGTTAGAGCAAGTCCATCATTAGGTAGGCTGTAAAAATATGCAAAACACGATTTACTATGTAAAAGATGCTTTAATAGGCAAGTCCGGAATTTAAATAGCATAAGAAAAAAAAATAGGGTCAGTTTTAAAATTTACCTTTTTTGAAATCATTGATTTCAGGTAGGCCTTCGTTAATAATAAGATTTGATATATCAAAAGCATTTCAGATTTGAAGATCTCCTACAAAAAAAAAAGAATTACATTCACAAGCATAAGAATGACTCAAGAAAATGATTAAGTAGTACAACTAACCTTGGTACAAGTTGATCTTAGCAAACCTAAGCAAACAAACCACAGCTTGACCACCAGCATTTTCGCAATAAGAGGAGAGTTGATCGGCAAAATCTCCCCCATAGACAACATGACATCCGGTTGTTACTTCACCAAATAATTAAAACAATCGTAGGTTTAAAAGCATATAAAACTGAAGACTATAGAAAACATACTTTGTGTTTCTGAGATGAAACTCAATGTTTTTATTTTCTTTTCCTCCTTGACATTGAAGAGTTTCGATTTGACCTATGTCAACAACTTAACCAATAACTTCTGCAAAACATAAAAAGTTGGTGTTATACAAATATTTGACATCAAAAAACTATTACCGATGATAAGATATTTTTGAATTTACTTACAAATCAAGAAATGAGTTTTTACCTAGTCACTTATGGTCTGATCAAAACTTTTCAATGACAAAAAGATTTGATTAGATCTAATTTTTGACGACAGTATAAAAGTGTTACCTAGAAAACTCATTCTGGAAAGATGTTATGTTGGTTGGTACTGACCAGTTGCGGGAGACAAATTAAAATTTTGGATAACTCTCCATTCACCTAAAGGAAGTTCCTTTTCAACCTTTGCAACATATGATTGTCTACATGATCCATGGATTTTCATTCCCTGTTAAATATAAAAAATAGAGAACATGAGTTAGTTTTTTCGGAAAATAAGTATGTACAAAGATAAGATTACAACTTACTGTCTCATCTGCTAAGATAACTCATAAGTCTCTTCTGTAACTGCAGTGTACTATTTCTCAGAATGGAGAACTCTCACTTGTATACGCCAGGTTGACTTGTAAGGCTTCAAATCTTTGAGGTAAATAAAGACGGTTTGAGAAACCATTGTTGTGCGATGGATTTTTGATAATGGAGGGGAATGATTTAGAGGTAGTTGAAAATATATGAGTAGTTAAATAGTCAGGCGATGGTAGATACTTTTAACTAATACATATGTATTATTTTTTATTGTTAGGATTTATTATGGTATGAATATCTGCATAATATCTTTTCTCAACATTTAACCCCCTGTATTGTTAATTGTATTTTTGGTGAGTATGTTATTAATGGTAAGAATATATGTGATACTAGATGATTCGCCCGCGGTTTCGCGGGCATGAGGTTGTAAATGAAAGTGAATGATATGGACATGTTATTGGTGTAACTTGCATACAATTGAATAAGTTTGATATGAATGTATTGACACATGTTGTAGTTTTGTTATGATTTATCAGTTCTTTGCTTCTAGGTTTATGTATACATCTCTTAAAAGTATGGCTGCATTTAAACTCAAAATGATGGAATGGTTAGTAGTCTTTGCTTTTACACTCGCTGGCACGAGGTTATTACATAGATTCATCATATTCTAATGTGATTGGTGTCAGTATAAAATATCCGACTTTTGTAATATGAAAGAATTGACAGATATGGCTCGAAGCCAAATGTGTGAGTCTCAACCATCTCACTATCTGATCTTGCGTGCATGAATTTTTTTAAGAATGAACTAAGATGTCCATTTCATTATATTGAAAGACTTTGATTATGTGAAATTACGGATTATGGTTACTGCAAAATTTCGCGAAGCAAATACAAAAATATATAACACGAGACCTAACAAGACTTGGCCAGAAAAATGTTATTTTAATGTAATGATGTTTTAAGTTAACTGAATTCATGCCAATGATCAAATTAAAAAGTTTCAACTGATAGATATGGAAATTAATGATAGATTTTGACAAACAAAATAAACTCATAGAAATTTGGGTAGTTTCAAAAAAAAAAGTGTATACTTCACCAAACAAAGAAACAACATATACATCTAAGTGTTCATTTTTTTCTTCTTCTTTGCTGATCTAGTTGCTGGAAGAGAAAAAGAGCTGCCAACGATAAAAGAACTTGCTGCGTTCTCCCTTTCAGCAAAACTATAAATAAACATAACATATAAGTACTTGTATGGGCTTGTCGAATAATTTCATTAGAAACTTAGATATATAGCAGAGATTCACCTTTTCCTAAAATCCTCTGCTTCCGTTATGTTAGGATCAAACTTAAATCTAGAAATACCTCCGCGATCAGTTACATGATCTACACATGCCGCAATAACTATTTTAGAAAATAACGGTAACAAAATAAAAAAAAAAACATTGACGAAGGTAGACAAAAACAAAGTATAATATAAACAACATACCATTGTTAAAAGAAACACCCCAGTCAGTCAACAGACAAAGGACACGGGCGTTTCTACTATAGTTCCAGCAATGATCATGTAATTCAATTGCTAATTTACCAAAGGCCGAACACTTGATCACAGTATTCCTTCAAATATAATTTGAAAGATTAGTTGTAGTGTAACAAATGCTATGAAAATGCAATATTAGTAATCCATATAATGTCAACAACATTCCTTGTTACAAACATCATCATTAAAATCTATTACCTTGAATCTCTCAAGCCAAAATGAATACAACTGTTTTTTGGCAATTCTCCCATTGTAAGATATATCTTTGGCAATATGAAGATAACCAACAAAATCAATATATCAAATCAAATCCACACCAAAAGCAATTAAAATCAATATTTTGATAAATACATAAAATTGGGATTGAATAAGATAATGGAAACAGTTTTAGTGTTAATAGAAATCATGAGTTTAAGCATACCAATATGAGAAATTTGATTAACTCGTCCTTCAAAGATCTCAGAGAAATCAGTCAAAGTAATGAAATCAGAATAAACTGGAGGGTTCATCCTGTTCATTTTAGTGTTCTCAATAAAGGATATGCAGAAATCATTCTTACTGTTGAGATATCCAAATCTGGAATCAGTAAGTATGAAATTTTCAATTATTTTCCATTGTTCTTCATGCATATCACGATTGTACTGTTCAACTAAATTAGGATGATGAATTTCAGCTTGTATCCTATCACCCTACACAATTAGTACACAATGTCAAACCAGTACATAACACTATAGGCATTGTAAGACATGGGGATCTTAAATTTACAAACTGTGAAAAACAGGGAACTAACCTCTTCATCCACGAGACCAAACTGAAGACATCTCTCTGATTTAGCTGAAAAGGACTCCCATTTTTTTTTGAATTTTTACTCTAATACGCCAATCAGTTCTCCATGGATGAATATCAGAGACTCTGTCGTAATCACCCATAGCGATATACTCACTTGAGATGAATATTAACTTCAGAGAAATTTGTGAGAGGCTCTTACAAAATTTACAATTATAATGTAATTTTTCCGGTGAGTATATTTTAGAGATAAAGTTTAGCTAAAATTTACATTACCAATAAAAAGTAATTATATTGTGTCAGACGCAATATTCTCATGCACAGTATTTGGAAAGATGTCTTTTCCTTCTAAACCGTATAGCTGTTTGTTTAGATTTAGGGTATAAAATAGCTTATTTTACGTGTCAGAGATGAAAAGTACAGAAATTGTCAATCAAAATCTACTTTTAACTTATAATCATCATAAATGAGTCATAGCTTTGTAAGATTTTATTTCTATATTGTTAAGGAGTAAAAAATGCAAAGTTTATAGATTTATACTACAGACATTCCCATAAAGTTGATTACAATTGAATATATATTAGATATTGAAGAGATTTAAACAATATTAATTAACAAAGCCTTCAATAATTTCAACCTTAAAAGAAACATATATTTTAAGTATCAAAATTTTAATTCACACAATAATAAAACTATGTTTTAAGTTAAGATTTACATAAGATTACAAAGGAAACTAAATTAGTCGTAGTCAGAGTCAGATTATTCATGTTCATACTCATCCTCCACCTTCATTGCTTGAAGATCCATGACAAATCTATTTAACAGTAAATATGAAACAATAGTGGGAGACCAAAATTGGGTACAACATTATTCATTTTGCATATGTTAATAACACAATAAAAAATCGTTTTACAATATTACCTCTTTGCAGCAAGATAGGATTCGTGTAAGCGAGGGTTCAACCAAAACTCCGAAGCACCACCTATGGAGTGAATTGTATATTCTCCTGTGTAGTTTAAATAAAGACAGATATATAGAAATCGAATTTTAAAATGGAAAATTAACATTATTAGTTTGATAAGAAACATTAACATAAGTATGTCGCAAAAAAACTCACCATCAAACCTAACTATGGTCCATAACATTAAAGCACATGTGTTCATATCCCTACGACGCAAAATCTTCCAGGTTACTTCAAATCGAGTAGCCAATGTACCTCAAGCAGTGCAGCGAAGTTCCTTCCCACTATATATAACGCATATAAAATATTAAATAATAATAAAATATAAGCACAAAGTATTAGATGAAATAGTTAATAGATCTTACTTGACATCTCTGAGAGTGAACCTTAAGTGCTTTAGTGAAGCTCTATTTAGGTGTGGATTATGATAAATATTTGTGAGAGCCGAAACTCACACTGTCAAAACTTATAATTTATGGGGGCTCGAAAATTCTATTTTAAAAGAACTCGAGGACCGAAAATGCAATAGAATATTTTATTGATATTTTTCTGAAAGTACAAGAATAATTAGCAAAAGCTAAAAAGTCTTATATTGCTAAGCTCTTAATACTCGGATTTTGGATGATCTAAACCTAGTACAAGCATCTATATTTATACTAGGAGACCTAGGAGGCTAAAATTCATTATGGACGATGTAGGACTTTGTTCCTCCCTTCTTTTAGGCCCGATTCCCGGTCCGAAATCTTCAGCAGCCCGTCACGTAGTCTGATGAATAGTAAACCGGGTCTCGATTAAGCATAAATTAATTTTTCGGTTAACCTTTTCTCGGGATAAATAGTGTTTCGTGAATAGTATTTAACGTTTTTCCCGCGTAAATAGTGTTCCGAACATTTCTACGATTTCCGAGACCGAAACGCCGTTTTTTCTCTTTGAAATTTCAGCCGCCCACTTCGTGTGTGATGTTCAGCTGCCCGCTCTCTGCTTGATGTGCATGGGCGGCTGACTATGGTGCACGGGCGGCTGGCTAAAGCTCGTGGGCTGCTGGATAATGATCGTGGGCTGCTGGACAAAACTCGGGATCAGAACGTGCGAACGTCATACCTTGGATCGATTCCATGCCCGAGATTATGCTCGAAGGAAGAGTGATGGGTGGCTGGCCATGCTCGGGATAAGTCCAGCCGCCATGTCTTGGTTGGAGCGTGATGGACGACTGAGACGTTATGCTCGGGACGAGTTCAGCCGCCATGTCTTGATGCAAGGATGCTGGGCGGCTGAAGCATTGCTCGGGATGAGCTCAGCCGCCATGCACTGATTGAAACATGGTGATGGGCGGCTGAAGCAATCCTCGGGATGAGTTCAGCCGCCATGTACTGCTTGACTGAATGCTGGGCGGCTGAAGCATTACTCTCGGGATGAGTTCAGCCGCCGTGTACTGCTTGAAGCATAGTGATGAGCGGCTGAAGCAATGCTCGGGATGAGTTCAGCAGTCATGTACTACTTGACGGGATGCTGGGTGGCTGAAGCATGATGCTCGGGATGAGTTCAGCCGATGTGTACTGCTTGATGGGATGCTGGGCGGCTGAAGCATTATGCTCGGGACGAGTTCAGCCGCCATGTCTTGACGCAAGGATGCTGGACGGCTGAAGCATTGCTCGGGATGAATTCAGCCGCCATGCACTGATTGAAGCATGGTGATGGGCGGCTGAAGCAATGCTTGGGATGAGTTCAGCCGCCATGTACTGCTTGACGGGATGCTGGGCGGCTGAAGCATTACGCTCGGGATGAGTTCAGCTGCCGTGTACTGCTTGAATCATGGTGATGGGCGGCTGAAGCAATGCTCAGGATGAGTTCAGCCGCCATGTACTGCTTGATGGGATGCTGAGCGGCTGAAGCATGATGCTCGGGATGAGTTCAGCCGCCGTGTACTGCTTGACGGGATGCTGGGCGGCTGAAGCATTATGCTCGGGACGAGTTCAGCCGCCATGTCTTGATGCAAGGATGCTGGGAGGCTGAAGCATTGCTCGGGATGAGTTCAGCCGCCATGCACTGCTTGACGGGATGCTGGGCGGCTGAAGCATGATGCTCAGGAAAAGTTCAGCCGCTGTGTTCGGGACGTGATTCGTTTGATCTCGATCTTGAGTTCTCGTTCTATCAATCTCCGAGGAGGGGATTTTGAACCCAACAATATTCAGTTTTTCAACCTTCACCACCACACCTAAAAGGTTAACTGATGTTTCAAACAGTTATGAGAATTAGTACTTTAATAGACATTTATTAAAATTAAAGCATTCTGATAATTACCAAAGTAAGTAGTACCTGATATGAGGCATATTTACCTCATTCTAACCTTTGTTTTCTAGTTCTTATCGAGTCTTTTTAGTCTTTATCGAGTCGTTTCAGGTCATTAGGAGGCTTTGGACGAGGTTTTGAGTGATTGGAGCCTTTGGAGCAGAAAAGAATCATATTGGAAGAAAAGAAGACGAATCTGTGAAGAATTACCAATTTTACCTCGGAGCACCTGCTCGGCACCCAGCGAGCACCTGCTCCCGATTTTGGAGTAAGAAAAGGGAGGTCGTTTTGACCTAACCCTAATGACAAAAAAAGAGGGAGCAGCCGCCTAGAAGACTCTATTATATATACTCCCTTTAGTTTTAGGTTTTTAATAATCTTTTATCATCTTTTACCTTTTAGCTTTAGTTTTCAAGACCTCTAAGGAGCTTTCTACTTGTATTTTTGGGAGAGGAATCTCTGCGACATCTGTTTTATTATTAATGCATTCTTTTAATTCAATTGCTATGTTTTCTTATTCCATGTCTGAGTAGATCTCTTAGTTAGGTTAAGGTTTTCAAAGGAATTCATGAGCTAAGGGATTAAACACAAATAGACTAATAAATCGATGTCTTCACCCTTGTTGTTCTTAATGCTTAAATCGAATTGATCACTTGATTTTATAATATTAGGTTTAACTTAGACAGCGAGAGTTGCTAGGTTACTAGAAGAAACATTGGTGAGCAATTTGTTTCTATGCCTGCGAGAGTAGATGTGTAGGAGAAGTGTGAACAAATCAAACTTATCATTAATGCATGTCTGCGATTTCTAAAACCAACGAGAGTTAGGATTTTAGGTTGTTAGATAAAGTTATTGATGCAACGAAAGTGGATTGATATTATCTTTATGTTTGAGTTATAGACTTGTGCTTAATCATTGCCTGAATAGTTGTTTGATCCGTTGCTCTGAATTTCCTGCGAATTGCCTTGACCTAACGCTTGCTTAATATTGCTTTACATCCGATTTTAGATTAGTTTTTTGCTACCAACGAAACCAAACCCTTTTGATCTTTCTTAGCTCTAAATTTAGCTTATAAAACCATAGTGTAATACTTGGTCTTCGTGGGATCTAAGTACTACTACAATTTGCTGTGCACTTGCAGTAGGAAAATAGGGTTTAAAACCTGTGTACCAAGTTTTTGGCGCTGTAGCACAACCGGATCTAATGGCGTGCCTCCGGATTTTCTGAAGTGCAAGCTGTTCCCTTTCTCTCTTGCGGAAAAAGCTTCACGCTGACTGAAGTCATTACCACCTGGATCTTTGGCGACATGGGCTGATGCTAGGTCGGCATTCATGGACAACTTCTACACCAAGTCCAAGACCGCAGCTCTGAGGAACAAGATATCCTCGTTTCAGTAACACCCCGGAGAAACCTTCAATGAGGCGTGGGAGAGATTTAAGGAGTATAGAAGAGAGTGTCCTCATCATGGGTTCAGCGATGAGCAGATCCTGAGCACTTTCTATGATGGTGTTGACTGGGACCATAAGAATGCTTTGAATACAGCTAGCAATGGCGATTTTTATACAATGTCCAAGGAGGGTGCGTTTGAGCTGATTGAGAATGATAACTTGGCTACAAGTTCTAGAAATCGCTGCCATGAGTATGATGAGCCTAGATACGTCAACAATGTTGAATCGCAGAAGATTGATGAGCTGGCAGCAAAAATGGACCTGTTGTTGAAAAGAAATCAGAGAAGTATCCAGCTTTGTGCGAACAAAAGGGATGAGCCGTATGCTGAGGTGAACTACTTGAATGGAGGCTATGTGGAGAATCAGAGCTTTCAAGTTCATGCGTCTAACTCCCATGACGAGCTGACGTCCCTTATGCAATTGGTTTAATGTTAAGGTGGACAGCATGTACAATGATCTCCATAGTAAGTTTGAGGCTGTGTGGACTCACATGAAGCAGTTTGACATTCAGATTTCGCAGACTGCCGAATCGATTAGGAGGGCACAAGGAACTCTTCTTGGGAAGGTTGAAAAACCTAAGGCAGAATTCGTCAATGCAATCGAATTGCGCAGTGGAAAGACACTATACGCATCTGCAGCTTCATCTCCAAAATTGGCAAAAGAAAAAGAGTCGACCGCAGAGCACGTGCTCCCACCCGGCGAGCACCTGCTCAATGGAAATCAAGGTGTCCGTAAAAATGGTGGTGCAAACGACCGTACAACACGCGCTGGAACATCAACCTCACCCTTTGATATTCTCGAAGACGACACAACAGAGCACCCCCACAGATCCGCAGAGCACGTGCTCGGCCAGGCTACACAGGCCACTTCCACCCCGAAATCCGCAGTGATTCCAGAGAGGGTTTACACTCCTAAGGTGCCTTATCCAGTTCCACCACCATCATTGAGAGTATTGCCTAAGGTTGAAGATCCTGAAAAGTTTTTGGTCCCATGTTCCATTACAGGAGTTAACTTCAAAGAAGCTCTTTGTGATTCTGGCTCTACTGTTAATCTCATGTCAAATGCATTTGCAGAGAAGTTGAAAATTTCTGAGGTAAAACCTAGTCATATGACTCTTCGATTTGCAAACTCCTCCTCAACAACATCATCTGGCAGCATTCACGATCTACCTGTCCGAATAGGGGATTGCCTAGTTCCAACTGATTTTCAGGTTGTGGAGATGAGAGAGGGTCATGATATGCATTTTCTTCGGGAAGGGAAAATGGTGAGTAATCGGGATGATTACCCAGTGAGTTCAGAACATAAACAACAAGGATACCCAACCCAGTCCTCATCATGCAACACACAATCAAACAATCACAGAATAGCCGAAGCAACAGTAAAGTAAATAGTCGAAGCATGAAAACGTTAGTATGTCGAGTGCATCAGCACTCTTCTGAAGCCGCGTTCTCGCAACGCATACCACGCGTGGGCACTGAGATCTCAAAGCATGGTGTGAATCCCGTGAACACCCTGCACTTGACTATCTGATGTACGAGTTTTAAACCCTATTTCCTACTGCAAGTGCACAGCAAATCAGAGTAGTACTTAGGGGTCGATCCCACGAAGACCAAGTTCACACTATGGTTTAATGAGCTAAAATCAAGAGCTAAGAGATTCAATAATGGAGTTGATGAAATCGTGACTAACAAGTTATGCAAATAAATCGGTTCTAAAAATATTAAGGCAAGCGTTAGGTCAAGGCAATTCGCAGGAAATTCAGAGCAAGGTCAAACAACTATTCAGGTGTTTATTAAGAACAAGTCTAGAACTCAAAACACAAGGGTAATATTAATCCACTCTCGTGGTACTAATAACTTTATCTAGCAACCTAAAAATCCTAACTCTCGTTGGTATCAGAATCGCGGATAAGCATTAATGATCAAGTTTGATTTGTTCACAATTCTCCAATACATCTACTCTCGTAGGTAATGAATAAATTGCTCATCTAGATCTCTTCTAGCAACCTAGCAACTCTCGCTGTCTAGATAAACCTAAGATCATAAATAGATTGGCCAAATCGATTTAAGCACTAAGAACAACCTAGGTGAAGACTACCGAATTTGATCCTTATTTGTGTTCAACCCTAGCTCATGAATTCCTTTGAAAACCTTAACCTAACTAATAGATCTACTCAGACATAATCAAAGATGAAAGAAATAAAACAGATGAATAAAAAGAATGCATCAAATCGATATTAAAAATAAGAAGTACTAGGGTTCAGAAATCTTCTCCAAATTGTAGCTTGAGATCTTCTCCCTTACGAAATAATTCCCAAAAAGCTCTAAGGTAGATAAAAAGATAATATTCAAAGATCTCTAAAAACTAAAACTAGGGAGAGTATTTATATTCGGTGTTTTAGGCGGCTGGAAGGAGGCTGGGCTTCTTAAAGTCGGCGGCAATCATTAGGGTAAAACCCTTCTCTTTGTTTGCTTCCGCGGCGAGCAGGTGCTCACTTGGTGGCCGAAATCCGCGAGCATGTGCTCATCGATTGGAGTTAGTGATTCTTCATAAGATTTTCCTTCTTTTCTTCAAATTTGATTCTTTTCTGTTCCAAAGGTTCCAAATGCTCCAAACTCCAATTTCAGCTCCAAAGCTACCTAAAACTCCTAATACACACTCAAAAACTCTAGAAAACAATTAGATAAAAGGGGTTAGAAAGGGTAAAAATCCCAACATATCAATTCCCCCAGACTTAGATCTTTGTTTGTCCTCAAACAAAACTAAAATCAAGACTTAGAGAAAACTGTGGAGACTCACAAAATCTCAGAAACCAAGAGTAAACCAATTTCATCAGACCACATACCTTAGAACAAGAGATACATTGCCTTACCGAAAACCTCAACAACAAAGGTCACCAACCTCAAACCATATGGCTTACAATCCCAGAAAAATCTAAGTTCAAGACAATAGACTCTCTACATTCAATTAGAGGTGGCGTGAGCTTCTTGCTAAAGACACTAGCTAAGTAAAACGAGGCTCGGTAAAAAATCAGGCTTATAATTGGTGGTGGAGCTTAAGCGTGTTTAGGGTTACCTTGTTTCAAGAGAGTGCAGGATATCGCACAAAACGGCAAGGGAGAATGGACTCATTGATGTCCACAACCTCTAATTCACTCTCCTCCTTAAATCGATTTTATCTTCATTCCTCTTTTCCTTTCCTTGCTTTCTTGCGATTTACTCATGCTTCGGGACACACATTTTGAGTTACTAACTCGCCACCCCATATCCTTGAGCTACTAGCTCGGTTTTTCTCTTTCGTCGTTTTTTATTTTTTTTTATTTTTATTTTTTTTGGAAGAGTTACCTTATGGATAGGGGGACTTTACTTGTGCGTGTGCCCTTTTGGCTAAAAGTGATCCTTTTTCGTCCTCATACCCCAGCATATCATTCTAGACTTGTTTCTTTTCTGGACATCGCAGAGCAGGTGCTCAAAATTAGCGAGTATAGCGAGCATGTGCTCGCAAACTTTTCTAGCTTTCTCCTGACATCTTCTTCAGCGAGAGTGAATCAGAAGCTGCGTCAGTCCTTTTCTCCCCGACCTTTTTGCACATATCTGCATAGATGAGAAATAAAAATACGAGTGCATGTGGTATAAATAGATGGTTAGGGTCAGGGTGAGGTACTAACTAAAAAGCTAGCTATTCAGGATCAGCAAGAGTGGCAAAAGGGATAAGAAGTCCTGAATATATGATGCAACACGTTTTCTAATCCTAGTGCCAATAACAAGAAGAATTAAAGTCCAGATTATGTCCATATAAAATAGACTCTAAAGCCTATCCGATAAACCTTAAAGGGATTGAAGTTTTCTGGCCTGAGGAAGGATCCGAATGTGAGAAGGCGTCGGCTCGTCTCTGTACTCTAAATTCTGCAGCAATGTTCACTAGAAAACAGGTCATACTCATAGATGGTTAAAACTCATCATAGATTTTGGTCATAATCTCCAGAAGTTGTGATTTGACCCTTATAACAGACTGACTCAAAATAAAGAAAATAACAGGGAACAAAGTGCAGATTCGATAATAGCTTCCCCCAGACTTACTTCACACCGTCCCGGTGTGAAAATAAGCTAGAGGAGCAAGCAAAAGAAAACAAAGAAAACAAAGAAAGCATAAAGGAAAAACGGAGAAGACAAAGAGATAGAGATGGGTACGGTGCGTCAATCGACAGGTGGGTCCTCTGGGCTCTCGCTCCTGGCTCTGCCGGTACGTCTACGGCGTCTCGGATGTCGCTCGGAGGGGCTTGTCGCAGCAGCTGCAGAATGGTGGCAACAGCCACTGGAAAGGCGTTCCAGGATCCGCTGCATGAGGCTGTTGTTCTTCCTCTGCGAGGCAACCATCCAGCGCCTGTACTCGGCGGTATCTGCCTCGTCGGAGATGGGAGGAAGATCGTACTCGCCGGTGGCAGCTGATGTAGAGGGGCGACGAGACTGCGGGGTGCTGTGGATGAAATCGTCCTCCAGGTGAGGCATAGGGCCGTGAGAAGAGCTGGCAAAGTCCTAGTCTGAGAGGGAGCGTCGTGTGAAATCGTCCAAGAGAAGGACTTTGTGTATGAAGCGTAAATCCTCGATGGAGCAAAGCTGTGTCTTTGCTGGGTCCAGGAGGTAGATATGCTGTGGTAGCCCGTTGATACCTGTGTACTGATAGAGATGCTGATCTGATCTGGAGGGAGAGAGAATGCGAGAGTTGAGCAGATGCCTAATGTCCATACGCTCGCCCTGCTCCACGTAACTGAAGTAGCAGAGCTGGACGTGAGCGATCTCGAAGAGTCCGGTCAGAAGGCTGCCAATCCGCTCTGTTTGCTTCGTCTTGCGGTCCTTGATGCTGCATATCAGCTCGGCGAAGTGCATGCCGAGGTTGGAGCGATAAAACTCCGGTGGTGGTGCGCCGAGCAGAAGGGAGTTGACTCCATGAGGGCCAACAATAACGTCACTGCAACCAAGATACAGCAGGATCATCTCTTCCGTGTGTACCTTGTTTCCGGATGGGCGGTTGAGCACCATGTTGCTGAAGATCCGGACGCAGATGCGGAGAGCGGCGGAGTTGGAGCAGTATGTGCCACGACCGATTGTCTCCCAGAAAGTCTTTACTTCCTTGAACCGCGTGGGGAAGTCGAGGCGCTCCACTTCGTGCTTGAACCCGTACATAGTGGTGAAGTTCACCATGGGGATGTCGAATCTTCGTCCGCCGGCTTTAAACATGAATGTGGCGCCAACTAGAGTCCGGTTCTCGGGATCTTGGTGAATTATCCGCGCGGAAGCGAGACACTGACGGACTAGCTCCGGATAAAGGATCGACTCTTCAAAAGAGAAAGCAAGGCAGTGGGCATTGGAGAGTATTCTGGTCACGGTGTCGTGCAGTCCAAGCATCTCCAATGTCTCGCGGCAGATGAAACGCGTCGGTGCAATAGTGAGCTTCAGCATCTGATTGTAGTATGATGCATCCCGTTGATCCCACACTTCGTCGGATTGAATAGGCAAATTGTCATCTGGCAAGGCAAACGGCGTGTTTTCCGGACGAGGCCACGGGTACAGCCACGGTGAGGGGACTGATTCCTTGCCCTTGCGACTTTGTTTCGGAGCCATTAGTACCTGCGCAACGCAAAACAAACGAGAATGAGCCCATGGGTAGGAAATCGCAAATCGCTGATAGAAAACCAACAACCAAGCAATCCACATTCAGCAATTCCTATTCAAGGTGTAACCATGGAGGAACAAACCGAGAAGGCTAGTCTAAATCCCTAAATCGACATCAGTTTCCAAACCACCATTAATGGCTCATCAAAGGTTTTTGAGGTTTTGCATGGGAAGTCTAAAGTGCAAAATCGTGGCCAATCATGCTAAATCATTGTAAGGAGACAGAGATAGTATCCAATCTAAGCCAGATTACACAAGAGAGAGAGAGATTTCGAGACTTCCCTTAACCATGGCGGACTGAAAAGTTGAGTTTTGAAGACGTACCTTGCTCGGTTGTGGAAAGCGATGGAAGATTCGAAAAGAGGGCGAGAAGGCGTATGAAATCGACCCAAAAAACGTTTAAATCCGTGAAGAATTGAAAAATCTGGGTTTGGGTGGTTGTTGAAATTGGCGAGAGAGAAGAAGAAAGAATCGGGGGAGAAGAAGAAAAGGAAAAGAAGAGAAAAAGGAAAAATATGGGAAAAAGGAAATTTTTTTTTTTTTTTGTTTTGGAAAAACGCGGGATTAAAATCCGTTTTGAAATTGCGGAGGACTTACCTGGAACGAGCAAGTGCTCGGAAGTCTCCTCGGATATAGCAGTGCTCGTATCGAACCGCCGATCTTTTCACAAATTTTTTATTATTTTTTTTTCTGAAACAAAGAAAAACAAAACCAAAAATCAATAGCAAAGGGAAAATAAAAAGAAATAATTACACTTACTAGTGGGTTGCCTCCCACTCAGCGCTTGGTTTAAGTCGTTAGCTTGACTTGGTGAGCTGATCAGGCTTGTGGAGGTTCGGTCAGGGGAAAATCTTCCCCTTCCTCGAGTTGTGCATCGGCAAGATAGGGCTTCAATCGCTGCCCATTAACCACGAACTCTTCACCTTTGTCGTTTATCAAAACGACTGCTCCATACGGCCGTACTTCCTTGATGGTGAATGGTCCTGACCACCGTGAGCGCAGCTTCCCAGGAAATAACTTCAACCGAGAATTGAAGAGCAGGACTTGGTCAGCTGGGGAGAAGTTGCGAGCCAGGATATGCTTATCGTGATATGCCTTAGTCCGCTCCTTGTATATTTTAGAGTTCTCGTAGGCGAGATGCCTAATTTCCTGAAGTTCATGCAGCTGCATCATCCGTCTCTCTGAAGCTGGTTAATGTCATAGTTAAGGAACTTGACTGCCCAGGCAGCTTTGAACTCCAATTCAACGGGAAGATGGCAAGCTTTTCCATAGACAAGGTTGAAGGGCGTGGTTCCTAATGGCGTTTTGTAAGCTGTTCGGTATGCCCATAAAGCATCGTCCAACTTAGAAGCCCAATCCTTACGAGTAGTACTCACGGTTTTCTGCAGGATACTCTTGATCTCGCGGTTGGAAACCTCGACCTGCCCACTCGTTTGCGGATGATAGGGAGTGGCGACTTTGTGCTTAACACCATTCTTGCGCAGAAGTGACTCGAAGATTTTGTTGATGAAGTGAGAGCCTCCATCGCTGATGACCACTCGCGGAACTCCAAACCTGGGGAAGATGATAGATTTGAACATTTTGGTCACGACCCGTGCGTCATTAGTAGGGCTTGCAATAGCCTCAACCCATTTGGACACATAGTCTACTGCGACAAGTATGTATTCGTTCCCAAAAGAAGAAGGAAACGGGCCCATAAAGTCGATTCCCCAGACATCAAATACCTCAACTTCGAGAATGAAGTTCTGTGGCATCTCGTTGCGCCTACTAATGTTCCCCTGTCGCTGGCATGAATCGCACCGTGAGACAAACCGTTGCGCATCCCTGAACATCGTCGGCCACCAGTATCCTGCTTGCAGTGCCTTGGAAACCGTTTTGAAAGTGGCGAAGTGACCTCCGTATGAAGAACCATGACAGTGAAACAATATATCCGGAATCTCTGCTTCAGTTACGCATCTTCGGAAAACTCCATCTGGACAGTGCTTGTACAGGTAAGGCTCATCCCAGAAGTAGTGGCGGATGTCCCTGAGAAATTTCTTTCTCCTATACCCTGCGAAGTTCCGTGGTTCCTGATCAGCAGCCAGGTAGTTGGCTATCTCTGCAAACCAAGGCGTAGAAGAGCGCTCGGTGTGTGTAGCCTGTGCGCAGAGCTCTTTTTGAGCAGGTGCTCGCTGGGTGGGAGCACGTGCTTCCTCGATATGGAAAACGCCGATGGAATAAATCTGCTCCTCTGGGAGACTGTCATCAAGAGGCGTTTCTACATCAATCCTCATCCTAGACAAATGGTCGGCAACTCCATTGTCTATCCCCTTCTTGTCCTTGATTTCGAGATCGAATTCCTGCAAGAGAAGAATCCATCTGAGCAGGCGCGGCTTGGCATCCTTCTTTGTCAGCAAATACTTGAGAGCCGCGTGGTCAGTGTGCACGATGACTTTAGACCCAACGAGATAGGAGCGGAACTTCTCAAAAGCAAAGACAACCGCTAGAAGCTCCTTCTCGGTTGTGGCATACTTGCACTGTGCATCGTCTAGAGTACGGCTGGCATAGTAAATAACATGAAGCTTCTTGTCCTTTCTCTGTCCGAGAACTGCTCCAACGGCGTAATCACTAGCGTCAGTCATCACCTCAAAAGGAAGGCTCCAGTCTGGTGGCTGCACAATGGGTGCGCTGATGAGAGCTCCTTTGATCGTATGGAAAGCTTCGAGGCACGCATCATCAAACTCAAACTTCACTTCCTTGCAGAGTAGGCGTGTAAGAGGCCTAGCGATTTTTGAAAAATCTTTGATGAAGCGTCTGTAGAAGCCGGCATGACCTAGGAAACTGCGGATCCCTTTAACTGATGTTGGCGGTTGCAAGTTCATCATGACTTCGATCTTGGCCTTGTCTACTTCGATCTCGTCCTCTGAAATCCGATGTCCGAGTACAATTCCATTCCTGACCATAAAGTGGCACTTCTCCCAATTAAGAACCAGATGTTTCTCCTCGCATCGTTTGAGTACCCTGCACAGATTAGACAAACAGTCAGAGAAAGAGTTCCCGTATACCGAGAAATCATCCATGAACACTTCCATAATGTCTTCGATCAGATCCGTGAAGATGGACATCATGCATCGTTGGAAGGTAGCTGGGGCGTTACACAAACCAAACGGCATGCGCCGGTAAGCGAATGTGCCGTAGGGACATGTAAACGTCGTCTTCTCTTGATCGTCTGGGTGAATGGGTATCTGAAAGAAACCTGAATAACCATCTAAAAAGCAGTAGTACGGATGGTTAGCGAGTCTTTCAAGCATCTGATCAATAAAAGGGAGAGGGAAGTGATCCTTGCGAGTCGCAGCATTAAGTTTGCGGTAATCTATGCACATCCTATGGCCGGTTATTGTCCTAGTTGGAATTAGCGCATCCCTATCGTTTTTAATGACAGTGATTCCTCCTTTCTTAGGGACTACATGAACAGGACTAACCCAAGTACTATCAGAAATAGCATAAATCACCCCGGCTTCTAGAAGTTTCATTATCTCCTTCTTTACAACATCTTTTAGATTCGGGTTTAACCTCCTCTGATGTTCTATAGAACTCATCGATTCATTTTCTAGGTGTATCCTATGCATGCAAAGATCAGGTGAGATACCAGGGATGTCAGCAAGCGAGTAACCTATAGCCTTTCTATACTTCCTAAGTTCACATAAGAGCAAGGCTACTTCCACATTATTCAGGTCAGCATTTATAATCACGGGGTAAGTAGAGTTTGTTCCCAGAAATGCGTACCTGAGCCCGGCTGGAAGAGTTTTAAGCTCTAATTTAGGAGCTTTCAACTCGCTCCAGGGGCTGTCGATCGGATCAAGGGGCGGAGCAGGTGCTCGCGGAACTTGAGCGGGTGCTTCATCTTTTTCTGCGGTTTGCGCCTCGTTGTCTAGGCTCATGTAGGCCACCATCTGTTCCATTCTGCGGCTCGAATCTAGCATCTTGGCATGGCTGTCAGCTTCTTCATTCATGAAACCGTGTTCCCTTTCAGCTAGGGTGAGGGCGGTTTCGAGAGGGTCCGGGCAGAGAATTTCTTCAGCTGCCTCCTCATAGACGTCGTCTACTCCTTCCACAATGAAGGTCTGTCCGTCCAGCATGGGTTTCTTCAGCAGCTTATCCATCTCAAACGTCATAACCATGTCTCCCAGCTGGAGATCGATCACCCCATTCTGGACGTCTATAATCGCACCAGCTGTGCATAGGAAAGGACGTCCTAGAATCAGAGGATCCTTCGGCTCCTCGTCAAGTTCCAGAACAACAAAATCAGCCGGAATCAAAGTATCTCCTATCCGCACATATATATCTTCCAAAACTCCTTTAGGGAGCTTGGTTGACCGATCAGCAAAAACCAAGGAGATGCGCGTGGGTTTGGATTTGGTGAAACCCAAATGCTTGGCAACTGAATAAGGCATGAGATTTACGCTGGAACCAAGATCGCATAGAGAGCATGAGAAAGTCATTGGGCCGATTGTAACTGACAAGACAAATCGCCCAGGATCACCTCTCTTCTTGATGACCTTGTTTTGAAGAACGGCGCTGCACTCCCTTGAAACCGTCATCACCCTTCCTTCCTCCACGATTTTTCCAGAAACCAGAGTCTTCATGTACCGTTTGAGAGCCGGTATCATCTGAACTGCATCAGTGAGAGGTAGCTTGACAGTGAGATCCTTAAGCATTTCTCTACACTTAGCATCTTCCAAATCTTTGCGAGACTTCTTGGGTGGCACAGGGTAAGGAACCTTAGGCTTGTACACCCTCTCTGGAATCGCCGCGGTTTTTGAGGTAAGCGGTGTGGTCCGACCGAGCACCTGCTCAGATGAGCTGCCAGGGTGCTCAGTGGAATCATCCTCTAAAATGTCGAATGGTGAAGGTGTAGATTCAGCTTGCGTCGAGCGGTTACTTGTTTCTCCGGTTCCGTAGGTGCCTGGACCTGATCCGAGCAGGTGCTCGTAGTTGGCTTCTCCTACTTTGCCTTTGTCCGATCGTGAGGGTGATCTATCCTGGAGTGTCTTTCCGCTTCTCAGCTTAATGGCGTTGACAAACTCCTTCCTAGGCGCCTCAACTTTTCCAGGTAGAGTTCCTGGTGTCCTTTTTATGGATTCTGCAGTCTGAGCAATCTGAACATCCAGTTGCTTCATATGCGTCCACACAGCTTCGTACTTCCCATTGAGATCCACGTACATGGTGTCAACCTTAGCATTAATCTCGGCTGCGGCTTTCTGTTGTCCAGCTAGAAGTTGTTGCATCATGTTTTTCAACTCATCTTGAGACCCGGAAGCTGGAGAAGGAGGCCGTGGGTTCTGAAACTGTGGAAGCTGTGGGTTCTGAAACTGCTGAGGTTGCGGATTGTTGTACGGCTGCCTAGGTTGATTTCCTCCTTGAAACCGGTTCTGGTTAGGAATGAATGGGCGGTTGTTGGAGTAACCTCTCTGAAATCCCGTCTGAGGTTGAGTTCCTTGCTTAGGGTAGACTTGATCCTGAGGGTTCTCCACATTGTTGCTTCTGTAGGATAAATTCGGGTGAGTGTTGAAACCTTGGTTGTTGAAGCCACGGTTTTGCCCAAAACTTTGTCCACTCACGTAGTTGACCTCCAACTGATTATCACTTGTTTCCTCTCCAAAAACCTGGGCGATGGGCTCTTCTCCATGCTCATCCACGAAGTGGACCGACTTTTGGTTTCCCTTAAGCAGTAGGTTAACCTTGGCTGTGAGCTCATCTATCTTCTTTGACTCCACGCTATTGACCTTTTTTCTGTCATACTCCGGAGACTTGTTGCTGGAGCTTGCGGCGAGATTCTCGATCAGTTCCAGAGCTCCTTCCTTTGATTTGGTGTAGAAATCTCCATTGCTGGCGGCATTGAGGGCGTTTCTATAGTCCCATTCTACTCCATCATAGAAAGTATTGAGCAGCTGCTCATCGCTGAAACCATGGTGAGGGCACTCACGCTTGTACTCTTTAAAGCGTTCCCACGCTTCATTAAAGGTCTCTCCGGGAAGTTGCTCAAACGTAGATATCTTGCTCCTTAAGGCTGCGGTCTTTGACTTCGTATAGAATTTGTCCAGGAAGGCCGATCTTGCATCAGCCCATTTCGCTAGAGAGCCTGGTGGTAGAGACTTCAACCACCGTGAAGCTTTTCCCGCAAGAGAGAAGGGAAAAAGCTTGCACTTCAAGAAATCTGGAGTCACACCATTGGAGCCGGTAGTGCTGCAAATTTCCTCGAAGTTCTCGATGTGATCCATCGGAATTTCAGCAGGTAGGCCATGGAAGAGATGCTGCTTGACGAGCGCAATCATCTGAGGCTTGATCTCATAATCTTGCCTCTAGATAGTCGGAGTGACAATCACAGATCGATCCTGGTAATAATCATGTGCTGCGTCTTTGTCTCCGAACGCCGGTTGTTGAACGAGCTGCCGCTCTTGCTGCAAGCGCAGCTGCTCCATGGTTGCCTGAAGAGTTCGCAGCTGAGCTGCCATGTCGTTGTGATCGCCCATCTCTGTAGAGGCGGTGTCGGATGTTTCTGGCTCCGGAACAGGTGTGTTGCGTCTCTGCCTGTTCTCTCGTTCTCTCCTTGCTAGCTCTTCGTTGGTCAAGTTGACAAGTTCCTCGTTATTTTTGCTTCTTGTGCTCCTTGTGGACATGCACCTGAAACACCAACGAAGAGAAGGGAAAACGAGTTCAGAAAGATTCTTAGTCTAATGACTTAGCCGTAAACCAAAGGTGAGAATTTTGGTCCCCGGCAACGGCGCCAAAAACTTGATGTACGAGTTTTAAACCCTATTTCCTACTGCAAGTGCACAGCAAATCAGAGTAGTACTTAGGGGTCGATCCCACGAAGACCAAGTTCACACTATGGTTTAATGAGCTAAAATCAAGAGCTAAGAGATTCAATAATGGAGTTGATGAAATCGTGACTAACAAGTTATGCAAATAAATCGGTTCTAACAATATTAAGGCAAGCGTTAGGTCAAGGCAATTCGCAGGAAATTCAGAGCAAGGTCAAACAACTATTCAGGTGTTTATTAAGAACAAGTCTAGAACTCAAAACACAAAGGTAATATTAAGCCACTCTCGTGGTACTAATAACTTTATCTAGCAACCTAAAAATCCTAACTCTCGTTGGTATCAGAAACGCGGATAAGCATTAATGATCAAGTTTGATTTGTTCACAATTCTCCAATACATCTACTCTCGTAGGTAATGAATAAATTGCTCATCTAGATCTCTTCTAGCAACCTAGCAACTCTCGCTGTCTAGATAAACCTAAGATCATAAATAGATTGGCCAAATCGATTTAAGCACTAAGAACAACCTAGGTGAAGACTACCGAATTTGATCCCTATTTGTGTTCAACCATAGCTCATGAATTCCTTTGAAAACCTTAACCTAACTAATAGATCTACTCAGACATAATCAAAGATGAAAGAAATAAAACAGATGAATAAAAAGAATGCATCAAATCGATATTAAAAATAAGAAGTACTAGGGTTCAGAAATCTTCTCCAAATTGTAGCTTGAGATCTTCTCCCTTACGAAATAATTCCCAAAAAGCTCTAAGGTAGATAAAAAGATAAGATTCAAAGATCTCTAAAAACTAAAACTAGGGAGAGTATTTATATTCGGTGTCATAGGCGGCTGGAAGGAGGCTGGGCTTCTTAAAGTCGGCGGCAATCATTAGGGTAAAACCCTTCTCTTTGTTTGCTTCCGCGGCGAGCAGGTGCTCACTTGGTGGCCGAAATCTGCGAGCATGTGCTCATCGATTGGAGTTAGTGATTCTTCATAAGATTTTCCTTTTTTTCTTCAAATTTGATTCTTTTCTGTTCCAAAGGTTCCAAATGCTCCAAACTCCAATTTCAGCTCCAAAGCTACCTAAAACTCCTAATACACACTCAAAAACTATAGAAAACAATTAGATAAAAGGGGTTAGAAAGGGTAAAAATCCCAACATATCACTATCACAAAGACCGTCAAGCCGAAACATCAAAAACAAA